>JAPYYS010000442.1:0-159167 GCA_030522525.1 Campopleginae sp. 14b
CCCCCCCCCCCCCCCCCCCCCCCCCCCCCCCGTTCTCAAGATTCATGTACAATTCATCGAGACGCTGAATAGTTTTTCCCAGTCCCGTTGGACACTCCTGCATATATCTATACATCTATCGATTCCCCTCATAGATCGAAAATTCAACAAACGCACACGCGACAAATTCGTCAGCTTTTCTTTTTCTTCCTATTTCCTCGGCCCTCTCCAGGAATAAATAATAAAACATCGATACGATGAAACAAATTGGGAGGAAAAAAGCGTCTCGTCTCTGCTCAGGCTCGTTCTAAATTTCATTTTTTTTTGTTTTTTGTTTTATCCCATAGGGGTTGCAGGCAGAGTTTTTTTTTTCCCTCTTTCTATTTAAACTCGTAATTCATCAGCAGGTCCGAACCAATTATTTCTGTTTGCTCAGAAAAAAAATACACACACACGAGCAGACTCGTGGAGGGAATAAAACTGACGCGTTTGATCCATTCGGAGGGAAGTGAAAATTGGGTGAGCGCGCGCGTGATAACTGCCGAGACGACATGCGGGCGGGAACAAAAAATAAAATGAGACTTGAAGAAAATCGACGTTTGTTATTCTCAATTATCGAGCCCCGACTCGGAGCCCTTAACAAAGTAATGAAAAGGGAGTAAAAATAATGAGGTGGGAAAAGAATGAAAATAAAATAATGAGCCACAAAAATAATATGAAGAAAAAAAACCATAAATTTTATTTCCTTAGAGCATAAAACTGGGTTGTATTTATTTTTGGTCAAGAGGGACCCGTGAGCTCAGAGCATTTGAGCTCAAAGCCCAACAATGGCTGAACGTAATTAAATAATAAATTAAATAATAATTAAACGAATAAATCTGTTGACTACAATGTTGGACTAGCTTAATTAGGAATTGTAAACCGTCTCCAAAATGACTAGACGTACAGAGTGACTCAGAACCGCATCATAAAAAAAAATAAAAAAAATAAAAAAAAATTATCGATTAATAATTCGATTAAAGGAAAAAATCCTAAAATTTCAATGCCAAGAGATTCTGAATCACGATGTAAATTATTATTTTTTTTTTCACCTCTAATACTACGACTTTTCGTCACTCCATACCGTCACTTAATATTTCCTCGTTTCATACTATAAACCGTATGAATTAAAACTCCCATTCTCACCTTCGTTTCAAACCCTTTTTTTTTTCAATATATAATACAATGTTGAATCCTCCAGATTCCGGGGATTTAAAATCGTCATAAATATCTCTAGGCTTCGTTTATACCGTTGTGTTACAAAGTACTTAATATCCTTATAGACATAATTAATAATATATACCAATCATTTCAATATTATGTTTAATTACTTCATTCAATTTTCCCCACTCCTTTACTTTGATTTACGGATTAATTTGATTTTGCGCTCAATTACGTTTACAAAAGGCAATTTTAGCGTGAGGTATTTTCTCTCTGTCGCACGGAGAGTATTTACCAATGTCGTATTTCGTTTAATTTAATAATAATAATGATAATAATAATAATAATTCTAATTGTAATTATTATTTACGAGGCCTCGGGATGTTTAAACGCCACTTCGCTCTCTCACGCAACGTCAAAAGCCCAAACAAAAAAACAATAAAGAGGGAAAAAAACGAAGAGTCGACCCCTTCACTCCAAATACAATTATCCAGTCACGTATTTTTCTACCACGTGTGTGAGGCTCGCATGTTTCGTCAATTTTTAATCGACATTTTCATAACGACCCGGCTCGATTGTCCACCGTTTTTCATCCGTTCGCCATCGACCCACAGCTTCATTATCATTATTATTGTTGTTGACGTTTTTTTTATTGTTTAATTTTTTTTTTCTTTTTTTTCTTTTTCATCGATGACAAATGACCTCTTTTTTTTTTTTTTATTATTTATGCATGAGACAACGAAGTTTGACATTTACACACGTCGGATGACTCTGAGGAACGGAAATAAAAAATGTATGAAAAAATGTTGGATTCTCGCTGCCGAAATAATCCGGTTTAAAATATCCGGCAAACTCCCCATTCTTTTTATTATCTTATCCTCTGTGGGCATTCGTCATGGAAAAATAATCAATCAATTTTCTACTTTTGTGACGGAATTTTGAATTTTTTTATCGAGTAGAATGTTTTTTTTGAAAAATAGACGTTTTGGGCGCGAGGGATTCGATGTTTTTTTTTATTTTTCGTGAAAATGGTCGCCGCCGAATTTTGCCCTAAAATAGCTTCTCGGATAAAGTGAAGCTGCAGCGAAATTGACCAAACATTCAAACTCGCCTTCGTCCCTGCCAACGCTCTGTCTTCGTGTCTCTCTCTCTCTCTCTCTCTCTCTCTCGGGGCTTTCATTCATTTCGTACGGACAGGATGGCCCCTCCATATGTTTCTTTCAGTTGCAATTAAAAACGGACCATTTACCATATCGTCGATACTTATTTTTGCATGTCATTGTCCCTCCCCCTCTCTCTGGCCCTTTTTTTCTTCGCTCTTTGTAAGGAACAGTGACAAAAGACACGCGCCATCAGAATTTTTTTTTCCCTAAAAATTTAGGACCCCTCTCACAAGCCAAGGTCACCATGAACTCTGTGACCCCTTGACTCTCCATCTTTCGTATATCCATCTCACTCTCTCTCTCTCTCTCTCTCTCTCTCTCTCTCTCTCCTGCCAGATGCAGATTTTTGCCTACACGTTTTTTCAACCCCCACTTTTCGGCCCTCCCCGATCGACTATTCTCGTGGAAATTCGATTTTTCTCCCCAAAACATTCCTCTCTCTCATTCATCTCGATTTTTCTCTCCTCCCCGTAATGGTCCATACTTTTTCTCCCCTAATTCATACATTTATACATGCGCATAGATATCTATATATGTATATATTAATGCATCCACGCTCGCATACTAATTCAATCGAATTTTTGGGAAAGCAACGATTCGCTTCGTTTCTCACTATTTTCGTGAATTATGGATAAGAGCGCAAACCGAGAGAGAGAGAGAGAGAGAGAGAGAGAGATTGACAGAAATTTAGCCCCGAGCAATTATTCATTCGGACTTTTTCTCTCCTTCTCGTTACCGCTCCCGACTCTACCCTCCAAATATGGAGGGACTCTGCTCGGTGAGAAAAAAAAAATGGAGATAAATTTTGATGGCACTTTAGACAATGAGCTAGGAGAATGCGTTTCCTGTATTTTTTCCAACTAATCGCCCGTTCACTCGCCGTATGTTCATTTCACACTCCCACTTTCAGGCCTCAATTATCTGTTTGTCAAAGTGAAACTATCCTTTGAATAAATAAACGGAAATCGACCAATTTTCTTACTTTATTAAACCAACAAAAAATCGATACGAGCAGAAAAAAATTATATTTTTCATATTTTTTCCAAATATTGTCGCTATTTTTAAATACATTTTTTCTTTTCCCCGTTATTCCAATGGGGAGAGCACGAATTTAGATTGTAAAGGAGGGCCTGTCGATTGGTCGAGTGTAGAGAAAAGAATTGACGATTAAATCGATAGGCGAACCGGTGGGCGTGATGAAAACGTGTCGTGGTCAGTCCCATGCTCTGTAACAGAGCGAGTGACCGTTCCACACGCGTTCTGCAACGAATTCTAGACAGTCTGAGCCTTTTGCCGGCTGTTTTCTCTAGGCTGAGTCGAGCGAGCTACGAAAATGTATAGCAGTGGTCACGATATCTGTGTCCGAAGTATTGGTGTGTCTGTGGACTCTAACGCAGCTGTCTTTATAGTCGATTATTTCCGTAGAGCGTTGAAATTGTAATGGCGCATGAATTATATCTCTGTCTGTCGAAAAAATGAGTTTTTTCGAGTTTTTTTTGTGTCTGACCATTGATGGGGATTCAAATAAAAGGAGAGTCTAGAGAGAGAGAGAGAGAGAGAGAGAGCGAGAGAGTGGCCAATGACGTTCCATTATTTGGATAAATATATTATTGAAAAAAAAAGGCGATCCTAATGCCATCATTTGAGGAGGGCACATAAAAGTGTTTATTTGGTTGGAGCGAGGGAGACGAGGACAGAGCACGAGCAAGAACTTGGACGAATTCGATTCGAAGTTTCGTCGATGAAAAAAAATAAAAATGGAAAAAATTCATTGGGTTTGTTCGTCATTATAAAAAACATTTTGATTCTCATTTTCTCAAGCTGGCAAGGCACGGACATGAACAGCTTTTGAATCTTCGTCAGCGTATTTTAAGACTAGACGTATTGTGTGTCTTTCATTATTATTTCTTTTGGTATTTTTCTCGTTCGTTAAACTATTTACGATTAAAAATTTATTTCCACCAGATTTTCGTTCTTTGCTAATGTTTTTCTTTTGTCTCTTTTGATTTTTCCCCAAGACTCACACTCACGAATATTCAGCGGGGTTTAACAATGATCCATGAAACGTCGAACCGGACGCACCCAATATCATTATTTGTAACATATTTTAAATTCTATTTTCTCATTTTCATTAAGTATTTCTTTGTTTTTGTTTTTGTTTTTTTTTTTCATTTAATGCGTTGGCTGTGTATACGATTGTACTCTCTGTTGCGGGGGTCGTACTGCCTTCCACCCTGAGTTATTTTTCCGTTTCATTATTTATTTCATATTTAAATACTTTTTTTGTTTTTTCATTATTTTTCAATAATTTTCAACGTTCACGATGATTGAACGTCGATCGCGATAATCGAGTCGATCAAAAGATCCAAGAGTTCTTGTGCGTTCTCGCCCTAAAATACACTCTATTATTTAACTTGCGGTCTTATTTTTTTTTTTTCTCAATTTTAAAAATGTTTTTTTTTCTTCTTCTTTTTCCTTTTTAAATAGAATATATCTTTCGTCTCTCATCTAAACTATTATTTCATTTCTGTTTAACCTTCGCTCGTTATTATTTTATCTCATTTTTTTATCATTACAATATTGACTAGATGATAAAAAAACATTTCGGTGGCCACCGGCGTAGGCCGGTTTTTAGGAATCAAGATCGAGGAACTGTCGTTGGATGTCGAAGAAGAACAGAGAAGATGTACGAGAAACGAAGAAACAAACGAGAGAAAATGAAAAAAAAAAAAAAAAAAAAAAAAAAAACAAACAAGAAAAAACGTAAGAGACGCACCCAGTCGATGTTTCGCATCGTGGCGGTCGTCGTAACTTTGGCGGGCCCCGCATCATTTAAAATAGGAACTTTGTCGATCACCCATTATAATCAGAGATAGTTACAATTAATATTTACAGTATAACATCGCGATTAGAATATATTTATAACAAGGAGGCTTCTAAATACGAGGGCCCTTGACAAGAGGCAAAATGTGTGCTTCGGTCTTTGCTTCGTCCTGTTTTTTTTTTGTTTTTTTTTTTCATTTTCTTTTTCGCATTTTTTTTGACGTCTCCTTTTTGTTTTCGAGGAAAAAATACATCGAGTCTCGTCAACCGGGACGTTGTACGCGCTATGAGTATGATCGATAAACAAAGGAATAAATAAATGAAAAAATCGAGAGAGTCGATCGATTTAAAAACAGCGTCTACCGTGATTGAGAAATGATGAGAATCGTCTCTGGCGCGCGATAAATAAACTCACACGGTCGTATATAAAAGTCTTTGTTTCGTTAAAAAAATATCTATCTCGCTAATTGTCTCGTACGTTATTATTCTTCGTCTCCACATGTTAATTTTTTTGTGTCTGTTTACAATATTTGTTTGTTTACTCTCACTTTTAGGAACCAATACCGCACGTGCTTGTGTGTTTTGACTATCGTGACAGCGAATATCATTCTCATATCGTTATATCTCTTTTTAGGACTCGCGTTCTCTCTTTGGCGACGTATCTAGTCTCGTTATTGATAAATTTTTGATGGAATTTAATCGTATTCTTGCCAATAGGGAACGCCCATGATCCTTGGGATTGTAAAATTCGCTCGGATCAATCTCAGGCTGGACTTAGGGTAAAGGAGGTCGTTAAGGAACTGCTTATTCTTGCTCTTACCGGTAAATAGACGAGAGCCGGTGCAAAACGTCTCTCCTGGCTCATCTCTTCTCCCATTTTTCCAGCGACGTCTCGCTCCTCCAATAAAAATGGTTGCATCACCGTTGTACCATCAGGATTTGAATTCATGTCTTGTGGCATCGCGTAACTCGCTGGTAACTTGTGCTTGTTCGCTACGTCCCTCAAAGTCTTACTCAACTCCTCGATAACACTCTCTGTCGCGTCTCCCATCGCCTTGTGATCTTTACGCACGTGCTTCTTCATTCTGTTGAGATTCGCCGAGGCGTATCCGCACTGAGCACACTTGTAAGCTCCTTGGGGTGTCACCTGGACGACCGGCTCTTCGGGCTTCCGGCTCTTAATCGGTGACTCACCGTTTCCTCCCAAAGAAACTTGAGGACTTGTCTGACGATTTGCCTCCAGCTCCTTTGTCTCCAGCTCGTGCTTCTCAAAAATCTCATTTTTTTCAATATTCCCAACCTCGAGCCTTGGACTGTTGATGAATGGAGCAGGCATTTGCAAGAGCAAATCAGAAAATTGATGCCGCGTCAATAGATGATGCTGCAACGATTCTGGTTGAGGAAAAATTTGCGAACATATCGGACACAAGATCGAACCACTTTCTCCGCTTGGATTAGCCTCCTGAGGACTCGTGTGCGATCTCTCGTGGAGAAAGAGAAACGGCAACACCGTCGTTGTGAAATTACAGTAGGAACATCTATAACTTTTGCTCTGTTGGTCCTCGCTCGTCGAGCCAAAAAGACTCGACAAAACTTGGTTACCCAGACCAATGTAATCGTTGCTTTTCAGTTGCTGCTGCACCAGCTCCAATCCATTCGGGATCTTTATGCTCTGGCTCTGACCGATTATCCTGCTGGTCACACCTCCACCGGGCCTGCCTCCCGTTCTCGATGAATTTTGATACTGAGTCTCGAGCTCTCGCCACTTTTCAATTCCCACTTTTCCATGATCACCAAGAAGATGAGCCTTCAGCCATTTTATGCTCCTAAATCGACGACTACACACCGGACAGACTTCCGTAAAATGTGTAAAGTAACGATGACTCAAATCTCCCAGTTGGTCAGGCTTCAGTGCTGAGTCTTCGTTGCTCGAGGACTCGAAAGATTCTTGCTTGTTCGAGGCTGCACTCCCCTCGTCCACAATACCATGAGTGTTCTGTTTATGCACCCGGAGAAAATATTTACTGCACAATTCTTTGTTGCAAATGTTGCACACGACTCCCCCGATTTGTGAACCGTTCTCGATCTCAATGTTGTGCATCTTTTGCATGTGGGTCTTCATGAAATACTTGTTGCAGAGTTCCTTGCGACATAGCTCGCAGTAACTCGAGGTAGGGGTCATCGAAGTGATTTTTCTTTCGGGCTGAACGACCGTCGTCGGGGCTTGGACCGAGCCTGTGGAGGCCGCAACAATCGTTGATGCAGTTGTCACCGCGGGAATGCTCGTGGAGATTGAAATTGTCGGGGAAATGGTCGGAGGCTGGGATGGAATCGTTGTACAAATATTGTTCGGGTTGCTCCGTTGATGCTCCTCAGTGATATGTTGCCTCAGGGCTTCCGGGCTCTGGTACTCTTTCTCGCAAAGAGTGCAAAAGGTCGAGGTCCCGTTGAGCAAGTTTTCGTTTATTTGGGAAGATATTTCGTCGGCGATGCCGCCGTGCTCGATCCGCATGTGAGTTCGTAGACCAACAAAGTTTTCACATTCTCTACCGCAGATTCCACAGTTTATCGTTTTGCTGGCTTCCAGGCCGTTTATTTGTAGAATCATGGTTTGTAGTTTCTGAAGATCTTCGGAGATGGAGTCGGTGCGTTGGTCCGTTGGTTCCGTGTCAAAATCCTGTTTTACGGAGTCTTCGGTTTCGTGAATTTTAGCGCGATGAGCACGATACAGTCCCAAAGTTTGGAAACGAATGCCGCACGGTTTACACTCGAAATCGTCGCCCGGGCGGTCACCGGACTCCGATGAACTTCCGGCGTTGCCTTCGGTCACAATGAGATTCAACGGGCTCGTTTGGATCTGATGCCACGTCGCAGCGTTGCCAGGATTGCTCGGCGGTTTCTCGCTCTCTTGGACATAAATCCCGTGTCTCTTCATCTTATGCGTTCGCAGGAAATACTTGTTGCAATATTCTTTGCAACAAATTTCACAAAAGGCTTCGGGATTGATAACTCCGAGACGTCTCAAGCGATCGACATTGAAACCCGAGTCTCTGGCTTGTTGACTCGACTGTGGCGAGAGGTGACGAGGCGCAGGCATAAATTTCGAGTCTTCTTGTTCTACGCCGAATTCTTGTTTGAAAAGTGTTTCCATGGCGCTCGGACTGTTCCTAGAGACTTCGCGATCCTCGTCGACGCTGCTACTCGTCGCTGGCAGTGAATGAGACTCTTGATTATCGATCGATTCGTTGTGAACTTTTTGTTTGTGTTTTTTTAGTGAATCATCGTTTTTAAAGCGTTTCTGGCAAAGCTCACAGGCGACGGTATTGCCCAGGGGAACAGAGACGAGCGGAGTAGGAACTTCGAGTCTCTGTGATTGTTCGGACTTTATGAGACTGCCCCCGGCGAATGCTCCGGTGAACATTCCCGATGGAATCGTTCCCTGAGGCAAACCGTTGTTGTCTCCGGAGTTTTGCAAAGGTGCGTCCACGTAGATTCCATGCTTGTTGGCTTTGTGGGTTTTGAGGAAATACTTGTTGCAGAATTCCTTGTTGCAGAGGTCGCAATACGCGTCAGGATTGAAGATTCTGATGGGTGCTGGCCCGACGAGAGGTCGAGACAGTTGTCCAGCATCGTTGAGGGAAAATCCAGGCAGAGGGAGATACTGGGCAAGGCTGCCAGGGAATGAAAGTGCTTGAAGATGATTGGGAACGGAAGAAACAGGACTGGCTGATGTCCAGTCTTCGGGATTTTGAGATTGTAGTTGAATGTGTTGTTGTTGTTGTTGTTGTTGTTGTTGTTGTTGTTGCTGGGAGTGGCTTTGAGAATTGAGCCAATTGGAGGCGAAACTTTTGACTCCGAGACCAGAAAGATTGACCGGGCTCTCGGGGTCCTCGAGAATTTGGCTCGAGGGTTCGAGCTTGATTTTGACTTGATCAGAGATCGGCGAGCCACTCGGTAACGCGTTACAAACAATAGCATGCTCGCACTCTAAATGCCGGGACAATGATTCGTTATCGTTGAAGGAAAGAGCGCAGAATTGACAGCGGAATTCGCTGTTAAGATTTTCGTCTTTGGCCAAACTTGCCATCGTTTCCAAACTCGTTGTTCTTTGTCCAATTATATTTCGTACAAACGTTTGCGGTGATAACGTTCTTGGCTTACCTTCCAGCAGCGTCTCATCCGATTCGTTGACTCGTCTCGTTTCGTCGCTGTTCCTTCTTTCTCCGGGTTCGGTTTCAGCCTCCGGCTCGTGTCCCTCCGCCGGTTGTTCCTCGTCCTCCTCCTCGTCCTCTTCCTCATCTTCCTCGTCCTCGTCCTCGTCCTCGTCCTCCTCGTCCTCGGACCCGTTTCTTTCGGGGTTGTTGCCCATCAAGGACGTTGGAAATCTAACGGGCGTCGTTTGTTTCCGACGCTTTTTCGGACTTCCGCCAAGACAATTGTTGTCCGGATCCTCGCGCGATCTTTTCCGCGCTTCTCGATCCTCGCAACTGCTCGAACTCTCACTGTCAATTTCACTTATTTGTTGCTCCATCATCATCCCCAACTGTTCACGGGCCACTGTCGACGCCATTATTATTCAACTATTTCCCTTTTTAATCTCTCTATCACGGTTACGACGATCCTATATCCAATTTGATGCTTAACTCCGCAATCCACGTACCACCCTCGGTCCCGCACTCCTCGCTCTCGCTTCAGATCCGTTCCCACTGCGAACAGACATCAAATTTTTTTTTTCAATCTTCAAACCGCACCGAAAAAAATCATTCACCAATCGCCACGAATTTTACTTTAATTTATTACCAATTTTAATTATTTCCATTTTATTTTCATTATTTCAATTTTATTTCAATTATTTTTAAGTGTAGAATAATGAAAATAATGATTTTTAATTATTACAACTTTTTCAAATTCGCTCTTGAGTATTAAATATGAATATACAAATTTTTTCACATATTTTTCTACATAGATTGCGAATTATTGAACTCTAGAGTTGACATGCATAAGCATAGGATTCAGATATATATCGAGGTACATCGACAAGTATGTGGACGAAAAAACAACAAAAAAAAAATGGTGTCATTGTATTTGATGCTAAAGAATATTATCACGAAATTTGATTAAATTCTTATTATATTGTCGTATGTAGCCAACCTCCATAAGGGAGAAAAATTGAGCACGAAGGTATGAGAATGACTAGAAAAATTTCGTATCGGGTGAAGAATATTTTTGCGAGTCAGGGAGTAGGGGCCGAAGGGAATTGGCTATTCTCTGGTAGCCATGGAACTTGACACCGTGCACACACATACATATTCCGAAGTAGTATATATACGGAAGAGTGCGACGGGCATTATACCGGATGGCCATTATTTTAGGCGATATTGATGAATCCAAAAGAAAGACGAGGTCCGAATACTCATTCAATTTGATAGGTCGCAGCGAGGAGAAGAAAAATAATAAAGAAAAATGAGAATGAGAGAGTAAGGAAGGGCAAGAGAGAACAAACGATTTTCACAGCTTTTCATTTCTTTGGATTCAGTTGCCAGCCAACAACAGTCTTGGGCTATTTAACATCCTGGCATTAATTTTGAAAATAATGATTTTAGTCTCGCTACAGGCTTGTGTGTACAGTGTGGCATCCCTTCCCGATCCACCAGGGGTAGCTTTTTACTCCCTACACGCACATATATATATATATATATATCTAACGAGCATATCTCGTGGAGAGACGAAAGAAAAACGAAAGTTGTCTTGTCGCGAGGACACCCTTCGAGTTGCTCGATGGACGTGCGGCCTTTTTCTCCATAGATGTGTTTTCCCGAACATCCATGAATACTCGTCACTGTGTTTGGGCATTTCTCTCTCTGTGTGTGTGTGTGTGTGTGTGTGTGTGTGTGTGTGTGTGTGGCGTGAGGGTACAGGGTCTTTTATAGACCGAAAGGCCTCGGTGGTGCACCCATGACTCATGTGCCAACAACACCCTCGTTTTTCGGGATGAATTCGAGAAATTCGTGGATACACCCACACACACATGTGCACGTATGCATTTTTCGTCGAGTTGATATTTCGAGGGTGGCTTTCTCCTTAGCCACGAGGGGCTGTCTCCAATAATTATTAATCCCTGTCGACCAACGAGACATTGTTATTCCCATATGTATTTATAAAAAATGACGATTTTGTTGAGCAAATTGAATTTTTGAATTGCAGAAAACGTCTGGCCCAATATTATTGACAAATGCTTTCCGAAAATTTGGCACTCTGGCTAAAAAAATAATGAGTTTTCGTTGGATTTAAATGGTTCGACCTTCAACATCATTGAAAATCCACATTTCGATATTTTGTTTGGACATCTAAGACCCTTCATCACTTTGCTCATGGACGTGTGTGGGCCCTTTTGTAAATTGATCCAGTTTGTCACGTAAAGTGAGAGTTTGCTGCTGATCGGAAACCCGCGTACATACGTATCCTTACGCCAGTTTTTACACCCCCTCCTCCCCTTTCTCCCTTTTTCTTATTAAACGGGATGTAAAAAAAAAAAAAAAAAAAAAAAAAAAATAATAATGGGAGTAAATGTTAGACTGTAATTTCCTGGTCGCGAGGACGAACGAGTGCCATGTCATCGTAATTATGTGGGTTATTTTTCTCTTTTTTAAATTAGCCCCTCACGTGCTTCGAAAATTTCGTGCGCTTACGGCATATTCGATGGATTAATTTATTCAAATTAAGGAGAAACTGCGCGCACTCGATCGATGCCTTTTGTCGAGGGAAAAAAATGTTTTTTTAATATTTTTCTCACCTTATTTACATCGAAGATGACTGCGCCATTAATTCCTCCGATATTTATGCAGTTTTTATCACTAATCACTCTTTTAATCCACATGGTATTATTGTCGAATTGTTTATTTATTGATTTATTTGTTTATTGGCTTTTGGAAACGGTCGGGCCGGTGACTTGCAAGAAATGCTGAGCCTCCGACATCGCGTGAGTCGTCGGTGCGACGCGGAAGTCCAAGTTTTCGGTGTTGAGAGAAAATAGTGAAAAGGCCGGGAAAGGAGAGGAAAAGAATAAGGAAAAAAATGTTGGCTCGGTGCGGAGACGAGACCGCGGAAGGGCGTTATCGGCACGTGGCACGATTTTCGTCGTGGGCTACGTATACAAGACGCCGAAGGAAGACCGAGCTGGCCAGAGGGAGAGGGGATGAAAGTGTGAGAGGGTGGTTGGGTGACCGGTCCGATTGCAAGGGGTGGAAAAGGGCGGTGGAGGGGTTGCTTTTCTCACAGGCCTCTGTGGAAGAGACTCGCCGATTGGTGGACAATGGTCAGTGCGCGTTCCTCGGTTCTCTCGGGGATAAAAAGTCCGCCGCTTCTGCTTAACGAAAGAAAAAACTGATAAAAATGGCTTTTTTCCTCGGAAAAAGCGTAGGATCGTCACGAAGGAAGAAAATGTTTAGGAATCGCGAGAAAAGGGCCAAAACATAAATGAAAAATAATGAGGCTTGACCCGAATTTTTTTTACCCTCCGAATCTCGAAATAACAATTTTTATTCCACGATGAAGAAATATCGCCCGGAATAATAAGCCTCAAGATCTTGCCTTTTTTTCTTATTTCTTCCCCTTCTTCGAACCAAAGTCTCCAAAACAAAAACAAAACAAAAACTCTTCACGACATCGTGGCCAATTTTATTTACACCATGAAATATCGTCCCCGCGCCCAATTTTTCCTTTTTTTTTTCTTCCTTCTCTTCGCCTCTTATTTACTTTCTTTGTGTTGCAACTTCAAAGGGCAATACGAGGCTCTCTCCTTCAAAGCTAAAGGTGCGAATCCCTGTCCTTCCCTACGGAAATGGAAATATTTCTCTCGATCCAGCTCGTCCACCTCTGCGAATATATACACTCTCGTTTTTCGTAAATTCACCACACAGGCTCACTATAGCGACGATCGTAATACCCGAGAATGAAATGAGATGGGGAAACGTGGAGAACCTTCCTTCACTCATCTGTCACACCGCCGATTTTTCTCCCCACCTCCATCCTCATTTACCACCACCACCACCAACACCACGACCCCATCACCAACCACCACCATCGACCATATATATTTTCCTTACTTAAGGCCATCGAACTCTCAACAGCCTAAATCATCCCCCCCCCCCCCCCCCCTCGCTTCTCCTTCGTCCAGTAAAATTGATAAACCGTACAATTAAAATTACTATTCCGAGACGAATGATTTGAGGTCAATGACTTTAAAACTTTGAACTTTATAACTTGGAAATATTTTTTTTCATCAGGCGCTGGTTTTTTTGTCTAACTATACAAATAAATAATTGGAGACGGATTTTTCGACTAATTCGGCAGATTCATGGATTTTTATTATTTTTCATTTTATGCAGAAGAAATATCATTGTTTATTATATTTTCTGATTTTTCTAATTGCCTCATTTCTCATTTTAATTAATTCACGCGTTTTTCTCATTTTAATCTTAATGCAGGAGAAGAATAATCGTTAATTATATTTTTACTCCATTGAAATAAAAATAACAAAAATCCTTTAATTTATTAATATTAGAAAGAAATATAATTGTGAATTATATTTCTTCTCAAACATTTTCTGCATTAAAATTAAAATTAAAAAAATCCGTGAATTCATTAAAATTGGAAAGAAATGTAATTGTGAATTATATTTCTTCTCAAATATTTTTTGCATCAGAATAAAAAATAGAAAAATCCCTCAATTAATTAAAATGGGAAAGGAACATAATTTTAAATAATATCTCTTTTGAAATATTATTGTAAATTATATTTCATCTTCTTAAATTTATCACAACAAATAATATTTTTTCTGCATCAAAATTAGAAATATCCGTCTCGAATTATTTATTCGTATAGTGTTTGTCCTTAATTTCAAGAAATATTATTTTCCATAATATTTCTTTAAATTAGATCGATTGAGAAAATCGTGAAAACGAGAGTGAAATGGTGAATTATGCGCCGCAGGATTGGAGTGTCCAGAGGGAGGGGGTTGGTCCGGCGCGATGCACGAGGGATCGAGAGGTGTGGTAACGAATATCCCCCCCCCCCCTTCTTTACATCCGGCTGTGTACACTGTAAATACGTGTGGCGTTTGACAGATTTCTCTAAAAAAAGGAAAAAAAAAATAGTCGTAAATATAGCCGTATGTTCGAAAAATCTGAAATTGTGGAACACAGAGGAGTCGCGTGCCAAATCTCATTGGAGCGAACGTGTCGGGGGGCGAGAGCTCTTTCTAAACCCTCTCGAGGTTGTGAAAAGAGAGAGAGAGAGAGAGAGAGAGAGAGAGAGAAAAAAAAGGGGATGCTGTATATCGTGAGGGACAGTTTCGTCAAAATGACGAAAGGGTGAACGAGAAAAACATGTTTTTCTTCTTTTGTGTCGAATCCGTAATAAATCTTTCGCCGAATATCGAGCTCGTTCCTTCGAACAAGAAAAATATAATTTCTCTTATTTTTGGCGACAAAAATATCGCGAAGCTGCCGGCGGAATTCCAAGTTTCCTCACGAGTTTCTACAAAATTCATGGAATATTGGGACTGCCCTTGGAATCATAGGAAACAAGAGAACAACAGAGTGATTTGTTTCCTTCGATACACAAACGTATATCCAGCAGTTGGGGAAGAGAAAATTATATTCATGTATTTATTGATACGGAGTGCATGCGGAAAAAAATGCATGGGCGGTTGGCAAAATCGCACGCACTCCGAGGTCACTGGGAGACACTTTTTCTCATACTTATTTTATCGCAGCGAGAAAATTGTCGGGCAGGTACGATCGGCCACATCGTATTGGACAAAGTTTCTCAGTAACGTCCACTGTTATTTGGTCCTTGTATTTGTTGGCCTTGAGAAATGAATTGTAGCAACAAAACGTCACGACAAAGCTCCATCGGGACTGACACTTTGTGAATAAATTTATTTTATCGAGCTCAAACGTTTCCGAAGATTCAGGGAGAAAAAAAATTATATTTCACGTATAAAAAATGTTTAATTGTGTTGATGAAAAATCTACACTTTGGCCCGTTTTTCGTAATCTTCCAGCTCCCGATCGTCAAATCGTCTTTTTTCTCTTTTCCTGCGTACATACGCGACGTCGATCATCGAGCAAAAGTATCTGGACGAGAGCAGCGAGTAAATATGTAGCGGCATTAACGCGAAGCTCCGAGCGCAGCTGTTCGACCGAATACCGATCACGTCACGCGATCGTTTCGCTTTTATACTTTCCGTCTCTCTGTTTTCTCTTTTTCTCTCTTTGGCCCTCTTATTCCGCGCCGCGCGTAAGACTAGCCGCTGCTGCTTCTCTAGAACGACGTGCACGTTCCACGCAACGCAACCCTGTGAGCTCTTCGACAATAAGCACCTATCAACTACTAACGAGTATCCTACTACCCGGTACTTTATTCTCCCAGCTACTTCATAAGTATATTACACACATGCAAATCGTTCTATCTCACCCTCCCTAACTCTTTCGCCTGCGAAACTACTCTCGCTCCTATTTGCTTCTATACCAACGTCTTATTTTCATCAAACTTTTTATTCCTCAATCATTCTCAAACCAGACGATGCAGTCGTGATTTTACACGTATTTTTTCAACGTCTTTAAGGAGGTTGGCTACATACGACAATATGATAAGAATTTCATCAAATTTCGTGATAATATTCTTTAGCATCAAATACGATGACACAATTTTTTTTTTTAATTTTTTGTCTACAATATGCAAAAGATATACCTATATATATCTGAATCCTATGCTTATGCATGTAGACTCTAGTGCTCAGTAACTCGAAAACTATGTAGAAATAAAATCTTAAAAAATATGTATATTCGTATTTAATCCTAAAGAGTGTGCTCACCAAATTTCCTAAACTTGCTTAACTTTTATTTCAATCATTTCGTAATGTTAAAATTTTGAGATTATTTTGTCCACTGAACAAGCCGAGAAATCGATCACGCAATCGAGTCAATGGAAGTTCGAGGTCCAGGATTAAAAAGTAGTTTATCAGTTCCAAATTCTCGGAGACATGGAGCATTTTTGGAAACTTAAGAAATTTCATTGCAGTTCGGTCTCCGAAAGGACGGCACGAGGCTCACCTTTTTTTTTCGACGATTCTTATGAGTCTCGGGAAGCGGTAAGGGAAGCTCCGAATATCAGAGCTCTCGATCAACAGCAGAGTTCAGTGCAAAAGAAAGAAGAAGGAGATGAAAGTCGGAGAGAGGCGGAGGGACAAGGGATTGGAAACGTTGGTGACTGAAGAAACTTACACTTTTGTCCAACAGTGTGGATCTATATATATATATATATATATAAAAAGTGGGAGATTTCCAGCAGAGGCCTATTGATCGAGGTTCGTAGTTCGGTGGCCGGCACACGCGCATAAGTCTTCCCGTAAACAAGACAAATATCATCGCGCCAGTCCTGCAAATCCGTCTACGCGTTTTCCATCCCTCTTTTTTCGAAACTACCCCCATCACTCCGCGCGACTGCCCCTTTTACTCCAGCACTTTTCTTTTGCCAAGTTGCCACGAAATATTCCAATGAAAAGTGAGAAAGAAAATCCGAGACGGAACGAGAGAGACGCCCACACGACAATTTCGCTCCTTCGACGGTAACGCGACTTTCCGTTCATCCCTTTACCCTCCCGCCGTCCCTATTCGCTCCTTCCGAACTCCATACACCTATTTGTTTTTTTTATCGTCTCTCAACTACCGCGCAATTAACCACGAGCCTCATTAGTCCCATTTTTTATGGCAATCGATCGCAAATTATTTCTCTGGTCTCCCTAAATTTAATGGTTGGGGTTGAAATTTCGGTTTTCAAAGTTCGTTCCCGGGATCGAGTGGTTTTTGCTTTCTCGACCGACTCGAGTGAATTTTTCATTGATTTTTTTTTTTCTCATCGCCAATTATTTCTCTCGACGCCCTAAATTTTATGGTTGGGGTTTAAATTTCGATTTTTCAAGTCCGTTCCGAAATCAAGAAGTTTTTGGTGTCTCAACCGAGTCGAGTCGATTTTTAAATTAATTTTTTGCCGGAGAAAATTTTTTTTTGTAATTTCGTGTTCTACGTTTTTTTTTCTTTCGTTTTTAAAGAATTTACACGATTTTTAAAAATAATTTTGAAGAAACCCCCGAGCTTGGACAAGCTCCATCAAATATTTTCCTTATTTGGGAGACGAGAGAGAATTTCGAAGAGCGATCAATTATCCTTGTAGAGATGAAAAATAAATTAGTGATCAGCCACGCCCTACGAAACGCATTTCCCATGGGAGAGCTCTGTGTTACATTCGCTTTCGTCGTTTCTCCTGCTGATGCTCGTCTCTACATCGAAAAATATATTTTTTTTCCTGTTCGTTTAACCCTCGCGAGACACGAGGATAGAGGTCAATATTGCGACGGCGCACGTCCCAATGAACCAAATTAGTAAATTAAAAATAAATGAGTTCTGAGAGCGTTCGTAATTTCCGATCATTGCTCAATTTTTTTCGGCCGATCTTTGTGCCTTTTCCTTCATTTTTTTTCTCCTTTATTTTATCGAGACAAAAATCCCCTCGACGGAGAAAAATTGAGGGCGATTCAAAAGTGCATAACGTGGCGAAACTTGCCAACTAATATTTCGAGATCTGCGCAACTCGAGACTCGTCTGTTGCAGCAATAAAATCAACCACGTGTCGTCTGTACCATGCCTCGCATGCAAAAGACTTCCCCCTCCCTCCGAGCCCTCCTCCTGCTTCCGGTATCCAAGATCCCGGTCCCTAGTCTCTCTGCAACCTGAGCCAAGGCTCGATCGTTCTCTGCTCTCGATACCAGAAAATTAACGAATCGTCAAACGTCCAAATCGCCTAAAACTTTTTTTTTTTTTCACGCGCATGACGATATTTTTGGGAAGCCAAAATAAATCATTCAGCCAATTTGTCTTCTTTCACTCTAAGCAAAATGTCAAATTATTTCTTTTTTTTTAAAAAGAGATTTTCTATTTTTTTCTATTTTTATTTTTTATTATTTTTTTCATTTAATTTACTTATTATATTTTTTACTTATTTTCTATTTTTTTATTTTTATTTTCATTTCTTTGTCAATTCTGATCGAAATAAATTAATTTTTTTTATTTATTTATTTATTTTTTTTTTATTACAATGATCCAAAATGTCTCGACCGTTTTGGATGAATTTTAAAATTTCAAGAAACACGATTTCCGGTAAAATTTGAATGACATTTTGAGTTTTTAAAATTTGATTAAAAAAAAAGCATGAAATTTGGTGATCGCACTCGCGAGCATTCACACGTTTGATGGTATTTTCGTGACGTACGTGAAAAGCGAATCAGAGGCACTGGATTGTCGAATCACATGGAGCAGCAGAATGTTTCATTCACTGACTTTGCCTCGATTGATCAAACTCGTGTATATAAACAAAGTACACACGTGCAAACTGAGCGGTTAACAGAGCAGTTTCGTTAGGGTCACTCGTCTCACGACGCTATACCTGACGTGCTTTTATCTTATTTTTTCGTTTTTTCTTTTCGTCGATGGGGATTATAAAACGTAAACTGTCACCTCACCACTGAATATCCATTTTTGTGAGTCCTTGGGAGTAAATCGATGCTCGATTTACATGAAAATCGAGAAAGAAAACACAAAGCACAGAAAAATTTGAAAAAAAAATTAAAAAATGGAAAAAATTTCATGCGATGGAATGAAAAAATTCGATAACGATTTGAAAAAATGCTGGAAAAAAATCACGCAACCAAGCGAAACAAAAATATTATGAAATATTGAAAACAAAAAAATTTGTGTTTGAAAAATTGATCGAATAATAATTTTTGAATGAAAATTAATGGAAATCCTTGATGAAAATTTTACTTACGAGTGTTTTGGCCATCATGCCACGATAGCGGCCATACTTGATATGAGAATGTATCCCCACATTGCCCGCCAGGACGTCCACTAATTCTCCCCTCCGTTTGCTTTCCACCCCCGCGTGCGTCGTCGACGTTCGACCTCCCCTAACTCACCCCCACCGTCGACGATCTCGAGCCAGCGCATCACGACAAAAAGCGCTTCGAAATTCTCAGGTCCGTCACGAGGAAGGGCACGTGAAAAGCACCTTCTCCTTTTCTTTTCCGAGGGATTTCCTTCCTCTCTGCTATCCCGAGTTCATCGACGAGCCGAGCTGCTGACAAATTTTTTAACGTCATCGCCAAAACGACTATTTTTCGGGCTTTCTCTTCTTCGAATCTCAGCAAAAAACGCCTTATCGCTTTCCCTTCGTTCCCATTTCTTTTCACCAATTTATATCTTTTTTTATTTTTACTTTTATCATTTTTTATTATTTATTTCATTATTATTTTTATTTATTTTCATTTTTTTAAATTTATTTCCGTTCATTTTTATTTGTTTTTATTTTTTTAATTATTTTTGGAGCTTCCGAGCGCAATTTTGCTCGCGCGACGAACGTCGTTGATGTCAAATCTGGAGCTTTCGAGGAGAGCGCAAAGGTATAACGGGGGTGAGTTTAGTCGCTCACTTTCTCTTTTTCATGGACATTCGAGCTCGCTACAAGTATTAGAAACGGAGAAAGAGGGTGGCGAGGGTAGGAGTGGGCTGCATTGGTCGGGAACACTTGTCACGCGATTGTAACCAGACCACACCGAAACAATAACAAGTATAGAACGCTTTCTCCTCGTCGTGCATCGACGAGCCACCAAATTAATACAATTACACTTTCGCATAAAACCGAACACAACACACGTCAACTTTTTCGCGCTTATACTTTTTACAACTCGACCATCAATTGGCTTGATAAACGTGACTGGAAATATTGTCGTTTTTCGCACATCGTCCTACAAATTTCGGTCCCAGTTTGTGAAAAATTCCACGATATGCAAAAATGATCGATCGCGAGCGAATTTTTAATATTCGGGAATTTATTTCGCAGTCGAACTTGGAACGCGATTACTTTTGTTTTTTTAATTAAAATCACTTTTCTTTTTTTTTAACCTTCAGAATCCACGTTGGGTCAATCTGCATGACCCAAAGCGTCCTTCGAATTCCTCGCATTCCGGTGGACAGGCATTTTTTGACCAAGTTCCTTTCCATCAAATGCGAAACAACTGGAAACAGAAAATTATTCGGGTCAAAACGACCAAGTGTGTACTCGAAGGATAAAAATTGACAGTGTAATCGTTGAAATTTCGACATTGGATTTAAGAAATATTCGATTCTTGGTTTCGTGGGTTTTCTTTTTCGAAGAAATTTATACCGTCGATTGTGGGGAATAATTTTGTTTTGTTTTTTCTTTTATTCATATGGTAAAAGAGACGAGGGATGAAAATGAAATAAAATAGTTGTTGGTCACTTCCTTTCTATCGGGTGTGGGGAAGCACGAGCCAAAAGTAGAGAGGGGACGAGGCGGTGAAAAAAAAAAGTGGACGTTTTTTGTCTCGGGTATGTTTTTCCCTATTTTTTCCCATTTTATCTGAGTGTCGATGATGAATACTCGGAGGAGCGGAAGAAAAAGAGGAAGTGTTCGATCGGAGGCAACAAAAAAGGCCGTGTGTTATCGGAGTTTTTCTCTTTCTCTCTCCACTTTCCTTTCTCTATACTCCCGTGTGTGTCAATTGACCTCCATAAATGTAAGAGGACAAGACGCAGCCCGAAAGAAAAAAGGTGTTTCGTATTTTGGCCGAGTGATATTCGGTATCCGATGACCACGATGCCACGTGTTCGCTAGAAATACTGTGTGTCTTACGACAAACAATGGATAGAGAAACATTTTTTCACTTCTTCGCTCTCACTCGACTCTCCCTTTTCCCAAAAAACTGGGGACGATCGTTTTTTCTCTTTCTTTATATTTTTCACGAAAAGTATACACCTATCGATTCCCGCCTCTCTCATTGGCCAACGACCGAGAGGGGGGGTTTGTTATTACCAGTACAATTGTCCGCGATGTCGACTCTCATACTCTTAACCTCCCCGCGGCCCTCTCTTGACCGTTTCTCGTCGTATTATTGCCTTTCGAGGCGCCGCCGCCCTTCGCGATGAAAATCGCGAAACATTGTCAACTTCCGTTCAGACCATCGTCGGATATTCGCGACTGACCAGCGTTCACAAAAAATAATACGAATGACTCGCGCGTGCCCACTCGCCAGTGGACCAGCAGCAAAATTGCTTCAGCTGCACTCTCCGTCCGCGTGGCCGAGTGAAAAAATTGTGCAGCTAGCGAAAAAAAAGGGATTTTTTGGTACAGCAGAAAAAACTCACCGCGTTGTCTCGGTTTACATGGACTGTCATTTTTTTTCCTTTGCTTCTCCCTTTTTGAGAATAGCTAATAAAAGGTCAGCGATCGCGTTCCGCATCAATCTGGCATTATTTCCCATTTCACTCCCCGAGGGGCCGGACTCTCGAAGGACAGCTGGACAATGGTCTGCAGTGATCGCCTACGGAATTTTTTCAACCTTATTCCCCTTCACCTCCCCACGTTCCAATCGTTTTTTTTCATCTTCCCCGACTTTGCAACGTATTAAAACGAGATGGCGCGGCGCCGAAAGAATTTTGATACAGAATCGTTCGTGTCGATGGATAACGATCGAAAAAACAAACATATATATATATATTCACAATCTCAGTTGCAACAAACGAGAAGGAACGAGTCTTCGAGGAATGTTTAGTTAGAATATTGAACGTCGCGTTCGATGATCGATTCTTTGTTCACTTCTACACTCTCATGCAGCCAAACATGTTGTTCATCGATCGAGTTCTCGCGAAAAAGATTGAAATGATTTTCTTTTACCTACAGTCGCTGTCGCGGCAAAACACTTACCAGCTGTCGAAAACATCGATCAAAGAAACCCAGTAAACAAAATACTGGCATGGTATATACTGGTACGAATAAAACCTAAGGAAAATCTTAAATCCTCATAAAAATTGACATTCTGGACGACGGTAGGTCGTACTCCATCGGTCATCCAATAAATTAGAGTGCAGGTTATTCTAGAGCGTTCATCAGTCAGTCAGTCGATTGGTTGGTCGTTCGGTCAGTTCGAGAATTTGCCATTTTTAGAATTGAGCAGTCAGTCAGTCGGTCGGACGGTCGGAGCGGAATGATTGAACGAATTCATGAGAGTGCGAACGTTGAGATGAGTAGTAATGTTTTAAATTGTCTCGGAAACTGTGTCGAGTTCAGGAACTAAGGAAAAAAAAACTGAAATTCATCGTATTTAGTGTTCTTTATTAATGCATATCAGACGTTCGATATTCCGCAATACATCGATAATAATTTCCCGTGTACTAGATAAGGTTTTTGTTTATTTGGTTTTTGCATTTTTGTCTTTTTCAAAACTGTCAAGTTGCGGTTATATATCGATTAATACAAGATATGTGGATTAGTTGAAACTTGTGTTACATTTATGTCTCAAATCGTCAATATGTATATAGAAATCAACGAAGTGGATATATTTATATCGCCGAATGATAAATTACAAGTCTTTTCCAGTGTTCTACTTTATTTCTCCTGCCCATTAAGCTGATCTTTATTGTACGATGAATGAAAATCCTGCTAGCGCTTTATTACTCGGACCGAGATATTCGCTACATTTCGAGGAAAAATATCGGTCGAATACGCGCCTCGTTCTCGTCGCTTGACAGAGACGAAGTCGTGCGACTTTTATTTTTCTCGAAATGGCGCGAAACTCCGAGATAAACGTCAAGAGGATTCTCGCTATAATGCGTCATCGCTTTCGCTTTCAAGGTCATACATTATACACACATGCAAGATACATATGATCAAGTAGACAATGAACAAACATCGTAGAGATATGTTGGAACGATTCCAAATTGAACATTTCGTTTAATCGCCTCTTCGAACAATTAGAAATTCATTTTTGACCCTTCCTTTCTCTGGCTGATACCCGAGACATATTTCAATGCCATTTCTTTCATCCAACCAGTGTGTATTATTGTGGTTTCGATATTATTATTATTTTTTAAGTCTAGGAGGATTAGCAGGAGGAAGGGTACCCTGTGAAAGAAGGGACAGGGATATGGTTATTGTCTAGATAATACGTACACATTGATTCGTGTGTATTTTACTCAATGCAGAGAAAATGGAGGAAAATATATTGGAACAAAGAAACGAGCGTACACGTTTCGAGGAAAAATTTCGAAAAAATTCTTCTCGTTAAGTTTGTAGAAGCGTTTTTTGTTTTTGATGAAAAGTATTTTTGATATCCATGCATATTATTTAATCCCAGGAAAGTTGGAGTCGTTGAAGAAAATTTAAAGAATTTTTCAAATTTGACGAAATTCATTTCGTCGAGCGTGTTTCATGCAGTTACGATATTTGCTTATAAAATCATTCATTGGCAAATTTCACCGAGTAATCGAATTTTCTGGCATTTTTCTTTCAACGAGCAAATTGGCTCGTTTTTGACAAGGTCAATGGCGCGTTATTACTCTCTGAACAAATGAATATCTCAAAAAATGTATATCGAGTGTTATTTGAGCTGGAAATAATGCATATGGGAACATGCCCTAGTCAATAAATCAAAATGATCAAGTAGTACTTCGAGAACCTATCAAAAATAAACAATAATTCAGTACAAAAATGTCAGATCGCTCGCGTTCCTTTTCGCTGTGTTTTCAAAATGCACAGTCGCCTGTCTCCCACTCTCGGCCTTTCTAACAAAGTTCGAGGTCATGTACTTTGTGAGTAAATATCACAGAACAATATCAAAACTAAAATTCATCTCGTGAAAAGTCAAGAGACGAAAATAAAAACTCAACATTTCGTTGATAAAATTTGATGGTTCAACATCAATTAATTACTGTCCAAATAATATTCTATGATCTACGTTACTTATCACTTTATGTTTCGTCTTATATTTATACATATCAACAATCGAATAAATAATAAATAATCATGTGGAAAAAAAACAATTCGATAAATAATTGAAAAGAAAAAATCGATAAATATATTGAAGTTGTAAAAATTTAAGTTAATTCAACGATTTATCATTATTATTGTTTCAAATTTGGTCGATAATTTTGCGATCGTATTATCATGCTCAATTCGTACACTGTCTAGATTACTTCAACAATGAATTAATTATTAAATAACAATGGATAAGTAAATGCCATTTAGGCCAATAAGTTTCATCAAATTCACTGAAGAATTTTTTTTTTTTTTACTGTTTTGCGAGTCAAATTATTTCTCTTCGGCCTCAACAAGCCAGAAGGACTTTAGTTCATAGTGAGTATTTTGTAAAATCATCATCAACTCGATTTCTTTCGTAGGCTGTTTCCAAAAACGAGATTCAAAGTTTCAGATTCGAGATTGAGTTCCTCGCACAGAACGACAATAAAAATAGTAAGAAAAAAAAAAGTTTTTAGCCGTTTGCGTTAGAATTTCGCTACCCCTCTTCTTAGTCATGTTTATCGTCATATTTTTGGGTAAATTGATGCACCCACCACTTTGTCAGATTGAGATAAAAGTTAGGACCTTCGGGCTCGTAATCGAGATACGTAAACTCTTTGTTGCTCGCTGGCTTTGCTGGCTCTATCTGCGTTCCCTCGTGCCACTCGTTGAATGACGTTATCGAAATCATTCGCGCTCCACTGTTCAATGCACTTCTCCATCCTACCTCGTAATACTTTCCGTGTCTTCTGTGTCTCCGGTTCTCCGCGTTCCACGGCCGAACCTGATGCGTCAAAAAAACGAGAATAATCGAATTTTCGATTTATTTTGTTGATTTTACGTTTTTTCCTCATTAAATTATTGTAAAAAACAAAGTTCAATAATTGTTGAAATAAAGCGAAGGAAAAAGGTGTTATGAAGTTCGTTTGCTCACCTGAGTGTCGATGTATCCAGGTCCCAAGCTCGGTATGAACATGAGACCATTTTGTACCGCGAATTTATGCAAATCTTTCCAGTTTTTCCAAGAGCTACCAAAGCTGAATCCGTTCGTTGCAAAATAAGTATAAAACCCATCGAAATGTGATTTTTTTATGTGATTACGATGCTGCGAATCGACCAGAAGTCCGATGTAAATGGCGTCGAGTTCGGTCCCACGGAGAGTCAAATTTCCACGCTCCGACAAAAGTTCCCACCAGGCATTGGCCGGGAAGACATAAGAGTCGTAAATATACAAAACTGGCAGTACCGCGCCGCTATTTAAACAGAAAAAAAACATTTCATTTCCTAATCAATCGCAGGGACGATTTTTTACCGTCGAGGAACATTTCTTTACTCGTGATTTCTCTTGATCCTGTGAAGAGCCGGATGAGAGCCGTACTGGTTGAACAAATATCTTATGTTCTCCATCAAATTTATGGGGTTCCTGCCGTCGTAAGGCTCCACATGTATCGCGACCTTGATACTGTGTCTGTTGGCAATATCCAACAAATCGGACATGACTGCGTCTGTATTTTCTGCAGAATTTGGTGGCGTCCAGGATACGACGACAACCCCCACACCGGCTTCTCTCAATTGGCTCATGTGAAGGTCAATTACCTGTAGAACGGTTTTTCAATGAAAGCTTCTCGATCTCTCGATATTTTGAACATTCACGATACTGGAGTTTGCATCGTTGAAAAGTGGAAACGAAAAATTCATTTTTCGATCATTATTTTCATGATCAATCCACTTTTTTGATTTTTTTTTCAGTGGATTCTGCTTTTGAATGGGCAAAAAAGATCGGCCTGACTATTTTTGGTAAATACTTTCTAAAACTCCAAAAACGGCAACATCGTGAAAATTTTGATTTGTTTTCTTTGGGTTTTTAATGCGATATTCACCTGAGGATCCAGAGAGCTGTAGCAGCCGAGACTGGGATAATAATTGGCTCCGATATCGCCCGGAGGTCGATGACTACCGTCGGGAAAGACTCTCTTGTCGTTTTTCTTCCAATTAGGCAAGTAATCGTGATTCCAGTGTTTCCAAAAACCGTCAAAACTGGGAGATCTATACCAGGCGTAATAAAATATATGGACGTTGTAATTGAGATCGACGACGCTTGTATTGGCGAGCAGCGGCAAAACTTTGTTCCTCATTTTGTGAGACATGCGAGCGACTTTGCTCAGAATTATATTTTCCCTCATTTGCGCATATTTCTTGTCGTTGATCTCTTTCTGGGCAGCTTCGTTGCGAGGAGTGCCGACTTGATCGCCGCCAGCCACCGCGGTGCTCCATTCCACAGCTGCTGGGGTGACGGCGTGCGGTTGACATTTGACCGACTCTAACGGTGAGAGTTTCACTATTATGACAACGGCCATCAGAGTCGACAGGACTAGGACCATTGTTGAGAGGTAGAAACATCTTCTCAATGATACCGTTGTCATTATGCTGCCAAACATATTCGCCGACTCTTTGTGAACCACCATCGCGATAAAAAATGATTCCGCACCTTTTAAATTCGAATGTCACTCGAAAATGCACGCTTCATCCAATCGATCATGATATTTATTCGCTTAGAATGTCGACGATTCGTTTTTTAACACATCGCTAATTTCAATCATCTCGATTTTCGTCTCAATTCAGTTTTTTATGGAAACGCCAAAAAAAAAACGACGGAATGTGCGTCGATTCGGTGATACTTGGTTATTCTTGATGTGCATGTATATATATGAGGTATTAAAACAATGGGAAATCAATATAGGACGGCTGGGTGCACGAATAAAAAAATGAAAAAACAAAAGAGACTTTCGAATGCAGCGCGATATGTTTATTTCGTGAATATGTTTGGCTTTTTCGTTGTTATGTGTCGAAAAGTATAAAGTAACAATGTTTACGGTGGACGAAGTTTAATACGAGAAAAGATGTTCTCGATTTATTGAGCAAACGTGTGGGTGACAGATTTTTAAATTGTTGTTTCAATGACGAATTGATCCGGACGTGTATCTGTGCGCGTCCTCTCTCTCACTCCCACTTATATTTGACTGACTGCAGGCGAATTGTCGGCGCGGTCGTGTTACACTGTTACACCAGCACGATCGATCGTGTCACGCATGTAGCAACTCGCAACTGTCACACACAACCAATTAGCAAATTAATCGCGACTTTAATACGCATCGCCGCAGAGAAACGTCAAGGATTTTCAATAAAATTCAACCGCAAGACTCATCGCACTGCGTCTGCTACTTTATCGGCCAATCGTCACACTCCTTGGAACGTTCGTTAGAAAAAACCACCCCCGCGATCCCTTACAAACGGTCATATTACCGCGAAAACAGCGTCGCCCGTTGCTAATAAAACTACCGAATGGCATTTTGAATTTTGAAAACGTTTTCTTTATTTTCATACAATTTTCATCATCACAGAAATCATGCACGTTCTCTTATCAGAGAATAAATACAGTTTTTCGAAATGTTCCGATACCTCGTAAAATTGAATTGCCGCCACTACAAAAGGGCCATCTACAGCCAAATAATTCAGTGGCAACTCCTGTAATAAGATTGGTCTAGAATGTGGCCGTCTGATTGGTTCGATTCGCCACCTTTTAAATTCCGAATTTTTCTGGTTTTCGAAAAATCATGAACGCGATGATGTGTACGCTTGAGAGGTTATGCGACAACTACAGAATCTCTCGCAAATTCGCATAAATATTGTAGATATCCGGGCGTCGCTCACACAATCCATCGATGGTTGTGTATGCTTAGCAAATAGAGACGGAGCTGATTTTTATAATTTTAAAGAACACTATATACTCGAACGATAGACAACGAGCATATTAAAAAGTCAAGTTTCTCGAGGGCCGAGGCGAATATCAGGCTCCGTATCTATACCTTAGATTTTGGACTTGTGTATGGAGCGCTTTTGGAAACTGCGCAAGATTTTTCACCCCCCCCCCCGCCGTGTTCCCTGAGCATATTCAACTGAAATCAATTCTTAATGACCATGGGTCATTATACCTCGTGCACAAAGCATCTATATGCTCAGACTGTTTATGGCTCGGGGGCAGGTGGCCGTCAGAACGGTCAGAAACACCGTCGGAGTGAACAATGCTAGCTCGCCGAAAGGTAAATTGCTATGGAAATCCCGATATAATCGGCTTATCCCTTGTACCTGAATCGGGATCGTATGCGAATATCGCGAAGGTGTCGAAACGCATTAAAGGTATGTCGCGCCTGACATATTTGCCGACGAACGAAGGAGTATATGCTGCCGGATGGGGCAGGGTGGATGTAAACAAAACGCTTTGAATAATATCTCGTAGATTGAAAAAATGAGTCTGAATAATGTGCTGCTATCCATTATTCCGAAAATTTTGATAACTCCGCCATTGGGATACCCTAGTAATTGTGAAGCGGTAATAAAACAATAAAAAACTCAACAATAATTGTATCTATTCGCCGAGTACTCGTATACCACAGTGGCTCCTTTGAGAGCGGCCGGTCCGCCATATTTGCATCGAGCGCAGCGCCACACGCGGTAATATTTCTTGGTGTCGTGTTCGTCAGTTCAGTCATTTCGGTAATGAAATGTGCAATTTGACCAGTTAATTAACTAGCGCGTCGTTCATTTTCGACATTTCGAAAAACACGAGCTTTGGTGTAACGTGCAATTGTTGATTGGTTTATTTTATCGCGCTAAAAATATTAACTGTATTAATAATCCGTAGCGAAATCGTTGAAATTCGCAAAACGATTTCCAATCGCATATTATAACATTCGGTGATCAGGTGTCGTATGTATTCGCGTAATCATAGACATTTGGTAGGATGAGAACTGAAAATCCGAAAACTCGGGGATTATAGCACAGTTTATAGAGCTATACGTATACACGTTGCTCTGTAGCGGTGTGACGTCACGAACGCCGTGTTTCCCGTTGCACACTGGGTAATGAATAGCCGCCATCTTGAATGGCATGCTCTTTTGCTACGAAGTGCGCGGCGACGATAAAATGCGATTATTCGTAGAGAGACAATTGTTGATAATCTCGTGAATTTGTTAATCGTGTTCCACAAGCGTACGTCGTGCTATCGTGCAACCAAAATCCTCGTACGATGGATGCGGTCAAAGCTTTCAACGCGGAGGTGAGCCCAACTTTTACATTTGTTATTTTTTTTTCTCTTGCTCTTTTTTGCGGGCAACTTTGGAGGTCATCGTCGTTGTTCTTTACTATCCGCAATACAATCAAGATGAACAAATTTCCGTCTCCTTTTCCTTCTTCGATTATTTTCGGAGCCTCCTCAAAAGTTCCATTATTTCAGAGCTCAAATGATTAATAACAAAACCCCGATTGAAAATGCGTCCCTCTCCTCCCCGCCGCCCAACTGTACGCGGAAACCTTAAATTTTTCTCAATGAAATTTCGACGCACCAGCGTTTAGTATATATTTTACATCCACACTTCGTTCTATCGGCAATCAGATTATCCCCACCCCCTTTCTCTATCTTTTCCATTCCGTCTCGATCTTTTTACGTTTTTCCTCAAAAATGGAGACGAAAATATCATCATCTAACGCATTACCAAAAATTATGCTCTTTCGCAGCTCTCGGCTCTGTACGACGTCAAACCTCCGATATCCAAGGCCAAAATGAACTCCCTCACCAGGGGCGCAATCAAGGCCATCAAGTTCTACAAACACGTCGTTCAAAGCGTAGAAAAATTCATACAGAAAGTGAGTAACAGTTATTTTTTTCTCTTATCGCTAAAAAATCTGACTTTTTATTCGACGAACACCGATCAATTTTTCATTGCAGTGCAAACCGGAATACAAAGTTCCGGGTCTCTACGTCATAGACTCCATTGTCAGGCAATCGCGTCATCAATTCACCGTAGAAAAGGACGTATTTGCGCCGCGTTTTGCCAAAAACATGCAGACAACGTTTCTCAACCTTTTGAAATGTCCTCCCGAGGATAAAAGCAAAGTCATCAGGGTGCTCAATCTGTGGCAGAAAAATGCTGTTTTTCAGCCGGACGTTATCCAGCCGCTGTTCGATTTGGCCGATCCTAATCATCCCATCCACAAGGAACAATCTCTGAACAATACCAACGGTGAGAATTCTTTACTCCGCGTGGAAAAATCAATTTTTTTATTTCTCCGCTTCGGAGCTCCGTCGAATTGATGGATTTTTCATTTTTCATCGCAGGTGCCATCAACGCATCTTCCAGCAACAACATCAGTATGAATTCCATAACGAAAACGCCGCCGGGTGTCAAAGGAACGCCGAAGGAGCAGAAACAATTTTCATCGGCCAAACAAATAGACCCAGCCTGGCTGGCCCAGACAAAATTGGAAGCGGCAAACATAAATGCGAACAAACTTTTGGTGAGGAGGCTGGAAACGATTCGTTGACAATTCTCACGCCGTTGCCCGACGCGCAGTGCAAATCAATGACGCGCCTCGTTAAATAGTCTTTGTCTCTTTCTCTCCAGGGCCAATCTTCCACGACCCAAGTGGACGTTGCGCTTCTCGATCAACTTCAACACCTCCATCAACTTCTCTTAAAAAAACAAGAAGCCGCTGCCAACGAGTCTCAGAGTTCCGTCAAGTTTGACAAAAAACTTTTGGATTTTGACTACGGCGAGGAAGAGGACGATGATATTATGATCGCCAGTTCACCGGCCGCCGCAACTACTGCCATTAATCAGCACAATGCCGCCAGCGGAAGTCTCGAGAGCCTCGGACTTTTGCTCACCAACCCAGAAGTAATTTCACTCAAATCATCTTCCCTAATTTTCTTTCTTCATGATCACTCACACTCCGGTATCTCCTCTAAGGTCTTACGACAACTGCAAACTTTGCAACAAACGATGCAGGGCGGGGCTGCGGTCACGCAGCACGAGATGGAGGAAAAAATGCGTAAATTGCAACAAATGAAACAGCAGGAAGAAGAGTTTGACAAGCATTTGGCTCAGACAGTTCCCGTGAGTATTATCCTTCCTAATTTCTCGAAAAAATCTTTGATTTCGCGAGATTTTATCAATCAAAGGATCATGGACAAATTTTTTATTCGATAACGCGATCGATTAGTGAATTAAAATTTGTGCACGCTTGCAGAATTTACCGTTCGCCTCCGAGTGCGATCTCAAGCCGTCAGATGTATTAAAGCCAAACCAACAAAACGCGTACGCGGTAAACACGGGCCCGGGGATGATGCAACAAGACATGAGTCAACCACCGCCGGGTTATCCTCCAGCTTTGCCTTACGTGACTCAACCAGCCTCGGCATTACGCCCCGTGGTTCAAACTCTTCCGCAAAATCAAAAAAGCCCTCTGATCGACGAGAGAAACGACGAGCCGAGCAGACGCGACAGCAGTAGCGTAGAAATCGTCAATCTTGATCCTGCGAGATCGCAGAGCAGATCACCGGACCGCTTCAGACGGCATAGTCGCTCGAGATCGCCGCGTCATCGAGACAGAGATCGCGACAGGGACCGTGACCGGGACAGGAAATCGCGCTCGCGGAGCAGATCGAGACGCCGAAGGTTTGCCTCGCATTTTTCCACAAACTCACCATTTTTGTCTCCACCAAAAACGAAAAATTGATTTTATTAAATTTTATTTAATTTTTCTACTTTTCTGAAGATCTCGATCGAGGGAGCGAGAACGGGACAGAAAACGCGATGACAGTCGCGAAAAAGTATCGGAAGAGGAACGCGAAAAGCAAAGAGAACGTAGAAAACGAGGATTGCCACCGATCGTCCGAGACAAATTGAGTGGTGAGTCGTTTCACTCCCATTTCTGCTAACCACACTGGTCAAATTTGTATTTGGACTTTTCAAAGCTTAGTATTTCTTCGATGAATGAATGAAATTGATCTTGGAACCATACTTTTTGGGGGTAAAATATTCTGAGCGATCGATTGCAATGATTTTGCAAGTTGAAAAATGGAATTTCAGCGTCAAAAAATAGCCAAATTGAAGGAAATTTTTTTTTAAACCTGTTACACTTAAAATTTTCGTGCCTGCAAATTTTTACCAGTGTCGTGTCTACCGGTTAACCCTCAAATATTGTCCAATTTTAAAAAAATCATCTAACCAATGAATCTCCATCCATCAGTGTGCAGTACGACGTTGTGGGTCGGTCACTTGTCGAAGCTCGTGCATCAAGAAGAGTTATCGGACACATTCGGCGAGCTCGGAGACATTGTCAGTATCGATTTAATATCGCCGCGTGGTTGTGCCTTTATATGCATGAATCGAAGACAGGACGCTTATCGGGCACTTACAAAACTTAAGAATCACAAAATGCAGGGAAAAGCAATAACGGTAACGAAATTTTTTGATTTTCATCCCGAAAAAACAAACCGAACGTGGATAAATGATTTTATTAAAAAAAACTTTATTCGCAGCTCGCTTGGGCACCAGGAAAAGGGGTCAAGGGTAAAGAATGGAAAGATTACTGGGAAGTAGAGCTCGGTGTGAGTTACATACCGTGGAATAAATTGACAAACGTCACTGAACACGATCTCGAGTTGCTCGAAGAAGGAGGGATGATCGACGAGGATACTCTGCCTCCTCGATTGATAGGTGAATTTTTCATTTTTCATTCTGCTTGTAGAATCATGTGATTTTTTGCAAGTTCAATCTAGTTGCATGTTTAGCAAAATCGTGTGTAGCTTGAACCAACTTGCGATATGAAAATTATGGCTGCACGTTTAATTCTACAAGAGAAATGTGTCCCTCGTTGCATCGTCTCAGTTCTAGACAAAAAAAACCTCTCCAACGCCGTTCCTCGATTGTTACCCCTCCATGTGGTTTGTAATTTTTTTATTATCCGATGCTTCGCTTTCTAAAACCGAGATTTCCGCCCTCGCAGGAAAATTGAGACACAGTGGGCACGAGAATAGCGGCCACCAGCAAATATCGATGCAGCATTCGATCGGGGGAAGCGGTGCACCCATTCCAACCCTTACGGACGGAATGGTGAACGTAATGCAAGGAACGCCGGGTTCTCAACCGCAACAAGCCCAACAAATGGTCGACACGAGTCAACCGCCGCCGATACGTTCAACTAATTCGAGTGGCTTATTGCCGCCGCCGCCGAATGCTCAACTTCCTCCGATGATGCCGCCCGGTTTCCCCATGCCACGTACGTCGATTAACTCTAACGCGAATATCATTTTTAATTTTAATCAATTTTTTTGAATTAAAACTTAATTAAATTTTTTAATTAATTAAAACATGATCAGAAATTATTTTAATTCAATTAAATCAAGAACGCATAATTAATTTTTAATTTTTGGAAAATTAGAGATCCGAGGGATGTGATTAACTTTTGTATCGTTTGAAGCAGGTATGCTGGGTCCAATGGGTTTGCAAATGCCTCATGGATTGATGCCAAACGTTCCGATCGGTGTACCGCCGCCCAATATGCAAGGCCTTCTTGGCCCGCCCGGAATGATGCCGCAAATGATGACACCTTCCGTAAATTCACCCTTTGGCGCTGGCGTTGGTGTTGGCCTTATTACTCAGATACCTTTACCGGCGCCTGCCGCACCTTCCGATAAATCGAACTCCACAGGTAATGCCATAGCAATAAAAATAATAATAATAATAAAGCCATTTTAAATTATATAAGACATTATATAATTATATATTATACAGACAAAGATTGTATAAATATAGATATTCATTTATACAATATATTTTTGATATAAATATTTATTTTTATAAATATTTAATATTAATATTTGGATGTTTTGGAGAAAGGTGTAAATTTATTTGGAGAATTGAAATGGAATAATTTTCAGGGATGCCGCACAACGTGCCACCGATGGGAGTTCCTCCGCCCACGAGCGACAACAATCTCGCGAATTTGCCGATGCTCCGTCAGCCTCCTTTCGGCGTTGGGCCGCCTCCTCCGCCAATACCTATGCAGATAGCGCCGCAGCCGCAACAGCATCAACACCATTCGGAGGATATGGACATGGATATGGACATGGACGACGCGATGCCTCAGAGTTCGATGAATGGTCCAAAGGATAAGCAAAATTTGAGCGACCAATTGTTGGCGGCGATCAGCAAAGGTCCGATCAACGACAACCGACTGAGCAACGATCGCGACTTTCGCGATCGTGATCGAGACCGCGATCGCGACAGTCGAGAGAGACGCGACCGAGACAGGAATTCCGATCGGAATTCCGAAGGCAACGATCGTGGACGCGATCGGGGACGTGGCCGAGATCGCGGCCGCGAAGTCAGACGCCGAGACGGACGCGATCGCGAACGCGAGGAAAGGCGAGACCGCGATCGCAACAGCCGCGAACCCATCATGCGACATCCCGACGGCGGCGGTACCAGCAACTCCGGATCCTCGTTGAGCCAAGAAGCAGAATCTAAAAAAGAACCAAAACAAAGCTTGGCCGATCGGCTTCGACAACTTGCCGATGGCACTTTGCCCATCGATGATCGAATGGACAGAAATCACCGCGGCGATCGCAACGACCGCAGCATCGATCGCAACGAACGATCGTCACAACAGCCTTACGAAGATTTATCCGCTCCACGAAGAGCCGGCGATCAACCACCCTCGCTTATGGACTTGCCTAAATTTCCTACCGTACAAGATCGCTCCGATTTCGGACCCAGGGGTCCCGGCGGTCCTGACTTTCGCGGTGGACCACCCGATCATCGAGATTTCCCGTCGCGCGGCCCTGGCGATCGCGACAGAGCCAACTTCGGACCACGAGGATGCCCAGGAGGTTCGCGCGGTGGACCGATGGACGATTTCCCTGATCCTCGCATTCACGGCGGCAGATTTCCCGACGATTTCGACGGTAGACTCGGCCCGAACGGCCCACGGCCCGAAGATTTCGATCCCCGCCTCGGTATGCCTCGGGAAGATTTCGACAGACCGGAAATCCGTGGCCGACACCCCGTCGACGATTACGATCACGAAAGATTCGAGTTTGAAATGCGCGCTCGTGGCGTTGACGGCGGCGGCGGCGGCGGCGGTGGCGGTGGCGTCGGTGCTCCCGGCGCCGGCGGTGCTTTCGATCCAAGAATGCAAGACGCTTTCGATCCACGCTCACATCCCGATCATCCCGAATTCGATCATCGACGACGAGAATTCTTCGGAGGACCCATCGAGCCCGGATTCGGACCACCCATGATGGCGGGCCGAGGAGGACAGAGGGGGGGAGGAGGAGGCGGAGGCGGAGGCGGAGGACAAATGGGACCGGATTCTTTCGGTCCGAGAGGACCTGGAGGACCCATGGGACCCCGAGGTCACGGTAAGAGACTCAAATTTTCATCAAATCACTAAAAACTCTCAAAAATTCTACAAAACCCATTTTTTCCTTTTTTTTTTTCTATCAAGGCCCGCCACCGATGTTCCATCCCCGCGGAATGGGTCCCAGGGGCATGAGGCCAGGAATGCGACCGCCGTTTGGTCCGCGTGGACCGCTCCCGCCGTTCGACCCTCGCGAGGGTGATGCATTTTTCCGTCTTCCGTTCGATGATGTTCGCGGGCCACCAGGAGTCGGGCCTCCTCTAATGAGGCCACCGTTTCCTCCGCTTCCAGGACCTCCGATGGGCGGGGGCAATGCGGCGGAGCCTCCATGGAGAAGCCAAGAAAACGGTCCCCCTCCGGGCTCGTCATCTTGGTCGATGGATTCCGGCAACGGCCACGACTCGGACGAGCACAGTCAGCAGCGTGAAGGTAACAATCACGTTGGACGAGATAATAATCAAAAAAATATCCACAAGTCGCAAGACTCCAAATCGAGCTCCAACGCCGAGAGGCTCGAGCGTGAAAATCGCAATCGCAACAGAAAATCCCGTTGGGGTAATGTCAGTCCCCCGCCGGCTGATCACATCGACATAACAATGTCGGAGAACGATGCGGAGGACGAGACTAAAATGCAGATGGACACGTCGATGGACGAGGCCAACGACAACGACATAGCGCCACCGGGTGAGTCGGACGTTCGAGAAGATCCCGAGAGGATCGAGAACCCTCCGATAAGTGAAAACCCCTCGAACCCGATCGACGATTCCTACGAAGAGAATTCCCCTCAAAACGAAATAAATCATCACAACGAGCACGACATGGAACCCGCGACAACAGAGCCGGTCGCGTCTCCTCCGGCTGCCGCGAATCCCAACGAAAATTGTGATTACGAGGAGAAACGAACTTTCGAACAAGCTCCCGAAGAAAGTTTCTCCCAAGTGCGCGAACAGGAAGAACCCGTACAAAAAGCGGATTCCCCGCGGAGGAATCTCGTCGAAAAGACCGAGCAGCATCATCCCGTCGTCGAGGATCGTACACACGAAGAAAATATTTGTGAAAATGTGGATAAAACGATGATCAATAGTCACAGTGAAGAAACAACACTAGAACCACCGGCAACGAGCGATTCGGACGTGTTACTAAGTAATAACGAGGATAAATGTGAGCCTACCGTGCCCGAAGAACGCCCACATTGCCGAGAAGAAACCGCCGAAGAGACGCTCCAAGAGCCCTCCTCCCTGTAACCTATCTGACGTTGGACATTTGAGAGTGACCAAAGTAAGACTAAGAGAATCTCTATGAAGAGGTTCATTGTAATATACGAAAAACTAATTCCTCCCGTGGCGCCCGACCCCACCCCTTCGAAAATTACGCCCTCTCGAAAACTCTTTCTCTCGCTCTCCCTCACTATTAATACGGTGTACATAAAAACTCGATGATAAAACTAAAAGAGAAAGAGTTTGACGGAGGAAACTTTTGCAATTGCGGCCGTTGGATATTGGTCTCTGGAGTGGTGAGGGAAACTTGGGGTACAGTGAGTCTTAGACAACAAAATATCTTTCCTTTCATTTTATTATATCACTTTCTTTCTTTTTCTCTTTTCCAATAACGATTATTCGATAATTATTCGTTCGAGTCGCGTTTCAGGCCTCAAAGGGCCATTTTTTTTTTGTTTACCTCACGTATGTATCGTAGCCGAGAATTGCTGCTTAAACTCTGCTGTGATAGTGAACACAGGACCTAATATTTAACTCGTGGATCAAGTTCGAGACGTGTGTAATATTTATATGCATCTCGGATTGTCATTTCGACCGGAAACAACGCGATTTATCACAAATATCTCCGCCCCCGATATACATAAACACAGACACACGCGGGCGCACCCTCGCCGAGCTAGATAACGAAAAATGAGAATGGTCTCTGTCGAGCCGGAATAATTCTATGAAAAGTTCGCCAGTCCATTCGCCAGTCAGGGTTAGACGAAAAATAATTGAGTATGAAAAAACAAAACGCAAACACACGAAAAGAAAGAAAATAAGGAACGATCGAAAAGGTTAGACATTGCAATCAAACATTGAGGGTACTATACGGCGTCAGTATTGTACCTGTTTAACTAATAATTAATAATTTATTGAATTGTACATAATTTTATATTTTTCTAGACGAAAGAAAAAAAAAACACGAAACAAAGTTAAAAATATACAAACGGATTAAAATAAAGAAAATATATTGTGCAGACAATTGCTCAATCAGAGATGAAGGAAATGAAGATAAAACAAAAGGGAAAATAAAAAACTTTATACACATTGTTTTTGACAAAAGATATCATTGCGTTGTCATTCAAAGTTTTTTCATTAAGCTCTCCCAAAGCAGATATTTAAAATAAATGGAGTGTCTATTTAAATATCGTTAATTCACAGCAACATATTTGTCTCGTCACCTGATCTCTTCACGATAACGATTTTTTCGGATATTATTTCGAACCCAAAATCAGCACGAAGCGATCGTGATTCTTTTCATAAATTCTAACAGAGTAGGGTCGATAGGGGAGTTGAAAATTTTCCGAGGGAGAAAAACTCGAAACCCTGTTGAAACGACGAACTTGATGTTTTTTTTTTATTTTCTCATTTTCTGCATTGTTTTTATTGTCGCGATATCGAAGAAAGAGATAGAGAAAAATATGATTGAGCGATGGGTATTTGACTTTTTATTCTTATCAATCGTACATCTCGGTTCCTGTGTTCACGCACGCACGTTCTTGCACGCCGCAGCGTTGGAAGACTCGCGCTTGCGCTCAAACTGAGTGACAAGTGCAAGGTACTGTTCACTTATTAACATTTATAAATTAGAACGAAATCTAAAGAAAAATTCAATGAAACAAACCAACCAACAACGTCAAGCGACACCCAACTCGTTCCCATTCATTTGACACGTGTGTATATATCCCATGTATACATATATCTGTAAATATATAATCACATATATATTTATATATGTATATTATATATTTACTCATATATACAAATTTATATGCATATATGTTTGGTTGAAAATTAAGAACTCTGAAAAACAAGCGCAACCCGCACCACTCCAAGGCACGAAGAGTCCCCTAGAAATTAGGAAAGGGATGAAAGCAAACCGATTCGTTTAAATTTATAGTTTCGCAAGCGTAGGACCGTATTCTGTAAGAAACAAAACCGAAAAAGCCTCATGCCTAGGCCATTTAAAAAAAAAAGAGCGAAATAATTATATCTATATTTTTGTCTTTCGTGTTAATTATTATCCAGGAATGACGAGAAGTAAAAAGTCTTTAGTTGTAACTCTAGCGTTTGTGTTTTTTTTCTTCATAGAAGTCATCGGGATAATTGCAACGCAAAAATGTGAAACGAGGAAAAAGCAATAGAAGGAATTGTGTATGAGAAAATGAGGAAAGATTCGATTTATTAAATGTTTGCTTGTATAGATGATCGTGTGAGATGATGGTCCTTGATTATTCAAGTTCATGAAGAGCCCCGATTCATTTTTCTCGAGCGATCGTTCAGACCGGCTCCGCTTTTTCGTGAATTTTTATTCGTTAACGTACTCGTAGGTTTCGTCGAACAAATGAGCTTTTCAAAACGTCGACCGAGTCTTTACCAGCTCAACTTTTTTGCTCTCATTTATTACGTGATTTCGAAAAGTTATGGCAAAGATCGTCGAGTGTAGAAAATGCAACAGTACCGGAGAAGGAGTGGTGCTTGGGACTAATCATTGCGTTATCCGGCACATAATTTAATCGGCAAAACAATTTCTTTAATTATTGCGATTTGGAGCGAAGCCCAATGTTGTTGAAAAAAAAAAAAAAAATCCAAAATTTGTATCCAAGCATTTCCGCAGTCGGAGCAAGGGCTGGAGCGTTGATGCGAAAACGATTCGGAAAATCTATGGAACACCAGCAGAGAGCATAACTTTTTTTTTCCATTTGATTCCCTCCAGCCATGGAAGCAATTAAATAATTATTATAATTTATGGAATTTCCAATACGAACCGGTTCCCGGTAAGATGCGAGCTTGAAATCATCTCGAATAATGTTTATTAAAGAAGAAACCCAACGACGTATCATTGTTAAAATTGAACAAAGTATCCAAGTCTTACCAATATTCGAAATGTCCTATAAATCATTTGACAAAACGGGGTCGGCAGTGAAAAAGGAACAAAAAAACACATTAAACAGGTATAATGCGGGAGTAAAAATTACGGAATGTTAATACAGGTGTAGAGAGATTTTTTCGCACGTTAATTATCCCAATCGATCCCAAAACACTTGAGTCCGAAATGCTGTAACTAAAGTGAGAAGATTTGAGAGTGCTGATTACGTATTTTTACAGAGTGTAATAAGAATGCTTGCACTCGTGTCAAATATATAAATATGTATGTGTATACATATATATACACACACGTGGCATGGAAAACAAAAACATACACACATCGTTGACCAATGAGATTTGTAATTATTCGTAAAGTTGCAAAGACCGTTGAGATTAAATTGAAGATATTCTCTCTATCCAGCGTAACATTGTACCGGAAGTCTCATGATTTTCCTTGATTTTTAGATATTGAAGAAAACATGTGAGCCGAACGAGTCGAGAAGCGAATAGAAAAGTCAAAATCGTTCCAAACGTTTGTAAACCTACAACTCTTTTGTAACTGCCGCTTGCAAGTTCCATGGAAACTTGATCGCGTCTTAACGAGTATTTTACAAATTTTTATTATTAACGAGAACCAACAAAACGAGCAAGCCACTAAATGATGAACGTATTTTTTTATGAGTGCATTCGTTGACATTGGCACACAATGTCGCTACGTCATCGTTACGTTAATCGATGAGGAAACGAGGGACTTATTATCGCCAACTCTTCGAGGGATAGAGAATATATTCGACGACGTATTTTTTCTTTTATTTCCAATTTATTTGACCGTCACTACAATACCCCAGCAAATGATTTCGTTATCAATTCGTTGGATACAATAATGATAATATTAATAGTATAATTATCATAGCATTATTATTATGCATAAATGAAGAACAAACATGTAATCCTTGACAAACGAGAATAAACATTTAAAAAGTAAGTGTAAAAAATGCCTCGTTAGCGGATTTCATAATCTACCGAATTCCAAACGCTTTTTCTCTTTGCCATCGAAACATTTTTTTCTTTTTCCTTTTTTGCTTCCATGAAAAGATCGCTGCGAAAAAAAATGAAAGACTGGAAACTCGGCCAGTCGGAATCGTGCACATGTTCGTGTACTTCCAGATTTTCGTTTGACAACTGTCTTCCGGAAAAAATGTTAGAAGCCAGCCTCGGGAAGAACGTTGTTATCCTTCGGATGAAGGATACCAAGATTCAAGGAAGAAGGTAAAATCGTGTGCAGCCGGAAATAATCGAGGAGAAACCGTCTTGGCTCTTTAACAGTGACACATTATGACAACTACTACGAGTTTTATCAAAAGTCAGTTGAATTATTTCTCTCCAACTGTTAAGTAATAACCTTCGAGTTCTTGAAGGTTACTGCAAATTCTCAGGTGTATTTTTTGAGGGTATGGACCAGTCGGATCGCAATGATTCGCCCCATTCTCGAGAATTTCGATAACTTTAATTTTCATGAACTCGAGGTGGATCGAAGCGGCTGATCCGTACCGTTGAGCTCGAAGTATTTTCCAAACCGTGTTGTTCGTTTCTCCAGAATACAAAGTATTGGATAAAATTGGTGAGGGCTCATTCTCGGAAGTGTTGAAATGTCAGGATCGACAGAATGGTGCTCTCTACGCCGCGAAGCGTCTCAAGAGAATTTATCAAAAGTAACGAAAAATATTAATTCGCCAAGGTAAAATTTCAATTTTGACAATTTCGTTTTTTTTTTCCATTTCAGTCTGAACGAAATGATGGAAAGTCCCGAAGTAATTGCAATGAGAAAAATAAGCCGTCACCCAAATATTCTATACGTGATCGAGTCCCATTAGTAAGCCACGAAAAGTTCTGCTCCATATTTCCCAATATAATGACAATCTTTGTAACGTGATTAATGATTTTGCAGTGACGCCATGTCAGGCAAAGTGACGCTTGTCTTCGAGCTCATGGACATGAGTCTTTACGATCTCGTTAAAGCGAGAAAAGGGTAAACTTGCGAAGCAAGTTGAGCGTTTCAGAAACAAAAAGTCTTGACGATGCAAAAAAAATGGAAAAATTTATAAATTTAGTTATTAATTATTCACAGACGTATGTTGACCGAACAGAAAATCAAACTCTTCTTGTACCAGCTGCTCAAAGGCTTGGAACATCTCCACAAACACGGACTTTTCCATCGTGACATTAAACCCGAAAATATTCTGCTCAAGGTGTGCCAAAATTTTTTTAAATCCACATTTTTCTGGTTGGGCATAAAAATCCAACGATTTCATTGCGATTTTTACTGCCTGCAGGGAGACACCGTTAAATTGGCCGATCTTGGCTCCATTCGCGGAATTTACAGCAGACCTCCCTACACCGAATACATCTCGACTCGTTGGTACCGCTCTCCAGAATGTTTGTTAACCACAGGTTTCTACGGACCAAAAATGGATGTGTGGGCGATCGGTTGCGTCTACTACGAACTATTAACGTTGGTTGACTTTGAAAAAAAATGATTTTCTTCCCTCCGAATGAATTAACTCATCATTCAAATTCATTCATTTTATTTCATTGTTTATTATTTATCAATATTATTATTTATTATTATTATTCCTTGTATATTATTTATTATTATTAATCATTCATTTTAGTTTGAAGCCATTATTTCCCGGCTCCAACGAAGTCGACCAATTGTCCAAGATCCATACGATCTTAGGAACACCCCACGCGAGGCTCGTGGCCAAATTTCGCAGACAGTAAGTTTTTTTCGTCCAATCAAGAGTTTCGGTTGCGTAACAAAATGAATGACGTTACCGTCGTTTGATAATTTGAAGCAGCAAAGCCCGAAACTGCGAGTACTTTTTCCCGAACAAGGGAGGCACCGGCGTGTCAAATTTGCTGCCACACGTGACGGAAAATGGTCGAGATATTTTGAAGCTCATGCTGGTCTACGATCCGGAAAATCGGAGTAACGTGAGGAGACTGTTGGATCATCGTTACTTCAACGATTTGCGTGAAAAAGATTCTTCGCCGAGATACTCGAGTAGCTTGATTGTGCCGAATTCGTCGAGGGAGAACGCTCAGTGGAGAAATCCAGTTTTGTTGAGTTACATCACGTCGGAGAGGCGCCGAAAGTCGAAAGTGAGCTGAGAAAGAGAAATTCGATTATTTTGTCGATAGGAAAACTTTTTGAGGGTTTAACTATTTCGTATTATTTGGGGAATAAGGTTTCGAGGACGCGTCGCTCGAGCAAGTCTTATGACGAGGACACGGATTCCAAAATCCCAAGAGTCGTTGCATCTTCGCCGTCCAATCGATGTAGAGTCTCGAGATTCGAGAAAAGTACCAACGCAACTGGGATCGACGCCTCGCAACGAAAGCTCGACCGAGTCTGGCGGAACAACGGACCAGCAACAACCGGAAATGAGTCGACGACGAAAATCCAATCGAACAATAAATTGCCAACCATCAATTCCAACAAAATTAATTTGTCGCGAGAGAGCTCGAAAAGCTTGAACTGCCCTCCAAGAATCAACTCCCTATCCTCTCAAAATTCCTACGCTCGAATTATTCAATCCAATTCCAGAACGAACTTTGCCCAGAAACGTGAAACTCCTTCCTGCAACAGGTACACAATTTTTCAATAACATTTATTTTGAAATTTCATGCTAAAGAATATTATCACTAAATTTTATTAAATTTTTATCGTATTGTCGAATGTAGCCATTCCCTTAAGTACTGATTAATAATTCTGACCATTATTTTCCCTCTCGTCAAAGTTTCCTGCCACAAATCGCGTTGAGATCAACAGGCAGGGGTTTCCATAGATTTCCCGTAGCCTCGACCGGTTCGGCTCCGAATCAAAATTTCCACGTTAAGCCTTTTCCCTCGAACGTTGGTCTGCGGCAATCAAAACTGGCCACGATAAACGAGCAGCAGCTGCAAACTCTAAATTGCCGGGTAGCCCAAGGAGCGTCGAATAAATCGCCGCATACGAAGAGTCCCGCGAAAAAAATAGCAAAGCACGAATTGGCCCACGATCCGAGGCAAACACCTGCAAAAAAGCTGAAAACGTATGCGAGCAAAGCGAGCGTCAAGCGCGAGAGGTAACGGGAAATTATTTTCTCCCACTCGATTTACACTTTTTTTTTTATTGTACACTAACATTTTAACGTTTCTCTCCTGCAGAGTAACAAGAACGTGCAGAGCTTAAACGACGTACTTGTTACAAACGAGACTGCAATTCAGAAAAAACAATGTATTTGTTATTTGCACGATTAAATTTCCAAAGTTGAAAAAAACGGACACGAAAGATCTGAAAAATGTTTGACAACTTATGTTTTCTTCATTTTTTCCAAATAAATTTCCTTTATTTGACATGGTCAATAAAGAAATTCAAAGCTTATGTATACGGCTTCACAGACGAGCATAAAACTATCCAACCGCCGGATAAATGTTCAAAAAACATTCTTTCCGGAGTATTTCTAAACTCCGTGATCGCACGAACTATCAAACGTATAGACAAACTTTGTATACAAAGGTAGAAAAAATATATATAATTTTTTTTTTTATTTATACAAAAAGTTGGCCTTAACTTGAGAATGACCTTGAAATCTTTAAGTAGTGGTGCTCCCCGAAAAGGCCAACTTTCCATACGATCGTCAATCTTTTTCCCGCATTAATTCACAACGGAGCTCGCACCCACGACGCTCTTGATTGTTTCTTTCGGCATAAAAACGAACAAAAGCAACTGGATCGCTCAAATGATCGTGACTAATAAATTTCGTGCCATTTTCTATCCGTACAGCAAACGTCGGAGCGGTGATCACTATCGCGAAATAACAATCAACTTCGATTTTCAAATTTCCTTTCAGTTTACGGAAAAATAAAAATAAAAATTACATTTAAAAAAAATGGTTTCAAAAAGATTCGTATAAATATCTTGTTATTATGCCCTCCACCAACGTTGTTTTTCGAGGATTCGCGTAAAGTTTCGTCAAAGAAATGAAAGCTTCTGTTCCTTCCCTGAGCATGGCACGTGAGACGGCTTCACCCTTTTTTCTACACATCGCCGGTATTAATCCGACCCGCCGTTTCTTCTGTTGAGAGTCACTCTCAAACACCCAGGATTCGCCTCCGTAAATCTGTGCAGAAAAATAAAGGAGATTTCAATTTTTTCAATTTCTATTTTCGGCACAATTATCAGTTTTTGGAAAAAATAAAAGATACACATCGTTTTTATGCAATCGAGTAATAAGGCGTGACTTTTAATTTACTAAAAATAATAAACGGCTCCGAGAATAATGGAAATCCACTTTTGGGCTTTTACGCGACTGATGCAAATTTTTAATGCCGCCTAATTGGACATTTATATTTTTTGCATACCAATTGATTAAATCTAATTTACCTTATATTTTTGCTTATTAATTTCTTCGTCACGGCAGGTTTGATTCTGCCGAGTTTATTATTGCTGCGAGCGCCGTATCCTGTAATGACGTAAAAAACGAGAGACCTCTTGGTGCTCCTGTTGAGTTTTTTCTGCTGATAATCGAGAAAAATGTCGACGGCTTCGAGAGCCTCGCGAACGAAAAGGTTGTGCAAGTCCAGGGTGTCTTCACCGTTTTGCGTGAATGTTTGAGCCGATAAAAACTCCTCTGCCGCATTTGCGTGAGCCGCTTTTATATTTTCCGTGTGTAGTTTTACCTTCGGAGGTGGAATTTTGTAATTCGCATCATGATCGAACAGATTTCGTTGTTATTTAAAGGGTTAAAGCCTCCGGGAGGTTTCTTTTTTTCAATTTACCATTTGAGAATAATAGGCCGCAACTTCCGGAAGTCCCTTCCTGTACGCTTCAGCAGCTTTGTTGTAATTTTCGATCCGCAAAGACGCTTGTGTCTGCGCTTCCACTCGCGCTTCCTGGCCCCTCGCTATGGCGTCCTGATAATGATATCTATCGGATTCCACGCTCGTTCGCATGTCCGGATTCACTACTATCAAGGGAGTCGTCGAACTCGAGGAATTCTGGAGACAAATAAACGATATTAGTGTTTTTTTCATTGGTCTTGCGTTTATTTATCAAGAATGAAGTTCAGTTCGTAAAAAAACTTGCCTCTTCTTGTGTATCGAGATTTTTGCTCTCCTCGTGAACTCGCTCCAACAAACTCTGCTGCTTTTTGAGGCTATCACTTTCGCTTATTGTCCGTCCAATATTGGCTTCTATTATTTCGCAAGTTTCTTTGAAATTACCTCCGTGAGCTATGAGTAATCCGCTGAGCATCTGCTTATCGAGATCCGGCAATAATTCGTACAGCATTTGTCTGGTTAGTCGGAATGCCATGTCGTTCGGTGTTTCTCGTGCTATGTTTTCTTTCTGAACAATTTTCAACGATAATTATCATTAAAAATTATTTTTCAATTTTGTGCAGTCTTAGGAAAAATATAATTACCAATTCGTTGTGATATTTGGCGAGCGCCATCTCCATGTTCATTATTTCTTCTAGATTTGGGACAACCGGCTCTCTCGCTTCAACAGATTCCTCGTGATCCACCGCCCTCGCCATTGCCTCGTCTATAATTATTGTTTTCATTAAATTTCTGCTCGAATTGGGAATAAAAAAAGGGAAAATTTGCTGTTCGTTCAGCCGAACATTATGGCGGTGTTATAGTCAGCCCACCTTTGGCCATTCTCTCGTCGAGGCGAGCGTGCAAAACCTTCATCTGATGATCCATGCTCTCGATCCAAAGACCATACAGCTCATCGACCAATGATTTTTTCAGTTTTATCACAGGCTTGAATTCATCCGGGAGTACAAAATTCGGATTGCCACATGTTTTTTCCAACTGGGTTATAAAACCTCGTCCAAAATCCAATTCTATCGTTTCCGACGACTCTTCATCGCTACTTGTGCCCGCTGCGATCGACGAATTCGAAGCAGCTCCGCTTGCATCGAAACTTTGCGGGATTGAAGAACTTTTATCAGACAGAGCTTTGTTGTAAAATATTTCGAAAAGTTTATCCTCCTCGTGGTCAGACTTGGTCGAACTTTCGCAGACATTTTCTCGACCTCCGTCCTGGACGCACTCGAGAGAAAAACTGCGTAAATCTTTGACTCTATTCCGACGGTTTTTCGGACTGAAACTGTGCGATCTTTGACTCAATTTTTCGTTATCTATTTTCGATAATTTGGGACTACCCTGCTTCTCGTAATTCTCGATTGTCAAATTGGGCACGTCGGCGAGTAACAAAACGTCGACGACCCAGTCGAAATTACTGTTGCACTGCTGTTCGTACAATGTTTTGAGATACTCGCTCGGATAGTGAGGAAACATTTCGACCAAATCGTCCAATCGATTCGTCGAATCTTTTCCCTTATCTAGTTCACCGGCATCCGACTCTCCGGCGAGAATATCGATTTCCCCAGTCATCGAGCTCTTGTCGAACGTCACAACGCTCGACCTTCGATTCTCAATCGTTTCAGCAATCGGCGTACCTTCGTTTATCGATCTACTTACTCCCCACAATTCACGATAGCCTGGCTCTGATGTTCCGCCCACGTAAGCAACGTTAAAATCGTACAGTGTCGTCATTGTTTCCGCGTCGGCTTTCACAACTTTTCTTTTATTTTCCACCTCAAGAACGACAGGGATTTTTGTGCCGTCGATAGGAAAAGGGGATTCTTTCCACGATATGCTGTTCATATTGTCAGTCAACGACTCTCCTGCCCAAAAGGGATTCGTCGAATGATTTTTCGATTTCGTCTCGTTGTCAGGGGCGCTGCTTTCTTCTTCAAGATTATTTGGTCCCTGTGGCGAATCTACGACATCCAAATTTATCAAATTCTTTGTTTCTTCATCGGGCGACGATCCCCGGGTTTGCCCCTCGTCCCGCTCATTCGTCGCCGGATCCTCGTGGATGTTTCTTTCATCCTCTTTATTCTCGGGAGGTGTAGACTGAGCATTTTCGCAAACATTAGTCGATGACTCTTGGGAAGTTACGGGATTTGGGCTTTTCAGCAATTTGAGTATCGCATCGAAGATCGTGGGTTTGGGTCCATTACCGTCGCTGTTTTCAGTCTCAGTGGGAACAACCTCTGGCTCACATTTGGATAATTCTTCGACTGCTTTTTCCGCTGGATTTTCAGCGTCAACGCTCGGAGCAGCGATTTTTTCGTCGGTCGTTTCCGAGGCAATTTCTTCAGCCGAGTTTTCCTTTTTGGAAGCTTCGCCCTCGTTCTCATCCGAATAAACTTTAGCAGTCGACTCGTTTCGTGGAATACGATCGACATTTTCAACTTTTGAGAATTTTTCATTGTTCTCGAGCGGATTTTCGTTCTCGGACGTGCCAGGATTCGGCTTTTCAGCGGCCTCGTTGTTCGCTTTGCTTCTGAAGAGGCTGACGTAATGTCCGTGGCTGCTGTGCAATTTGAGACCTCCATGAATAAGAGTAAAATCCCAACATTGCGACAAAACGTTATTGTCGATAAGTTCGTTGCCCGATTCGTCGATATTGATCGCGGTTGTTGAGTGATTGAATTTTCTTTCAGAGCCAATGGCCCCGAGCGTCTGCTGACTATTGGGATCTTTGGTTTTACGATCGTTGTTCGTTTCGGATGGAGTGTCTTTAGGGATTGTATTGGAAGATGAAGATGCCGAGGTCGGTTCGTCGCGGACGCATTGTTCGAAACTCGTCCGATTCTCGTTGCCCAGTCCATCGACTATTTCGAAGCTGTCGTCATCGGAATCTTGCAATTCTTTGAGAAAATCCTTGAAAACGCCGTCGGCGTAGGTGGACGATGCTTCTGGAAGATTTTGTTCGCTGTAATCGGTGCTGCTCGGTCGACTTGAATCGATCGAATATTCCTCGGCGTTCGAGGCTTTGTGACGAGTCTCGTCGATATTTTGCATGCTCTCGATATCGTGGCTGGTCAATACGTAATTGTTTTTGTGGTCGTTTCCCCAATTGGACTTCAGGTCGGCCATACAAGGAGGAGGAGGGGGCGGAACTGAGGCTGAGCTGCTTTTCTCTCGATTTATTCGAAGTGAAGGATCGTTCTGGCAGGAATATTTCAGCCCAAATTTGTCGAGCAGCTTTTGAGTGCTCGGTATAATCTCGAACTTTAAGGCTCTTTCACTGATTTTACTTTTACTCACATTGTGGCTATTTTTCTCGGCGAGTTGTTTCGGATTTCGGGCCCAGGGTGTGTTGGGCTCGAGGATTTCGATGATGTACCCGGTGTCGACGGCCAAAGCAGCGTACGGGCGCATCTCCCACGCTTCGATGTTTGTGTTGTCAACGATAATTGGAGTAACTCCATTTTTCATTGCTTTAGCAACTCTGGAGCGATTGGAGGTATGAGCTTCGGGGAGTTTGCTCGGATCGAATTTGTAGACGCCGCGACCAAGTGTAACGAAAAAATCGTCGGAACTGTACACGTGGGAAGCCCCGTCTCCACCGACGGTCGCTGCAACGAGGCTTTTGGCTAAAGTCGTTTTCCCACTTCCGGGTAATCCTCTCAGTAAAACAAGAATTTTGTCGCCTCGCGAGATCACCGATTTGATTCTAGCGAAGGTCGCATCATGGATACTCCGCTGAGGACTCCTCGGAGGGGACGGAGTGCTTATCATATGGATTTCCGGTTTCGTACCCCGAGGAGGGGCCTGCGTGGAGGGTGATAAAAACTGAGACACGCTGCTTGTGATCGCGGACGTAAGATTAATCGTGTAGTCGCTTGTCTCGTCCTCTATCACAACATCCGCGTCGTCGTCCTCGTTGTCATCATCCGAGCTGCTCATCCCGTTCAAACGATATTGAACTTTCAGGCCGCACAATGACTCCGACTCGTTTTTCCGCATGTTCGTTTTGTTGTCGAAACGAGCGACGTTCTGTTTTTTCTCTGGTGCATTTTTCGACTCGTCCGGACTGCCAGATTTATCGGAACGATGACAATTCTCTCTCGGATCAGCCCCACGGTTTACCGGAGAATTTACCCCTTTTTTTGACCTGCCGGGCGAAAGCGTTTCGCTCTTTACAGTATTATCCGGAAGATCACGATGGGGAAGCCTCTCCGGATGGATCGTCGCAGGTAAAGGAGCTCGCCCCGTGGCGCCGGAGGCATAGGCACCTGCGAAACTCGCATCTGCCTCTGGAATGTTTGAACTTTCATTCTTCTCTTTCATTTTACCCGGAGATTTGCCGCCGTCGCCAAACTTCTCCCCGGAGGATTTAAGTTTTGCTATGTTCCCGCAGAAAGAATCCATTCGGTTTTTCGTTCCGCTCTTCCTCGGTTTGCCCCACGTTTTCCCACGCGGAGCTTCCTCCCACGCACTTTGTACGCCCGCCGAATCCTCTAGGACCTTGATTTCATTGCTCTGCTTCGTTTCTTCTCTGCTCTCGAATACACCGAGCTTTTTCACATTGAAAACCGAGTCGTTCGCCATCGGCAGGTCCTCCACCGTTTCGCTGAGCGTTATGAGCCCCTCGATCGACGCTTGCACTAAAAAGTAATAGCCCAATTCATATCGACATGCATCAGCGTAAAAAACTGTTCCATTACGCAAAAAAGACTCACATTTCCAATTGCAATTTATAACAACAGAAAGAATGACTCCCGGTTCGAGAGTCGAGCCGAACATCTCGTAGAGTTTGTCCAGGATTTCTTGCTGTTCGTCTTTCATGTGTCTTCTATTTCCGTTGGTCTTTGCCGAGGCTTTGGCCGACGCAGCAGAAGACACAGGCGGCCATTGATCGTTAGACGCCATTGTTTTTTTTGAAAATTATTACCAATCTTTCATCGGCTTGCCCTGAAATAATTGACTCTGAAAATTCACGCCTTCGAGTTGTTGATTCGTTATAATCTTAACGGTGAATAGACTATTAATAGATTTGAGCCAAGCACGTCTTATCTAACAGAAAAAGTATATCAACATCTGGCGGAACGAACAGGTGCACACAATGCATCAAAAACAACTTTGTTCATTTGTTTCTCATGGAATATGGACATTAATTGTGTCCTGAGGGTCTAGATAGTAAAATAAAACGTTCGAATCAAAATGCATAGCTCGAGATGATCGCGATTCGGTCAAACATGTACGTCATAAATCGGAAATTCCGTGAATATCTCCCCTCCCTAAAAATCTATCTTCAAACATTTCAATCGATAAGTTAAAAGAAAGCACCAATTTTTTCGGCTATTAAACTTCGAGGCAGAATAATAGTCAATTGCTTAAACAAGAAAAGATTTTATTTAAAGAACGAGGAAAGAGATATTTGAAATCTCAAATGCAAAGCAATTCGAAGCAATATTGCATCGGACATGTTCTCTTTTCGTTTTTTCTTTCTACTGGTTTGTTCGCGAGGCTCGCCAAACATAAGCGAATGTCAAAACGTATGTAAAATTGGTAGAATAAAAACAGAACATGATAAATGTCTCACCGAACGATGTGATGCGTGCTGTCTGTGTACAGTGAGCTTTGGAAATCTTCACGGCAACATTTGTAAATTCATTTCAAAAAAAGATAACAACAAGATGTTCGATCACGTATGTGCTTACACTTGTATGTTAACTTTATGAAAAAAAAAAACCCATTACAGTGATAACAAGGAGAAGTCGCATGTGGGGATTCACATGTGTATGAGACAACACACTCGCACACATGGACAGACAAAATGGCGCTGCTGAGGGTGGGGAAAGATTTCAGCAGTGAGGCCAACCACCAACTCCATTTGGGAATTGGTTTTTCAGAATTTGGCACGTCTGGCCCAACCAGATCGTCTAATTTCACGGACACGCACACAAACAAATACGGAGGAGAAACGTCAGCCCGTATAATTCATAAGTTTGAAATTCTTTGTTTATCTCATCAATTTTTACCAACTGAATCAAATAATGTCTGAATACGACCAAGCCAGAAGAGTGAAATTAACTCTAAAAGGCGAAAAACGCAAGTACGTAAAATAGAATAATCAAGGAACTTATTTATTCAGCTCTCATCCACGAACGTATTTTTGAGGTTAGACGATTGTTGTTTTCTGTTTATTTAGATCGAAGAAGAGGAAGCACAAGAATGAAGGACGGGATGAAAAAACGCCAAATATTCAAGACGATGATTCTGCGATTCATGGTACAGCATCTCATTTTCTTGAATACCTCAAAGCGTATCTATTGATAAATATAATCCAGCTCCAAAAACCTCCCTCCATCTCTCCTCACCTGTGCATCCCGGGTCTATAAGACCGAATTGATTGCAATCGTCTAAATTTCTACAAAACTGGGTCAATATTTAATTTTATTTTCTCAATCGATCTAGGTGGTTGGTGGAAAGTGAATAACGTTTCCGAGATAACCGGAACAGTAGCGATACAATATGGTAAAAGAAGTTATATAAAAGCCTTAGACAATGGATTGTTTACTCTCGGAGCTCCGCACGACGAAGGAGAGGGTCCGTCGCCGGAAGAAATTCTCACGGCGTTTCCTGTCAACGAAACAAAAGTAGCGCTCAAATCGGGATATGGAAAATATGTCGGAGTCGATCAGAAAGGAGTAGTGATAGGCAGAAGCGACGCCGTCGGAGCGATGGAACAATGGGAACCAATTTTTCAAGTAATCTCGCAAACAAATCCATTTCCCTTTTGTCAAAGTCACTCGCATCGTTTTCTACATCGTTCCATTTTTTTTAGGACGGTAAATTGGCGATACTGAGTACGACGAATTGCTTCATTTCCATAACGGACCAGGACGACGTTGTTTGCAACTGCAAGACTGCTGGACAGAACGAATATTTGTCTATCAGAAGTATGATCCAAAGAGTGGACGATCCGGACAAAGACGTGCCCATTGACGAACGAGGATCGCTCAACGACATAGAAGTCAATTACGTGTAAGTTTTCCATTTATTTTTGAAATGGCTGGATCTCGGAAAAGCTTGATAAATCGGAATCTCGTTTATTTGCAGTCGAAAGTTCCAAAAGTTCCAGGACAAAAAGTTGCGAGTCAATCAAGGCGATCGGGTGGAATTAAAAAAGGCTAAAGTGGAGGGAAATCTTCACGAGACTCTGCTCGATAGACGGAGCAAAATGAAAGCTGATCGTTATTGTAAATAAAACGATGAAACCTCGAAAATTGGATTGGATCGAATTTGCACGGTATAATTTGTAAAAAACAAAAAAATGCCCTCCCGGAAATAATTGCTCATCAATGAAAAAAGTTGAATTTGTTTTATTATTTGTAGCTGCCACTTTTCTCCGTTTATTGCGATTGAAAAGTACCCAACTGGCTATTACACATTTTACACGTTTGTGCGAATTATAATTACCATTGATAGTTTTTCTGTTTGCCTTGTGGAGGGCCAAGAAAATAAGAGACGGGGCGGGCGAAGTAAATGAAAATAAAAGAAGTTACTGATTCGTATCTACAATTTCGATAGGTCGTGTTGTTTTGTTTGTTTTCCTTGACGTATCATCTAACGTTACATAAGCGTTACATCGTTAATAATAATCATAATATTTCATGATGTTTATTAAAATATTGCCTGCTACATCTCTTAAAGAATTTACACAACGATTGAAAAATCAAAACCATTAATTATCATCGCATTGTACTTTCATAGAAAGAAATCGAACCTCTCGAGTTGAGAACTTTAAGGATATTGTTGGAACGAAGATAATATATCTATCGCAGAATTGAACTATCAGTTTACTCTTAAGCTTTGTTTTCCATTGTGTTATTTAAATAAGGCATCAAAGAAAAAGGAAAAAAAATGATAAGAAAACGATCGATATGAATTGAGAGACGAGAATGAATGAAAAACCGTTTTCCATTGACGATTGTGAAATTTAGACAGTCCGGGCCGATCAACGACCAAGTTGGAGTTGTGTTTTTTTTTGTTCTTCAATCAAAGTCAATGCTCGATTAAATAGACAATTTATTTTCTTATCTATGAGAGAATTTACTTGCAGGAATATTTTCTCGTGAACAACTATTCGTGTCTCATTCGGATAAAAAGCCCTCTTCCTCATCCCGACTCAACGAAAATTCTATTAATATAATATCAATGGTCCGACAAAGCTGATCTCTCTTTCTCGCGGTCTCTTTCTCTCTCTTTTTTTTCTGTGTATTTACAGTCACGGTCGGGAGGTCGTGGTTCGTGTGTCTTGAATATATAGCAGACGCTCGAAATATAATGGCGTTGCACATCCCAAGGAGACCCAACGTTGTCACCATCGGTTCGCAATTTTCAGAATACGGATATCGCCCTCCGCGTTTTCCTTTTTTTTCATCAAATTTTATTGAATTATTATTATTATTTTGTCTCTATTTACGTAACGAAATTAAACTCGGAGTAATTAATTATTATCATTAGACTATGATTATTATCCTTATTTCGTATTAGAGCCCGAGTCCGGCATCGGAAGAGAGATTCTTGTCAAGATCGCTCGACTATTTATATTAATAAAAAGATATGAAAAATTGTGTGAGCTGACCGGTCAACGTTAAAACCGCCTTTACTAGAACAAAAAGACAAAGAAAATTATTCAAAATTCCAAACGATTTTCTTTTCCCCCTTTTTTTTTTCTTTTCTCCTGGTTCTCGTAATGCAGTTTCGCTCAATTAGTCCATTTTCATTCAACATCCCTTACCCCAACTCTCTCTCTCTCTCTCTCTCCCAATCTTCCGATGTCAACACGTTCAACTTGTCGTATAATATAATAATTACTGCGGCTTCCTTAAAAAAATGGAAAAAACCATCGTACGAATCAACGTGTACTAATTCATTGGAATTTAAAACGCCAACACTTCAGTCTCTCCATTTTTCTGTATCGACGACTTTTTTTCGTTTGTTCATTTTTTCTTTTGAATCGGGACACATTCAATGCTTAACAAATTCGGGTTCATCAGAAGGGACAATTTTTTTGTTTTTTTGTTTTCATCCAATTTTTTTTCTATACGTTGTTGTTGCTTTTTGAATATTTTAAATGATGAATACTTATGACGAAGCGGACTTTAATTTTCATCAGGTTTTTCAGCTGCCCCGGACCTCCGTCGAAGACGCTCCTTCCCCTCGTTGTAATTTAAGCCACTCGACAAATTCGTCGAGCATCACTGGCCCTGCAAGCACCACAATACCATTATCAATCCTGTCGCAATTCTTTAGCACGCTGTAGGACGAAAAAAAAAAAAAAAACAAACGATGCGTCGAGAAAACTTACACGCCCCGTCCAAATCGTAATTCGATAAATCGTGATTTATTGTTCGGGAAAACTCCAATATGTTGCACCACTGGTCTTTGTTTATAACTTTATACTTGGACTGATCTAAAAATTGGGCAAATTGGGAAAATAATGGCCAGTGCTTTCCTAATAGTAATTGTAACATTACTCGTGCAGTCTCCATGTCCATACTGCGCTGATCTTTGTCCTGCAGTTACAAAGAAAACGTTCGAATTATAGCAGAAGGTACGAGCCTGGAGATTGCATCGACGCAATGCCACGAAATGAAAAAAAAAAGAAAGATTCGTCACTTTTTCATTTTGCAAATCCATTCGTGAGCTTCGAAAAAGGCCAGAGGCAAAATAAGGATAAAAAAATTTAAAAAAAGTGACGAATCATTTTTTCTTTTTTTTTTCATTTCGTGGCATTGCGTCGATGCAAACTTTAAGCTCACCAGAAGGTTTATCCAACAAATAATCATTTGTAGAGACGAGAAAAAGGAAAAACAAGTTTTCAACTCACCCTAGCGAAATCGTAAGCGTATCGATAGACACCTTTGAACGTGTGTGGGTCATTCAACAGGTTTCTTAGGTATTCGAGCTTTTGTTGTACTTTGTTTACGGAATCACACTGTAGCTCTGAGAGTCCTTTCAACCATTCGGTCAGTGTGAAAAAGCCCATTTGTCGGGCATTCATTCTGTACGCGAGAACGAGCATTACAACGTTTTCTGGCTCGACACCGATGTCTTCGCAGAATTTTTCCATTCCCTCAGGCCCGAGAGTGTCCGGATCGTCCGGTATCGTGTATTCCCGAAACCAAGCGACACATCGCTTCTGCGAGAACGACGATGCGCTCGAGACATCCTCCGGTTTTGTGTGTCGCCTTGCGCTGCGTCAAAAACAGTCTCGATCATTGGAAGCAATAAATATTCGTTGAATTTCCAAAAATACACATTTCCCGTAAAAAAAAATGAAAAAATTCTGGAAATAGTGAACATTTTTTAAAAACCTCTTGTCATCCATGCACCGTACTCAAGCCCGATAAATTCTCGTGGAGCTCACTATCGACAGAGAGACTATTTACTGCGCTCGACGGGTTCACAGAGTTTGTTGAATCGCAAATAAAAAAATTCACCAAAAATCCGCAAAAATATGAAATTTATAAATTCGAATTTCCAAACATTCGATTCCTATGCGAACTTTTTTCGCACCGTTGACCCTTTTCGCTCGGTTACTTTGTTGGAATGGCAAATAAACCAAGAAACAAAAAATGAATGAAAAAAAAATAAAAATAAAAAAAATCAACACCTGTTGGAGATGTTAGAAATTTGGACCGTCCCAAGTGGCAGGGAAGGGCAGACTAAATCTGTGGACAGTCTATTTTAGTGCTCTGCTCTCTTCCCCCTCCCTCCATCTCTCTCTCTCTCTCTCTCTCCAAAGAAGAATAATCAAAACGTCTCAATGTTTTTCAAGTTCATTTTACCCCCACAAACCGTCTGCCTCATTGCGCCGAGACAAACAACAAATTACGAGTGTCGTTCGATCGTTTCATTTCCCATTTGAATTTTTTTTTTAGGCCTGCTCATATATCTATAAGAGTGATTGCTTCTTTGACTCATTTCACGTGTTAATTTTCATTCTATTTCGATAATTAAAGCACCAAATATTAGAACACAATTATTCTTTATCGTAAATATTCTCAACGGACCATTCTTTCTATTTCCGTTGTCGTAAAATAAATAAAACAGAACTGAAATGTCGTTAATCATTTTTATTTACCCGGATGTGTGTCTGAGCCTTTTAGAAGGATGTCGAGGAACATTGTCCTCATTGGCACTAGGCGTCATGTCGGTAGACGCGTGATGATGGTGATGGTGATGATGATGGTGGTGATGATTTGTACTGGAGGGCGCTCTCCGCTTACTGCGAGGCATCCCTCCGCCTCCTACACCCAAAACTGCGGATTGGCCTCTTTCTTCCCTCACTTCGCTCGCTCTTCCGAACCTATTGACGTTCGAATTGCAGGTTCCTTGTATGGCGCTATTGTTCTCACCCCAGAGTGTCTGGAATCACACGGAACCGGAGACGACAGTGAAAAAAAAATTCCGAATGAGCCGTCGGTCGTTATAACGGCACTTGATTGATTTTAATTTTTTTTTCAACCCCTCTTGAGAGAAACTTCAAAATTTTGTGCTTGCCGTTAAATCGTTGCCCTTGATGGATTGTTTTTTTTTACTCGGAAACATCGTCTGACAATGCGGGATTGATGCCACGGAAAGAAATGATTTGAAAAAAAAAAACAAAAGTTTGGTGTGATTGGGACAAACTAACCGCAGGAGCGTTCAAAAATTTCCGCAAACTTGTCCCGTTTGGAGTTTTTCCAGCACGGGCACTGCTTCTGTCTCTGTTATCAGGAGGTTGCATTTTTAGTTGTTGGCTTTTGTTGCAGGATTATTGTTTGACTCTTCAAACTTTCTTCATTCCGAAATAATAAAATTTTAAGACCTAATGCTATTAAGTGTGACTGACTGGATAATTTTGGCTGACAAAAGAAGATCTCTGTGTCACTAACGAAATTACGATTGCAATAAAAGAAATTGGTCATTTGTGGGAAAAAAAAAGTTCAAGGGTTACAAAAGAACGATCTTGTTTGCTGAGAAGAAGCGAAAGTGCCTCGAAATAACGAAAGAACCAAAGTATCGCGAGATGACGAAATACTTGGGGAAAAATAGACTTCGCATATTTGCTTACCGTGTAATTGCAACGTACGTTTCCGGACAAATTAAACAAACTTAGTTGATCAGTGATGTATCGTGTTTCTTGACGACTCGACTGCTCCTTCTCAATCGTCTCGACGTTCGACAATATCGAGGTTAGGTTCATCAATACATCCCAAATATTCGACACTTTTTTCGTTCGTTTTTGTCTCGCCCGCTCAATATTTTACTTATTTGTTTGTTTTCCGTGCGATGCTTTGCTTCGGCAAGCCTTTCGTCGTAGCCTTGAAATTTTTATCACTTTTGTTTTTTTTGATTATTCACTGATTTTGAGGAGAATAGGAGATATGCGGATAGAAGCGCGACAGCGCGGCTACACAAACTGTAACATGGATTTTACAGTTGGAACGAGGAAGCAACGAGCACACAACAGCCTGTCCGAGAAATTAACAGTGGAAAAAAAACGCGAAGATTACAGTATTATAGTTGCGTCTAAACGGGTGGGAGGGTGAGAAATAAGAAGGGGAAAACAAGTGATGTTCTCTCAAGCTCTAGTGGTGAATGAGACTCCGCGATTTTAAATACTAGTATTATTTATCTCTATCGCACACTCGGTGACTCGGTCGAAACTTGTTTTTTTCTCCTTTACCTTAATATCCCAAGTTGATCTGATAGAGCGATGAAAAAATGTTAAAAAATATATGTTCCGATGATTGGCATGTACGATTTCGCATTGTTAGATAAGGAACTTGTATATAATACGTCTTTCAATATTGGAGGGATATCGTTCGTAAAGCACGCGAATTGAAACGATAAACCCTCTTCTCCCCTACCTTTTCGGGCTAGCTCTTTCTCTCTCGCGCTCTTGTCCGCAGTAATATTTCCAGAAAAATGCTAATTCGTGGAAATCCTTCCCCAGATTATCAACTATTTTGATTGTTTTATTTTCCTAATAAAGCTATGTTTTGGAGGCTAGACCGAAAACGATATAGCCCACGCTTACTTCGCGTGGCGAACGTTACGGTGGTTACAATGCGGATTTGTAAATCTCCCGAGAGAGAGAGAGAGAGAGAGAAAGGGGGGAGGGGCGGAGAAAAATATGATATATATGGTACGTGTGGAGGTGTATTTATTAATATAATCAGTGGATACGCCTGATACGCGGTCCTCTTTATCCTAATGCTTGTCACACTACCTAAAAATCTGCTTTGCGTTGCCAAACGTAAACGGCTAATTTGCGATTTGGCCACTTTGGAGATTCAACGCTGCGAACCGCATAGGTCGCCGGCAGCGGTGGCGCCACGGGCGGCAGCGAATTCAAAAGATTCTTCGCGATGCCCGAGACGTTCGATCGCGCGCCCGGAAAATAAAAAAAATCACCAAATGTTTCATCATTTTTTTGCAATTTTATTCGTTTTTTCATTTTTGTATAAATTATGATGTACATCTTGTTTGTTCGTTTTCTTTTATTTTTCGTCCGTTATTTCTACTACAGCTTGAAGCACATCAATATTACCCAAGAAGAACAATGATTTATAATTCAACGTAAACCTCCTCATCGAGAACCTTGAATTCCCCGACACAATGTGTGGCCTTTGTGAAGATGAAAATTAATTTATTCACCATCCGTAAATAGTACAATTACAAACATCAAGTCCTCGATTTTTCCTCTTCAATTTCCCACGAAAGAAAAAATCTCCAAACTCGACATTTACCCAAAATTGCTTCACGATCGGTCAACTAACGTGATCAATGTTTTTTTTATTGAGATTATAGAGAAAAGAGGAAAAAACAACGAAGAAAAATGTATAATTTTAACGGAAAAGCCGTAAAAATCTTTCTGCACTTTTAAATGTAACTTCAACTCCTAGGATAAATTTTAGGCTAACATTCGTTCTTCATCCATTTTGTACATACTTCGAACTGGGAACAATCCTCAATTGTCGTATTTTCATTTCTGTCGTTTGTTCTTTTTGTTTCTCAACATCTCTAAATCAGCGGACCATCCATTTTCATTATTCACAGAGAGACGAATAGCGAAGCGAGATGTAACTTTCGTTTTCTCAATAATATTAATTTTATTATCATTATCAATATTATCATTAATTTTTCTATTATTATTATTTATTAATATTTAATCAACGACAGTGACTATTGGAAGTAATTTGTAAAACGATGATGGTATAATCTACAATTAATCGTGTAAAAAAATTCGGATACAGGCCACTCTCGTTATACAATTACAAGTAAATGATCGCTTCTTTTTTTTTTATTATTTTTTCATCTTTTCTTCTCATTTTTTTTTTTGCAATTTTTTTTTTTTCAAGAAAATTAAACAATACATCAGGACACGGGCGAGGCTTGCTGAACGGTGAAGAATATCAATCGTTATTTTGCTTCACTCTGCCTTAGAAAAGAGGGGGACAAAGAAAATGTTGAGTATTGCTTTGCGATTGTGGTGGACGTTCAATGAGGCTCTTCATGTGCAACCAACTTTTTCTTTAGCCAATTGTTCTTCTCCGCCCATCGTCGAGCAACGAAGATTGGATTAATTCCAAGGACATGGGAATATATATCACACACTCACAAAATCTCTCTCTCTCTCTCTCTCGCTCGCGCTCTCTTTCTCTCAATTTTTTGTAACTTTACAATTAGACGATTGTGAACGGTCTTAATTATCATATAGGTCTATGTAATAAAATTAACAATAAATTTCACTTATCGTATGAACCTCAAACGTTCGCGTGAAAGCTACTGCTAAGGATAAATACAAATATTGCGCTTAAATTCAATCAGTTTAGGTATTTACACACAATACACATTGTTCGGTTGATGATGAACAAATGAATTTTTACGATGACCGTATACACTTACCCACGTCGCTGGAAGAGCTTCCCTTATTTCTTTCTTATAATTTCCAGCTTCATCCATCTCTTATCCTCAAATTTGTTTCATTCGCGCTTCCAGGACCTTCCCATCGACGAAGAAATACTTGTGCTTCTAGAATTCCCCTCGGACAATCAACTCCATAGATTTTTCCTGTTCACGAGCATAACAAAAATTCATGACGTGTTACCCAAACTTCCCAGTTTCTTCTTTTCCATTCATTCAGATTTTTTTCTCTACTCACGTGGGCTTCATCGTTTTTCCTGTTGAATTTACCGGCAGCGCTGGTAATTTTCTCTTTTTGCCTGACCGACATTTTCTGACGTACGCTTCGATCAGCTGAGCGATCTTTTTCGGATTTATCTCGCCCGTTTTATTGTGACATATCTGTAAAAAAATAAAATAAACATTTTTATGACACTGCAGTTCGCGACGTTGGGCTCCAACGAAAAATAGATTTTTCTATTTATTTTTTATTCAATTTAATAAGTCGTGACAATTTTTGTATAGATTTTGTTTTTTTATCGTAAAAAAAAAAGATTTTTTTGTCTTGACTGAATATTGAAGAAGAATCATGAGGTTCGGTAAATAAAAAACCGAATTTTATTGCATTCCAACGATGCAAACTTCAGCATCGTAGAATTTTGCTGTTTTTTTCCTGATTTTTTGATTGAGAAACTTTTTTTTTTGGGATGCTCACCTTCGGCACGGCTTTTCGCATTATATCTTTGTACTCCTCTTTCGTAACGTGTTTCTTCGTGTAGTGAGGCTTCAGGACCAGTTTCACTTCTTCCACGACCCTCTCTTGGCGATTCAGTTTCTTCAAGAACTGTCGGGACAGCAGAAAATAGAATGATGAACAAAAATAATTGAGCGATAAGACTTGAATGACGAACAAATGAAAATTCGTGGCGACACGGACCTTGTCCTTGACCTGCATTTCCACCGCCGAACTGGGAAGGTCATCCAAGATTTGTAGTTGATTCTCATCCATACGGACTCCGACTTTTGGATTAGTGGCTGTTCGAGATCGCAATGAAAAGATAAGGTCAGTATGGGGTTATAGACCGAGGGACCAATACGAGATGAGAATATGAGAAAATTTATAAAAAATACGAACATTTTTTGCTTCTCTTTTCTTTCTCCATGATTTTCTTGTTTCTTGGCTTGCTCGTCTTCATAGCGGGTGAGCTGCCGAAAAGGGAATCAAATGCGTCCTTCTTTTCGGTTGGTTTGTTTTTGGCAGTGGAATTTTTATTGGAACCCGGTAGGTTGACCGGAGAGGAATTGTGATTGCCACCGCCAGGACTCGGGGGATCAAAAATGCCGTCGCTCAAGCTGGAACCCGGCGAATACGGAGACGACATGTCAAGGATATTGTCATTGGTCATCTCGAGATTCGCGTCGCTTCCGTTTTGACCGACGGTCGAAAGATTTTTATTCTGTAAGCTCTTTTGCATACGGATTGGCGTTGCTTTTGGAGCATTGGCAAATAAGTTTGGCAGTTGGGGCCTATCAATGGCTCGTTGTTTTACTTGCGTACTCGGGGAAATGCGATTCGCCTGGAAATTACACAAAAGTAATGATTTTCTTTTCATTCTCTCGGAGGCGAGTGAACGTTTGTGAAGTAAAAAGGGAGAACGAACCTGCTGGACGTTCCTCTGACCAATGATCGGCGTGCTGGCATTGAAAATCGCGCTTCGCTGTACAGCAGCCGCGACGGTAGCGAGGACAGGATTGATCGTTGCAAAAGGATTGATGGTCGATTGTGCATTTTGTTGATTCTGTTGTACCTTGGCCGGTGGGCTGTCGAGAACTTGAACGATTTCGGCCTGAGAGTCGATGATCACGGGCGAAGTGTCACGATTGGGTGAGGCACGTTTGAGCGTCACCATTGATATGATTTTTGGTTTTTCCGTATTTTGTTTATCGGTGTTCTGAGCATCCTGCGTTTGGGTATTATCGTTGACGGTTAAGTTTTCGTTATCGACCTCGTGTTTTCTCGGGGAATTGTTGCGTTGATTTCTATCCCGATCATCGTTCGAGGCGGCGTCCTGACTGGCAGTTGGGGTTGGAGATCGTGATTTTGTCGGGTCGAAAGGATCGTAAGCATCGGGCGAGGTCGGCGGCGAGGACGGTGGTTCGGGCGGTGTGTTAGGACCTATTTTCAGTCTGAGTTCCAGTTCCTCTTGAGCTCTCATCTCCAGCTCTTCCTCCACTCGCTGATCGATCTCTTCTTGCTCTTCTTCCTCTTCTTCCTCCTCTTCCTCCTCCTCCTCTTCTTCTTCTTCCTCCTCCTCGCCGCCTTGTTCTCTCTCGAGAAGAGGATTCATCATGGACGGCCGAAGATTGTTGGTTTTGTTACTGATGGAAAATTTGTTCTGTGGCTCAGGCGGAGTCTTCGGTCCTTGCGAGACGAACTGCTCGTGCTCGTGAGGAGTTGTTGGATGGGTGTGTTGTTCCGGAGTGGCTAATTCTGCTACTTGCTTGTCGTCGTCGTCACTGAGGACGATAACGTCACGGGGGGATGGTGTTTGCTCGCGGAAGGGCGATTGATCGAGATCGATGACAGCAACGGGCTTTTTCGTCGCTGCGATTTCAGCTGCTTTAGATTTTTTCTTTTTTTCTTTTTTACCAACTTTCGGTGACTTGGCACGTTTGTCCTTGAGTCTGTCTTTCTTAGGCTTTTTGGCTGGTTCGCTCGATTGTATCGGTTCTCTTCGGCGTCGTTTGCTCGCCGCGAGCAGCGGTATCGTTTCCGGCATTTCCGGTAAACCCGTTGGTAACGCTGTCTCATTTTCTTTATTGAAACAAACGCTGACGAGAATATTGTCACCACTGGCAAACACTTCCTTGGACGGAGGCGGAGTTTTCGTTCTTTTTGTCTTTTTACGTCGCTCCGGTTCGCCGCCGCGTGCTTTTTTACTCTCTTTTCGTTTTTCTTTCTTTTTCTTCTTAATGGCCTCTTTGTTGGTGAGGATTACCGTGAGATTTTTGGGAGGAACGTTCGGCCCGTCAAGAGCCGCTGGCGGTGACCACGTGGTCCCGTGCCCTGCCAAGTCTTCGTGTTGATTTACTATCGGGGAATTGGATCGCGACCAAGACGGTGTCCATTGAGCACTCCACGATTCACGATTCACATCTTTCTCACGTGAAAAATGACGATCCCTATCCGCTGGCTTTTCACTCGGCGGATTCCAATTTCTGTTGCGATCTCGCTCTCTCGACAGCGAACGATGTTTCGATCTCGATCTACTCTGCAATTTTCTCTTCGTGTGTTTCTTGTCCCGTGACTTTGAGCTCAACCTTTTGTTCGGTGTTTTTGAACGAGAACGTTTGCGGATTCTTGAGCGACTCCGCGATTTGTGCTTTCCTTTTGATTTATCTTTTCGCTTGTCGCGCGAGCGGGAACGATGCTTCCTCGAGGACGATCTACGGCGACGTCTGCCGGAGAGGGAACGTCTTCTGCGGCCTGGGGACTTGGAGCCCCGTCTCCGGGAAATCGAGCGCTTTTTCGAGAGCGATCGCCTCGGAGTGATCGAACGTTTGTTGCGTCTTGTTCGCGAGAGCGAGCGCCGCCGCGACAGAGATCTCCGTCCCTTGGATATTGATCTACGATCCCGCGACCAGGAACGACGTTGACGCGACCTTGAACGCGACCTTGATCGCATTCTCGAGTACGAACGCGAACGACGATCGCGCGACATGATACTTCGCTGTCGCGAGAGACTACGCGAGCGCGATTTACTTCGAGAATAATCTCGCACGTCACGGCCGTACTCGTCCTTGCGAGGTCGCGCAGGTTTTTCCGCTACGATCTTCCTCACATCGTAACGCGGCAATTCTTTCCGTTTTTCTTTCTTCTTCGTCGTCGTAGCCGTCGCTGTCGCGGTCGTAGATTCTTTCAGCTTTTTCTTTGGTTTATTCTTGTCGCGGTCCCGCGATCTCGAGCGCTTGTCCTTGTCACGATATTGTCGATCTTTTGTGCTTTTTGATATTTTTTTCCATGCGACTTGATTCTCCGATGATATATTTTCTTTGTTCTTCTCGGTCTCTTTGCTCTTTTCCTTCTTGTCCTTTTTTCTCTTCCTCTTGGGATCCTCGTTGTCGGCGGACTTGTCGGCCGAATGTTTTTTCGACAATTTACCGTCCTCCGTTATTTCGCCCTCTTCCATTTCTTTCTCTTTCCGCAGACTCAGGAGCGTCAACTCGTCTTCGAAGTTCATGGCCTCGTCGGTTTCGGAAATCGCTTCGGTGCCAAGGCCGGCGTAGCCCGCTGGTGTCCGACACACGTCGAGGTCGTCGTTCGAACGATCTTTCGGCGGTGTTATCGGCTCCAGACCGCTCTCGAACGGAGACAAGGAGCTGGCTCGCTCCTTGATCGGCCTCTCGTCCTTGCAAGGCGTATAAGCTCCGTCCGATTCCCAAACTTCGCGTTCCCCGTCGTCTTTCTCCTTCTCGTCGGAGACGGCCGCAACAGCGACTCCCTCTTTCTCGAGAGGGAAATTTTCCGTTTCGTCGTCGACGTCGAACGAGGAACTCGCGCCAGCTCGAGCTTGATCCAAACTGCTCGAGCACGAATCTTTCGCGCGATCCTTTTTCGTTGCTTCTTCGTTCTCGCTGCTCCGATCCTCCGTGTCGCTCTGGCCGCTCTGCGAGGATCTCTCGACGCGGCTCGAGCGTTTTCGTAACTTTCGCATCTTCCGAATCCTGCTGCCGTCTTTGTTGTCCTCGTCCTCGTCGCTGCGATCCTCCGATCGCTTCTCGTCGTCCTCGCTCTGCCGCCCACGAGCCAATGATCTCCACTGTCTCGTCGGTGTTTTCTCTTTATTCTCGATCGGACTCGATTCCCCGAGAATTTCTTGGCCCGGCTGTGGCTTCCTCGGCGACGAAGCGCTCGGTATACTTTCTGCTATGGAGATTATCGTGTCGGAACTCTTTTCCGTGAGATCTATCGTCGACATCGCCAAAGTGTCTTTTTCGGCGGCGGATTCGTCAGGAGCTTTTTTCTTGTCGCCTCGTTCGTCGTTCGTCGAGACTTCCGCTCTGGCGATTTGAGTTTCCGCTTCTTCCAGGTCGTTCTCCGATTCTCTGTTGCTCGTGTCCGTGCAGTTTTTGTCTTTTTTATCGGCATTTTTGTCGCGAGAGTTGTCGCTTGTTTTAATGTCGTTAGTGCTTTTTCTATCCGCATTGGCTGAGGCCTCGTCGTCTTCGCTCGGTTTGTCTTTTGTCCCGCACCTGGCGTTGTCGTCACTGATACGAAAGATCTCGTCGTCCTTGTCGACCTCACGATTCTTCTTCGTACTATCCTCGGCAGTTCGAGATTTTTTTTTCTTCTCTTCGATTTCTTTTTCCTGCTCGATCGAGACTTGCATGTTCTCGTCGAGTTCGTCGTATAGATTGCTCAGTTTGTTGTTCAGTTTGAATTTGTTTCCTATTTTGAATGTTATCTTGCCTCTGGAGTCGTTGGAGATTTTTTTGGGCGGTATGCGACTGAGAGTTTGTCTCTCTTTCCTGAGGGCCTCGACGTACGGATCGGTTGGCTCGGGGATATCAGCGAGATCGCAGCTTTGCACGTCTCCGACGATGACGTCGTCGTCGTCGGGCATATCGGGCGGCATAGGCGGTGGCTCGAGCGGTCCGATCTGCTGAGACAATTCTTGTTCGGTATGCCGAGCGACGTCCATCGTTTCCGAGGAGTAGATCGAGAAATTGGGGCAATCCTGAGAGTCGTCGTCGTCGTCGTCGTCTTCCTCGTCGACGTCGTAAGCGGTCAAACGCAAAAGAGGATTGACCGAGTTGTCGCGACGGGAATTCTTGCCGGCAGGAAACTCGGGCGGCCTGGGCGGTGGATTCAAAGCTCCGCTGCAGCCGTCGCCACTCTTTTTTTTCTTCTCTTTGCCGACCTTTTCCCCGCCGTTCTTCTCGCGATCGCTGTCCTCGTTCGTGTCGCTGTCGGCGGCGAAAGGATCGTATTTGTCGTCGCGTTGTTCAGCGCCGCGGGAGACACGTTCGTCTTTGGGTGTGTCGTCGATCACGAGATCCTGATCGCTGTCGTTGTCCTTGTCGCTTTTGGAATTGTCTTCAAAGTCGAGAAGACCGGACGGAGGCTCGGGAGGTGGTAAAAGGGCGATCGGGCAGTCGTCGTTGTTGTTGGCTGATTGCTGTTCCTCGTGAGTCTCCGTGTCGGATTTATTGCCGGCCTCGATGTCGCAATAAATATCACAATCTTCGTCCTCGAGGTTGGGCCGCTCGGGAGTCGTTGAATTCGCGGTGTTTGCGACCGCCTGAGCAGGACCAACTGCCAGAGGAGGTGGAGGTGGCTGTTGCAATTGCGGAGGAAAATTAGCTGTTTCGCGAGGCTCGGCTCGCGGCGGGGGAGTGTGAAAATCTTGATGAAAACTTGGCTCGGCTTGTGGGCCGCCTGAAGGCGGAGGCGGTGGAGGGGGAGGTCTTGTGATGAGGGAACTTGGCATGTTGGGATGTATGCCAGGAGGTAGTCCGGGAGGAGGTCCTGGCGGAGGGCCGAGGCCTATCCTTGGGGCGGCGAAATGATTGTGATGGGCGAAGGCGGGCGGCGGTGGTCGTTCGTGATTATTATCCATAGGCGAAGAGAACATGGGCCGCTCTGACATGGGCGGCGGACGAAGACGTTCCGGTCGAAAGTGTTGAGGATTACGATTCCTAAAAGGCGGCGTCCCGCCAAACGGAGGCGCCCCACGAAACTCGAAGTTTTGATTGTAATTCGCGGGTGGGCCAAATTCTCTATTTCCAAAGTTGTCCCGCGATCCTGTGCCGCCGTAACTGTGTCTCCCACCTCCGGCGTACGAATCGCGTCCGCCGTAGCCGCCACCTTGATTACTTCCTTGGCTATGACGCGAGCCGTCCCGATAACCTCCACGAAAGTTACCTCTGCCTCCGCCTCCGCCTCCGCCTCCGCCTCCGCCTCCGCCTCCTCCTCCCCCGCCGCCGCTTCCGCCACGCGGGTTATTGTACATGGGAGCTTGCGTTATGTCGCTCGGATTGACGCTCGACAAGTTCAGCGGCGTTTCGCCGCTCGAAGGCGTCGTCGCGTCTTTCTTCTTCACCGGACTCTCGTTGTTGTTTATGCTGTGAGCATTTTCGCGATCCTTCGAAGCGATCACCAACGTCCCATCAGCCTTCAGAGTAACTCCAGTCTTTTTTCGAGAGTGCCACAATTCTTGGCTCTCGATAATCGACCCAATTAGATCAATCATCGACGGACCACTCGTCGTCAAGATATCGGAACCAGCCCCTCCAACGCCACCACTACTACCACCGGTTCCTGCCGGATTTCCTATTCCTTTGAGAGCTACGCGACGCCGCGTCAACGACAACGCCGAACGACGATGCGTTCTCATCACCGCACCATCTCCTGTCGATGCCCCGTCATCGAACTCTTCCTCCGATCTACAAAGAAACAACACACCAAATTATTGAGACTCACTTTCGAGGATTTTTAGACCTCGGTAAACACACATGGGTCTGGGGTGCCCAGCCCATTCAGCGAATGGCTCGAATTTCTCAAAAAGAATAATAAACAAAAATTCTTTTGCGATCACCCAGTCCAGGCTCTCTTTATAGATCCAAAACTACTTTCCTCAATTTTTTCCAATTTTTTTCGAGAGACGCGGCAGCGGCCCAGACCCATGAGTGTCTACAGACGTGCCTTTATTGTAAAAAAAAAAAAAAAAACTCACCCCGGCGGACTGTAGTTGAGACCGAGCTCATTGCCAAAAATGCTGACTTGAGCGATCCCGGCGCGGAATCTCGAGTCATTCAACTGGCCACGTTCACTCGGTTGCCTTTTAATTTTCATCGCAGGGCCGGCAAGTTCCGAATGTCCGCTGGGCCTCATCATCCCCAAGGTATTTGCCAAGCGTTTTTTCACCGTGTTAATCGCCGCTGCCATCGACGACACCGTGCGAGCGCGCTTGCCTTTTCGTTTCTGAATAAAATGAAAATATTGCAATGAACAAATGAGTCAGGAGGGCGAAGCTGCAAAGTCAGGAGTGTCACAAACATTTGAGCAAAAGTTTCGAGGCCCAAGCTCATAAAATGTCATTAAAATTGTCTAAATTGAGTAGATTTTATTTCGCGACCATTTTCTTTGAAGCTAATGATTTTCCGAACAGAGTAACCCTTTTTTCCAAAGCAACCAACAGCCCGAGATTATTTAAGCCGAGAAGCTTGCAAAAGTGATAGAAAAAAGCAAAACGTGAGAGGAGTTTGGATCGTGCAAGCTGAGATCTTCGCTTGAAAGAAGCAAGAAAAAAATCGATCTACTGAAGAATATGTTTTTATTGGTACAAATAGGAGAACAATTGGGTTTGTTACATAGACGAAAAAAAAAACGTAAAAGGAATAAATTAATAAATACGATTGATGTGTAAATAGCTAGCAGCTTTAGGAAAGAAATAAAAACACAAGTGCCTAGCCAGCTAAGTGTGATGCGAATTGTTTTTTTGACGAGGTACGTGCGTGAGAGAGATGACGATAGAAAAGCTTCCTGGACCGTATCAAAAATTGTTAGTAATTTGGAGTGTTTCATGTGCTTCGTGGCGACTTTTTTTTATCGAGATTTAAATCACAAGTAGAGAAAAAACTCTCATTCTATTTGACAGAGCGACCAACCAATTCAATTATTTAAAATTTCGTCTTAATTTTCCGTTTTTTTCTTTTCAAGTCTTGTTGGTTTATTTTCTGTTTGGTTTGATTGTTTGATGGATGTGTTATACCTTGCGCGATCTCTTGCCTCGTTTCTTCCGTCTCTTGGTCGATGTAGGCGCGACATTTACGTAAGTTACGATCTCACGTTCCTCTCCGTCGTCGTTGTACTCACGTATACGTACTTGACGGACCATCCGCTCGTTTCTCACCGTCACTTTGCGCTTTTTTTTCTTTGTCTTCCGGCTCGCGGTCTTGGTCGAACGACGACTACGCGACGACGTTGGCATATGTGAGTCTCCGCTCGTTTCTCCGAACATCATTCTCGTTCGCGTTTCCCCACGACCCGTTTCCGATAGCGAGTCCATTCCCGAGGACGAGGTCGACGGTTGTTCGGGGTCAAAACTTGCGGCCCCGTTACGAGACGGCTGACGAGCTTCGCGCGTACGATCACGATCCGCCCGAATATTCGCCCGCACGCGCTCCGTCTGACGAGTTCGCGGAATCATACGGTGCGGACCAAAATTTGATAGCTCGTTTGGGATTCCCGTACGCGTACGACCGTAAGACAAACCGAGACCTCGAGCTTCCGCCATTAAATCCGATATTTCGTCGAGATCGATGTCAACCTGAAAATCATTTGCAACCAAAACGTTTTTAACAGAAATTATCGCCAAACCGTCAAATCCAAAGGCCAGAGAGCTCTTACCACTTCCGCGTCGTCTTGACTGTTCCGAGAACAATCGGGACAATACCACTCGTCCATCGGCACTTCGTTCATCGGAGGATTTAGACACTCGAGATGATAACCAAGGTCACACCCGTCGCAGAGCAACATTCGATCTTCCCGATCACACTGACGACAAACTTCGCAATAAGTTGGATCTTCCTGGATCAGTTCCTCGGTCGTTGACTTCATCTCGACGGGAATTTGTCTCTTTACCTGCGACAAACGAATATTTTTTACATCCTACTCGCCGATTAGATTTTTAAGAAAATTTATGTATTTTTCGATCCTTTCTCACTTTTCCTCCGATTTTATCGCGAACATGAAGCGAAGTAAAAGTCTGTCGATCAACGGGACAGGTATTGATATTTTTGCTCCACTCCATGAGACAGAGAAGGCAGAAACAATGTTCGCAAGAAGAGGGCGTCGCGACTTCTTGTTTCCCAAAGGCCAACAAGCAGATCGGACATTTTTCCGATTGTCCGTCGCTCGTGTCGGACTCCCCGCCGGCAGCGCTACCCGCCACCGCATTTTCTTCCACATTTTCCTTCTTCTCTTTTTTTCCCTTCTTTGAAGACTTCGCCGACTCCGAGCGTCGCTGCAGACGCTCTTCCTCTTCCGAATCGTCGGACGCGCTTTCCCAATCCGATTGCCATTCCGAACTCGTAGACCCTTCGACTGCACACCCCAAAGTTTCGTTAGTTTTCTCATTTCCGGAATTTTCTCTTTTTACTCTGCACTAATCGAATTTCTTTCAAAACTTACCACTCCGAGAAGAGTCTCCGCTTTCCGAATCGCTGCTATAATTTCCCTCACTGTCCGTAACCACTCTCTGAAAATATGTCAACGTTACTTCATTGTTTTTCATACAAATTTTGAAAAATTCGATTTTCTATCCTTCGCAACGAACTCACATAATTTTTCCTACGAGTCACAGGTTTTGGCACTGCTTCGTCGTCCGTGCTTTCCGGATCACTGACGACTCTCTGGAAATAAAAAATTGCATCAAATTGCGTTATTTTTAAGATATTGAGTCGCGAGCCATGTTTGACATCAAGGAACAGAATTTTTCTTACAAAAACGCGGCGTTTCCTATGAGCTCTGACTACGCTGGGTCCTCCGCTACTGTCGCTGTCCGAAATGGCAAGCCGTCTCCGTTTGGGAGGCTGTGGTGGTAAATCTCCGTCACTGGACATTTTGATGCTTGGATAAAGTTCAACAATTCACGAGTCGCATGTCTGAAAACAGTCTGTCAGGGAAGAAAGAGAAAAAAACGTTGAAATACGAAGTAGAATCGATGGGAGAGAAAAAATGGTTACGAGCTAATGAGCACAGCACTTCGAGGACAAAAATTCGTCGAGGAAATAAAAAATCCGAGTATTTTTTGAGCAGAGAAATTACGAGATGAATTCGTGTTTTGTTTAGCGAATTTTTAATAGAAGCGATTCCTCGGGTCATGGAAACTTGAAGAACAGGGAAAAACTTGACAAGTGCATAAAAGGAGAGCGAATTTCATAAACTTCAAACACGAAACACATCGAGCCTTTCATACTGTTACGAGGAATAAAGGACGCTCGAATTCGGAGACTTTCCGTCAGTTTCGATTGCGGCTATCAGGGAAGAAAGTTTGGGGAAGAATTGTGAATCACAAGAAAAAGGTTTATTCACGAGAACGTAAAATATGACCAAGCGAGGAGCGTTGTACCGATTTATTTCGATAAAGCTTGATGAGCCCTCGCGATCCGATCTCCTCGCCGCTGAGAACACACACAATTTTAAGGCACACATACACGAACACGAAAATACACACGCGAAAAGGAGAAAAAAAGGAATCAACGATAGATCAGCTTGCTGCTGGGAGAAACAATCAAAGGACTTTGTTTCGACTAGTTTGCGTACCTCAACGTCGTATTTTTCAATGACGCGAGAACACAATTTAACGTAAATAGCTTGGGTGGGAAAAAAAAATATTGACAGCCGAGGTTTTTTACGGGGGGTAACGCTTCCTCCTATTGCAAATCTGCGGACATCTTGGGACACCTCTCGTCGCCGACGCTAGTTGCGACGTTGCGCTATTTCACACCGTTCGCTCGTCTACGCTCTCTTCCTCTCTCTCTCTCGCGCGCTCCGTGACACTATCTCCGGCTTTCCAAAATGGTGAATGCACCCAAATGGAATCCTTTTTTTTCTTTTCCCTACCCAACTCGCTGAATCGTATGTTGGCAAAATAACCTTTTCGAACGTGTTTTTAACGCTCTATCGTAAATATTCGTGCTTCATGATGAGATTAATTACAGCGATAACCCGTCTTGGCGAATTATGAAACCATGGGGAGGGGATAGGAAAAAAGGAACAGGAAACGGAAGTGAATAAAGCGCGTATCATCGCGGGTCTTCATTTTGACTCATTCCCAAATTGGCGCGATAAACGTTTTGATTCAAAAATACTTCCGACGCTTTCCAATAAAATTCAATCAAGAAAATTTTTTTTTCGAAGCTCCTAAATCCGTAACAACAAAAAATCGTCCAAGTTCTGTTTTTCAATTTTATTTTTATGAAAATATAAACGATTTTCACTGCTCGTACATTTCAATCAGTTTTCCAAATAACAAAATATTAAATTACTTTTATTACGTATAAGCAATATATATTATAATCCTAATTCTTCTATGCAACATGAGGTTTTTTTACGTTTGATGAATATTAAAAAAAAAAAACAACGATATCAATAAAGGATCGATCTGTAGTAAACAAAATGATGAAGATGCTTTTGGATGTGTCCCTCGACACTCGATGAGAATCTCATCCAAAATTATAACGTTTTTTTAATTCCGTACTTGGCTTTATTGAAATTGAAACAATTATTTGGTAAGATATTTGACCGATTTTTTTCTTCAAGTCAAATTATTTTTCAACATTTATCAGTTCCATTCGCCTACACCGTGCCTCTGATAAATTCTCCAAGTTTTGGATGAGCCTCGTGAAATGAAGTTTATGATGACGTTGAAGTTCGCATCGTCAAAATGCAACGAAATTCGTTTGCTTCTGGACCAAAGGCCATTATTTATATTGAGGATTTAATTGTGACGATAAAATGATCGGTTTTAGTCTCCATAAAAATAAATCGGCTCGAGAAATGAGTATAATTTTGAAAATCAAAGAAATAATCAATAAAAGTTTGATTCTCGTTACATTCGAACGTCGCAAACTCCAGCATCATGGTTTATCAGTAGGACGTGGAGGAAGACGTGTCCGGAGACGTGGCCAACGTGTCGACCGACGATATCGAAGAATCTGGCGACTCGGAGGAACTGTATTGTCTTAACGTTATTAATCGATGAGGTAGAGTAGCAAGATCATCCGAAGTTGCAACATTCGAATCGCCGCTTCGACTAGGAGAAGATCCGTTCTGGCAGGACGGAGAAGACGATACTTCTTGGCCGAGGGCTTCGAGGTAAATATCTTCGAAATCAGAGGGAGTCGTATCCATGAGGGAACTGTCCGAGTCGTCCGACGAGGAGGACAAGTCATCGTGTTCGTTTGCTGACCCGGACATCATGTAATCGTGGAGTGAGGAATCGTATTCGAGTTCGGAGTTGGAAAGCTCGAGATCCCATTCGGAGGAGGCCGAGTTGGAAAATAACATCGCGAACTGGTTGTCCCCGTCGCCGCCCTCATCCCCGGTGACAACTTCCGGCGGGGTTCTCGTTTCGATCGGCATTTGCCGCAACTTTTTGCCACCGTAATTCTGATGCACGTCGATCATGTTGAAGGTCAAACGATCAACCGGACAAGTGTTGGAGTGAGCAGTCCATTTGACGATGCATTGGAGACAAAAAGAATGATCGCACGTCGCTGGGACCGCGACTTCCTGTTCGTTGAACGGCAGCCAACAAATTGGGCAATGCTCCGCCGACTCGTCACTATTTTCTTCTTTTTTAACCTCTGCTCCTGGACTTTCTACCGCGTCTTTCGCCGCTGCTCTTTTTGACATTTCTGTCGAGCGCCGTGACTTTGAATCTCTCGAGTTTTTCGACTCTTTCTTCACGTTCTTTGGCGGACTCACTTCTTTTGCTTTTTCTACGGGCTTCTTGTCCACTTCTAACAAATATTTCAACAATTATTCAACAATTTTTAGCTTCTTAGCTTCCAAGATCATGCAATAGTTACCACTTTTGGAAGAACCCGCTACTTCCGAATCTACACTTTTGTCTCGGTCCTTCTTGTTCGAGTCGCTAGTCGTTTTCTGCAAAAATTATTCAGTATTTCACCAAAAAAGACTTTTCCAGCTAACCCCTCAAGGCGGGTGGATACACACAATAATGTTGCCATGTTAAGAGCATAGAAAACTCAAAATTATTAGAATTTGTTGAAATTTGGTGAACGCACTCATTAGTATGAAATATGAATATATAAATTTTTATATATAGGTATATATTTTGCATATTGTAAACTCAAATTACTCAACAACTATGTAGACAAAAAATAGAGAAAAAAATTTGTCATCTTATTTGCTGCTAAAGGATATTATCACCAAATTTATTAAATTCTTATCATATTGTTGTACGTAGCAAGCTCCCTTAAAATTATTCCCATTTTCAGAACCGAATAATTTCTCTCCCAAGCAAAGTTACGATTCGATTAAATTTGTCGATAAAGATATGAGTTACGCATTGTTTTTTTTTTCCACCAAACAAGCTGGAACTTTTCTTTTTCTACAGAATAACAAGGACGAATGTTAACGAGTGTGCCTGCCTTTTGGTTCTTTTTCTCACACCTACGCAGTTGATCGATCTCCTTAAGAGGGGAAATGACGGTTAATCACTGAGAAATTTGTCTGATTTCCTTTATATGGATATTAAATAATTCTTACGTTGACCCTCGGCTTCCGCCTTGGTTTCATCGTTGAAACGGTGGCGTCGTCACTACTGTCAGTGTCTACTATGCACAAGTGTCCGCGTTTTTTCGATCTTGTCCTCGGCGGTTGCTTTCCATTGTCGCCAGACATTTTCCCCTTGTTTCAGTTTGTCAGATTTTCTGAACGATTTTGACACTCTGAAATTCCGAGTATGGCACGAACTTACATGTCAGTTGCAAAGATTCACGTGCGGACGAGAAATAGCGATAAGTATACGTGTTTTTTTTTTATTTTTGCAACGTTTTCGTCATCGGTTTTCGAGTATGGAATTAATACGTAATATGCTGTAATATTGTGGAAGACTTGGAGAGAGGTTAAGAAATTCAATGACTATTATTGACGAAATACCTTGATGATTCACTAAAAAGTTGACATGAACCGCCGGTGGCAAAGTTTACAACATTAAACGATATGGTTTAATCTCTCATAAGTCTATCGAATATAGGATTCGAGGATTACACGCCACCGTTACAATGACATGTGATAAAAACATTTTTTTTCTCTTCGTCTTGTTCACATTGTGTGTATATAGATATTCTAAATGTTTGCGATAATCGATTATCGAAGCGATTTTATTTTTTTCAAGTTATAATTCTATTTGTTGAAGAAAGTATAGGGAAAAAAAAGAAAAAGTATGTGAACCGGAAATCGGAGTAGTTTAGTTGACCATTGTTCTGGTATTTATTCAAAAGTCTTCTCTAATCATTCAATTGGAGCGTAATTTATAGAGATCCGAAAGAATTTTGATTATTCGAGTATAGAATGAGACGTCGTTCGTTTAATATGGTTTTCTCGATATTCTTCATTCCGAGAAATCTATAAAGTTTTTGTTTAAAATGGACAGTCTCCATTGTTTTTGCCGCTCCGGCGATCGCGTCCGGAACTCCATACGCCGGTGGCCATTTTCTTTGTGTTTCCTGGCGAGGCCACTGTGACGCTACTGTCTTTTGGAAGAGAACAACTCGCCGCCATGGGTCGTATGCACGCTCCAGGGTAAGAAATTATTTATTTATCATTATTTAACGATAAACAATCCACCTAAAACTCTTTTCAACGAAACCATCATTTTTTTCTTCCCCCAATTAAACAATTATTCGTGCGTACGATCTCATTGGAATGATGATTGTCAACGTCAATTACAACGTGGCCTGGAGCTCGCCATGCGTTTTTTGTATCCGATTGCGTTTTGCGCGAATTATCACTTTAATCAATGGACACCAGCCCATTTCCTGCATTCTTTTCATCCATCACGATCCAATTATCAAATAAACAATGATCGTTCCTCATTCTAATTTCTTGTTTGACGTTTTTTATCAACAACCCTTCCTAACCTCACTTTTCGCAGACGTTCTCGCAAACTCTAACGTTTACGCGGTAACTCTGCAGTGTAAACATTCAAGAAATCTCCCCTCATTTTTCTTTTCGATACACGAACGTAACTTTGTTTTTCAGAAAGGGTATATCCCAGTCCGCGCTCCCCTACAGACGAAGCGTACCAACGTGGTTGAAGCTTACGCCCGATGATTGTAAAGACCTGATCTTTAAACTAGCCAAGAAGGGGCATACCCCATCGCAAATTGGTGCGTCGAGTAAATCTTTTAAAAAATCTTGCTTCCTCCGTTTTCTTCATGACGATCCAAACAACCTTACAATTTATTTTTCAGGTGTCATTCTCCGTGATTCTCATGGAGTTGCCCAAGTGCGTTTCCGCACGGGAAACAAAATCCTGCGCATTGTCAAGAGCATGGGACTCGCTCCAGATCTACCGGAAGATCTCTATTATCTGATCAAAAAGGCTGTCAAGATCCGCAAGCACTTGGAGCGCAACCGCAAGGACACGGACAGCAAATTCCGTTTGATTCTCGTTGAATCGAGAATCCACAGGCTCGGACGGTATTACAAATCCAAGGCCTCTCTTGCTCCTAACTGGAAGTACGAGAGCTCGACCGCCAGTGCTCTTGTCGCGTAATTCCATCATGCTTTATATTTACATTGTATCAATAAATAACAGATATTGATCCACTTGTATTTATTCATTGGCTTATCGTCCTTAGAACTGCGTCCCATTATTTTTCGCTTAAATTACAAAAAAACGAAATTCACAACTAAAAAATCTGAATTTCATCGATTTTTCTATGACTTCCCAAAAAAAATTCAATTCCGAACGACGTTCACAACAATGGAGGGAGCAGTGCCTCGAAATCTGCAGAAAAATGCAAACAAATCGTAAATAATCAATTCATTCAATTCGATGAGGAAAAATTCATTTTCATAAAATTCTTGAATTCCTTGTACTAATTTCTTATTAATTTGTTTTATTTGACTACCAACAGTTTTCTAAAATGTATACAGTACGAATTGAATGACTTGCGGAAGAATTCGAGCTTGGATGTCAGTCATCCAAGATGTTAAGTGCTGGGAAAATACGAGGTTGCCAAAAATTGTAATACAGAGTAAAAGAATATAGTGAATAATTGTGATTTATCGTTAAGTTTGTTAAAAAATGCTTGAGAATCAATCGTTGTCCTCGTAATGTTGAGCCTTTTGCCATTTTGCTACCATGCTGGAGACTTCCTTCTGTTTTTTGCTGATACCGAGTTTCGTCTGGAACGATAATCGAATAATTAAAAATTCGAATTGCCACGAAAAGACTAGTTTTGCATTGACACAGAATTTTGGTACCTTTTTCTTTTTTCGTTCCTTCAAGACGGAGTCCGTGAGAATGGGCGCTTGTTCGACTTCAGCAGGTTGACCTTGAGGTATCGCCACTGGAACCGCTTCCACCGCTAACATTTGTTCAGGCTCGTGGTCGGTTCGGATTTTCTCGATCGATGCGATATCGCTGTAGAACGAATCGATCGCTGAACCGAGAGTTTCCTTGTGACTCTTAATCGGCGGCTTCGCAATGACTTGGGTGTTCGCATACACTTGACTATAATCCACCATAAACTGCACAGCATCTTGACCCGTGAGTCTGTTTGCAGCGGCTATCAACGCCTGCTGTGGGCAAAAGAGTTTTTTTTTTTTCGTTCCTTGATTAAAAAATCGTTCCTGCTCGATTTTTCGAACAAAAAATTGACAAAAACGGAGTTTAAGTTAAAAAAAAAAGGAAAAACAGAGAAAGCTTTAGCCCTCCCCACAATATTGCATAAAACATAATTAATTATTAGATTATAAATATTTATCGAGAAAAACTTCTGTAGGTAATGGGAGGTCGACTCACGTTATGCAAATGTTGGTGATAAGTCGGATAATGCATAAGCTGTCCTTGCATGAGAGCAGTGTGATGACCGAGAATCGTTGGATCCCCGATGGTCGCTGCGTATATTGGGTTTGTCGTTTGCGGGGTCGCAGCTGTGTAGAGCATCGTCGACTCGATGGAAGGCGCGCTGATGGCGAATGGTATTTCTGGAGGATCGACTCCGGGAGGTAAGGGCTGACTACTCGGAGGATTTGGTACCGTTGGCGGATGAGGTGGCAACGGAGGTTGAGCTGATTTCGTTGGCGACGGTGGTAGCGGTGGATTCACTAAAGTTTCTGCAGTTGAATTCGTCTCATCGTCATCGTTTCTCTCTGGAAAATTCAACGTTCAATTATTTCGATTCGCCTCTTTGGTAAAAAAAATTCAGGCAGTGTCTAGGCGCCCGGGTAATCGGATGAATAAGATTCTTCCGGGCACGCTCTATCACGCTCTTTTTTTAACATGAAATGGAGATTCACCTGAACCGTTTTTATCTCTCTTCGTTTCTGCAATCGTTGCCTGGATGCTGCCTCTCCGTTTTCTGCTTTTCTTGAGGTCTTCCGTGTATATTCTCGGAGGAGGAGGAGGACTCGGATTGGATATTTGAGGCGGTGGCGGTACCGGTACTTCTAATCGTTCGTTTATTTTGTTGGCATCCAACAATTCCTCGCTGGAACGTTCCGCATTTTCCATGGACCCTGATGTGATCAGCTGCACTTTGTCCGATTGCGATTCTGTCGTGAGGGAAAAAAAAAAACGTTTTTAGAGAAATTTTAAGAGTAAAAAAATTATTCATGGAAAAATTCATTTTTTTTTTGGTCAATACAATTTTATCTTTTTAGTCACCTATTATACATGGCTCTTCCTGTCCCTGGGGAGGTGGTGTAGTGCACAATTCCATTTCCTCGGTACCGCCAATAACGTCAGCCTCCGGATAAGTCCATTGAGCATCGCCGCTCGTAGAGTTTCGATAAAAGTAGCGTTTATGAGACCTAGAATCATCCCCCCCGAGAGAAGCATAAAAAATGAGAATGAAGGGTATTGGCTGATAGTCTTCAATGTCAAACTTCCGACATTGCTTCGTATCCATTTCTTCCTTTTTATTTATTATTTTAATGCAGTTTCTTTTTCCATCGTCAACGTCTCAGTTATTTTGCGGAAAAATGGCTCCGTGTTTTTCTTTTGTTTGCGCTTTAACACTAGATAACGTAAACTATATTTTGCATCCCTACCTGTGTTGCGGTTGCGTTTTTTTTTCATTTTTGTTCATTTTTTTAAAGATTTATTTCAAATAATTTGTGTAAGAAAAATGTAGCAACGAAGGACGGATCTTGTTCAGTGCCAAAAAGCGGCGATCGACAATAGGAATCATTTTTGAGACTTTTATAACTCGATCGACCGAGCTCTCGTTTATCTATTGTTCTATTTCTTTTTTTTTTTTTAACTTTTTTTGTTCATTCACCGGCCTCTTGATTCCGATTGTCCATTTGAAAGATTCGTACGTTTTTAACGACGATCCTTTCGCACTTTTACGCCTTGTAGAATAAATTTAGGGACGTTGGGTATTCGGGAAAGTCGAGCATGTCAATCCACATATAAAAATTCATTGGTTTCTGTGTTTTTTTGTTTTTTTCTTTCGTGTTCCAGGATCCGCAACGACTGAAATCATTCTCGCTTCTCGAGAGACCTACGACAGCAAGACAAAGCATAAATCATGAAATTTCAAAGAGTATCAAAGAGTATTTACGGTTTTACATACAAACCGTGCTTGCCCTTGAGTCTTTTTTTTTTTTTGTTTGCTGTTGCGAAGAATGCACCGAGCTGAATCGTTAATTGAACGATTGTCCTGCAGAAAGTGTATTTCGCGAAGCCGCAAAATATGAAAAAGTAATATCTTGCCTCTGGGTTATCTTTTGGGGAGAATGTCCGGTGGAAAATGTTCGTTTCGTTGCGGGCAACGTTTCGGAACGATGATGAAAATAGTCCATAACAATGTTACGACAAAATGCGAGTCAGAGTGATAAATAAATGAATTAATCAACGAAACATCTTGAACAACGTCACCCACTATGCACTTGTACTTGTTCCGACGACGCAAATATCTTTCTCGTAGTTCCATAGATCAAACGAAAATAAAATGCAAAAAAAAAATGTATCGAGTTGGCGTTTTTGTTTTTTTTTTATCTTTTTGCCTTTTTATTCTGTTGGGGATACCGTACCTATCCCATTGACAGTCCCATCCTGGTGGAGCTGCCGCTTCCTCCAAACGTTCCAACTCTCGACCTGTACCCGTCAGCCAATTTTCCAGATAATTGTCATTGAGCCCGCGAGCTTCCCACGCCGCGATTAAAGTCTGAAAACAAAAGTTTCGCCATTTTCAATGCGATAATTATTATTATTATCCGATAATTATTCATATTAATTATTAATATTAATAATTATTCATTATGTATTCATTAATTTTTAATAATAATTGTTTTATTGAATAATTAAATTTTCATAATAATTTATTAATATTTTTATTCATTAATTATTATGATTAATAATTATTTTTATATTATTATAATAAATATTTTATATTCATTATATTTATTAATATTTAATTATTTTTTTTTAATCTTTTTTTTCCTTTTATTTCTCATCTCATCTCAATATCAATTAATATAATAATCAATAATTATTCATAATTATATTTATAATTATTAATGCGATAATAGAAAAATTTGTTCGGGAGTTTTTCATTAAATTTTGACTTACTTGGAGTTGGATCGCCATGACCTGAACCGCCGAAGCGGGTTGACCGCCTTCCGACAAAAATTTCAACTTCTCCATTATCGTCTCGGTTATTTTTCTCAACTCGTTTATTTCCTCTTCTGTTTTTTCCTTCGTCACACTTTCTTCGACCTTCGGGACACTCGGCTCCACCGACTTTTCCGTTACCGGCGAATTTGTTTTTCGATCCGTTCGATCTACCGCGTTATCCGTCTCGGCTAGACTGTCTGTCTCGCACTCGATCGCTACCGATGGCACCGGCGATCCCACTGGTTCAGGTTTACTCGGGTTTTCAGCCTCTACGGTCCTGCTCTTGCTCGGTATCACTAGAAAAAATAAAACACAAATGATTTAGTATTTTTTGATAATTATTAAAAAATTTAATAAAAATTTTATTGAGATTTTACGAACAAATAATTCAGTGTTTTTTACGGATTATTTTTCTTTTATATGTCGCGATGATTTCTTGACCTCGTTATTTCAACTTAGAGGGCGTTTATCATAAATTTACAACCAGCAAGTTGTGGAAAATTAATGGGCGTCACAGTCAGAGTTTCTTTATTGAAGAAAAAAACTTAGTTTCGAGAGTTTTACCCCAAAAAGTCGTATATTTTGAGGTTTCGGCGTAGAAATTCTTGAAAATTCAATAAAAAGCTTGTGGAACCGATTTTCTTATTGAAAGGGTTTTGAAAATCGTTCAGATGGAAATATCGCGTGAATAGGACGAGAATGAGCGTACCATCGAATGCGATTCTTCGCTTCCTCTGGAAAGCTTTCGAGGGTGTTTCCAAGTTTTCCAAAAATATATTAGGTTTGGGAGGTTCATCCTCGAACCTGACGACTCTCGTTTCCTCGACGTTGCCCGTGTTCTGTGTTTCCTCGGGTTCGAGTTCATCCTTCGTCTGTTTAATCTCGTTGTTGCTGTTGTCGAGTTTGTCGTTGCTCGCGGTATGATATTGAAATATTTTAACGCTCCCAGAGTCCGTGTATTTGGTTTCTATTTTCTTGACGGTCCCGTCTTGGGTGACGATCGTGGATGTGGCGTTTCCTGAGAAGTCGGTAATGGGAAAAAGAGGCTCAATGTTCAATTTTTTCGGCGTTGTTTCGTCCTCGTTGTCCGAGTCGTCCGCGTATCCGGGCACGAGGGAGAATTTTAATTCTTTGCTAGAATTCGAAGACTCAGCGTCATTCGTTATTTTCGTTGGTGCGGTTGATTTTTTGTTTTCGTAAGATGTTTCGCCGTCGGAAATGTTCGAGGAAATGTTTCGTTCCTCGTCCGAGCTTTTTTTTCTCCTTATCCCTTCGTCTTCTTTCGTTCGCCACATTTCACGGGTTCCGTCGTTTCTGCTGGAATTCTCAGGCCCGTGGATCAGCGGCACGATCCCCGCTGGCAAGCAAGGTCCTATTTTTCCTCCCTTCTCGTTATTTTCCGTTTTCTTAACGGCCGTTATCGAATTTTTTGGAGTTTGGCCCGTCGGCTGTTTCTCCTGCCGATTTTTCGTCGGCGAATCAGTCTCACTCGTCTCCGATTCACTCCCGTCGCTCGGAAACGACGTTATCATCTCGATCTTCCTGCAAAAAATGTTTTCCCCACCAGAGTTTCGGGATTCAATTTTTTCTCCGGAAAGGACGCGAGGAATTTTCGTTCTCAATGTTTCTTACCCGTCGTCCGACTCTTCGTCCTTCCCCAACGAATCTTTCGATGTATTCGCCTCAGTTTTTGACGCCTGTTGCGAATTCCCCAAATAACTCACTTGTCTGTTTCGGTTTCTAGCCACCACCTCCTTCGGTATCATTCCTTCCGGGATATTTATTTGTGGCTGAGGGTCTGAACAAGTTTCCACACACAAAACAAATGTGAAGCGAATTTTTCCATCTTTGCCCTTTTGTAAATATTATAAAGAAACTTACAAGTGTTTGCAGTGAAATTGACCCACTGAGTGCTGTAGGAAGTACGATTAAGAGAATCTTGTTGATTCCTTTCTCTCAATAATCGTATTTCCTCCGGCACTTCCCACGTCACTTCGTTCGTTCGGACGTGCCAGTAATAAGGATAGCCCGTTGAATCATCGAAGCATTCCTGCCACGCTGTGTAACCAAAAAGTCGCTCAAGTTCAAATTAGTTCGAATTAATCGGCTGTAATTAATAGAATTTATGTTCGTTGCTGGATGAAATAACTGAAAACTTGTAATTCAACCCGATTCGTTCATCATGGGTCGCCGGAGACCCAAGCCATTTTTTTTTGTTCCGGGACTGGATGTCCTTACGACAAAAAAAAAACAAATTTGTTAATATTTTTTTTACTATTTTCGCAGTTTGCCCTTGAAATGGAAGAGTTCAGAAGGGTTCGCGAATTTTTTCACATCTTTCATTGCCAATTATGTTTCGTAACGTATCTTGGATCGTCAACGAGCCGTGATACACCTGAGGGCTGTCTAAGAAAGCTATAAACTCATTGCGTTAATTAGCTGTCATGAAAATTCATGTTAGTTACTCAAAACGACTGCAAACTTGAAAATCGACATAAAATGATTGCCGTCTGTATGGCATGGCTTTCTGAATGCTTACGTGTAGAAGATTCGCCCACAGGTACGTGGGCCAGAGCTTTTTGAGGGTCTTGAGTCTCTGAATTTGGTTTTTTGTCTAAATTTTCTACCGCCGGGACTTCCGGAGCAATTAACTGTATTTCCTGTAAAAAAATAGGAAGAAAGTATTTGCTGGATGGTTCAAAAAGACTTTGTATGATGAGAAAGGCTGACAATAACCTTCAGAAAATCATTGACTTTGTCGTCGAGCTTTTTCCCATCGTTCCTCGAGTCTTCGGTCTCGCTGTCGGAATTATATTGTTCCAAAAGATTACTAAGTGGATTGCTAGGCCCTCCGTTCTGTTCAGAGTCGTCAGGAGGCAATTCATCGTGTTTGTCTGCACAAGGAGAGAAAGACGAGGGTGCGAAGATTTAATTGATGGAAATTTGTTAGCGTAGCAAAGTTCAAGTGTATTTTTATGGAAGTGTATTGATAAATACTTTGCCAACGCCTTCTCGGAGAATCGGACTGTTCACCGTTTATATCTAAAACTTGTCTTCTTTGGCGTCTCTTCATATTGTAAACAATGTGCGTGATTACGATAAAAGCATATTCGATATTGAACACGATATCGAGAGATATCAATGTCCGTTCAATTATGTGCTTCAAAGTCTATTGCATCGATCGAGATCATAAATAAAAGTTGATCACTTAAATTCTTTCGACAAATGATCGTTCAAAGATCTTGAATTACGACGAAGTACAATTCACGTGGTTCATAACCTCGAAATGTATCGGATTGTAAAAAGAGCACGAAACCGCGATAAATAAAATAAACCCGAGCATCTATGTACTTTTTAAACAAAAAAAAAAGTAACTTAACACAAAACACTTCGACCTTCGATACGAGTATGCTAATTATTCGCGATAGTAATCTCATTAGTAGGGCAACAAGTCAACGTTTACTTTCATTCCGTAAATGACAGAATTCTTTCGTACAGCTGTTCTTCGTGTGTACTTGCCGCGCATCCACGCACGTACATACTGACGCCAGAATATCTCTGACGGATTACTACTTTGCCAGCTTCCTCTTATCTTTTCAAAATATATCGATTATCCTTTTACGCGCACCAAACAATTAGATAATATAATATCTCGTCGTTCTGTTTTTTTCACTGTATCACAGAAGTTGACGACACGAAAAGAACTGAATACAAAATTGCAGTAATTGGACATGCCAGGGTAAAAGATTGTTTTGAATAATCAAGGTTATGTTTACAATCGAGGTTTGTTTAATAGGATTCTAAATTTGCTTTATTCCAATAGAAAGGCTCGTTTGTCGGCTGATCTAACACCAGAGTTCATACAGTATACGTATACATACATATATATGTTTATATAATACCCTAAACGCCTATACCATAGAGTGTATGTATATATTCATTTATATATTAATTTCATTCAGTACACACTTTACGATACGTTTCAGCTGTATTCAGACGGATTGTGTTGATGAATAATAGCACCGCATTAAAATTCTAATTACAACGTTTGTCCTAACTGCATCGATTACTTTTATGAGACTCATGGAACATTTAGAAAAATTTTATAATGAATATTGTACGCAACCTTTTTATTGTGCAATTATCAGTTGTTTATTTTATTTATTCCAGTGTTTCGTGCGGCGTTATTGGATGAATGACATTTTATTGTTAATCCAAATTTGGCGTACTCGAGAGATCAACGTCAAAAAGCAAAACTTTTTTTTTCCTGAAATTCCAGACGTTTCGACAATTTTTTTTTTTCGCTGAAAAAAAATATAATTTGTTGAAAACTTATGATGCTGAAGTTTGCAACGAAAATATTTATTTTTATTAATAATTTTTTTAATTTTCACAATTATGCAAACTTTTCGAGCCGACATTTTTTTATGGGGGCAAAAATCGATCCCTTTATAATCACGATCGAATCCTCAAAATAAATAATGGACTTTGCCTGAGAAAAAACGGAATTCCGTTGCATTCCAACGATTCAAACTTCAACGTCATGAAAACTTTTACATCGATATGGAGGTATGGAGACGAATATATTTTCACACCCTCCGACCATAATGATAAATTGACGTTGACAATTTGCAGTGATCCCACAGCTGGAGAAACTTCAGGGAACTTGAATTTCAGTGAAAAAAAGAATGAAAATTTGGTGAAAATAAAAATCGGTAAACGAGGAGAGAAATTCAGTTGACCATGATTTTCTACGCTATTGTACATTCGGGTGATTAAATCTTGTCTTTTGTCCCTTGAATACACTCATTTCAATATTTCTATTGATTAACGTATCACAGCGTGAATATATCAAGTGTCAAAGTTCTAATACAAGTTGGCTGCAGTCTTGTAAACACACTCGTGTGCTGAGCACGTATTTCCACAATTACACGATAATACTTATTTCTTTATTAATTCAAAAAGTGTCGAATGTTTGTATTATTTTTGTATATTCGCATATTAGTTATTTCTTTTTGTTTTGCTCGTTCGAATATCCTCAGGATATTCGATCGTCGCGTTTACTAATGTTTGATAAGAATATGGAGGAAAAAATATCGACAAACTGTGCTGGCACGAGGATTAGCGTGTCACTCAAATAGTACACAAACCGTTATCACACTCGATTCACACGCGAGTAAGGCATTTACTGAATAAGGCAGTCTTCAGCCTTTGGAGACATTCTCCGAGGGCCGATATTCCTTTCTTCTCATAAAACGTTCCGCCGCCTACGATATTACGAACTTTTCACACATTTTGTCCAATTGAAAAATTTCTCGTGCCAAGTACGATTCAGATCATCTTTGCAGAAATAAATATAGTGCTTCTAATTATAAATTTGCATAAAGGGCATTGATTACTTTATAACAGTGTATATAGAATATTTATATGCCTTTTGTTTAGTTAGATCACCATAGCACATACAAAACTTATGGAACTTGATCGCTGAACCGTTGATCATTGTCTTTTTTGCTCTCTAGTTAGACTCTCTCGTCTTTTCGCATTTTTAGTCATTTTTTTTCTTTCCATCAGAATTCGAACAAATTACGGGAGTATTTGTTTATTTTTTCTGCCAAAAACGTGCAAGGAAATCACTCATTGCATGCGGCCATATTATCGACATGCTTTTTCTTTGATTATTCTTTTTTCCCTTAAATTAGACAACGAGACCAAGAAATAGTCGAATATTTGACAATTTTTCAAAATTGACATGAAATTATTTGAAAATTACAGTATTTTCAAATTTGAACACTCTATTTATCGATTACTTTACTTTGGTCTAACTACCTCCGATCAATATGGCCATTAATGTCCAGGGAAACACGGAAAAAAGTCGCTTTTTTTCTCGTTTCTAAAAATAAACTCCGATACGCAAATATAATTCGTCGAATCTTTGTTTTTGCACCGCCTCCGTCCAGGCTTTTTTTTTTTTTAATAAATTAATTGGAAATTAATGACCACACTCGTCTACACTGTCTTTCTTTCGCTTCTCTAAACTCTATTCTCGCCCGTTCATCAGAGCGAACGTCCCGCTCCTTAAAACGTATCTCCACCTTTGGACGCAACTATTCGAGACTTTAGACATTCATATATACGCTAGTGCGTAAGTAGGCAATGGTCCCAACTAAGTAATTAATGAGCGTGCAGATTCGGGGCTACGTTAGACTCGAACCAAGTTCGATTGCGACGACACTGAAGTTTGCATCATTGGGCCACAACGAATTTTTTTTTATCACTATTTTGATAATTCAAAAAAATTAATAAAAAAATTGCCCTATGCATAAAAAATAAGAATTTTCCGCTGAATTACAACGATTCAAATTGCAGCGTCGTCGATTGTGCTTGAAAACGATTATTACATATATAAATATTAAATTTCTAATATATCGCGATTTTCATCAATTTATTTCTCATTATCTCCTTGTCCGATGCTAAAAAATGAACATGTGCGGAAAATACTGTGTTCGCAAAATCAGCCGATTAAATAAATCGGTACACGATCGTGGCTCGGTACGAGTTAATATTCTATCGCTTAATCGTTAAAAAACGGGGTTTTTTTCCATCTCCGTCTTACTCCCTTGTTGTAAAACGATTTTTCGCCGTTTGTGATGTCTGATTTTGCGTAATTATTGTCAGATTCAATCTGTGCTCCTTAATATTTCTTTTTGCATTAACAATCGAAAGAAAAACATCGCGAATCGCTTGGGAATAGAAAAAACCCTGAAAGTAAAGAGTCAAGCTGGATCGACCGGAACCTCGTGACGTTTTCTCGTATTTTCAAGTATAAAATATATCGCTAACGATTGACTAGATTTGCCTTGAAGATCCAACAAATTTTGCGAGCCATCGGTCTTTGTCGTCTCGGAAGGAATGCCCGAAGCCTCGCCATCACTGGATCGAACACGAACTCGTAGAATTTTGCGAATCGTCCATCGCTGCTGCTCTTCTTTTAATTCCCTCCAAATATACCTCGCGATTGAACAAACCAGCCGCGAGAGGAATTCTAAAAAGTAACAAAAACCGTCAAATTAATGACAAAACGTTTGTCCTTGAAAATCGATGCGAATGGAACGAAATTTTTTTTCTAAAAATTGCAATTCGCTCACTGAACAAGAAAATCTCAAGAAATTTCGATTTTCCTGATCTTTGTGAGTCTCTGAAGGGACCATGTTGGAGTTTGGATCGTTGAAATGCAACGAAATTCTGTTATTCATCGCGAGCAGATCTTAAAACTCTCATTAAATATTCCATCAGGATAATAAAACGAATTTTCTCCCGATCCAAAAACGAAATCGGTACGAAAATTGTCATGGATTTTGGAAATTGAATAAATTGATACAAAAAATATTTTTCGTTGGATCCCAACGTTGCGTTGGGGTCGATCGGGAGTGGCCATAAGAATTAAACAGGCAAAAAAAGAATTTGGTTCGATTCCTCTCGAGGAAATTCGACCTTTTGAAAAATGTTCGAACTCACGTGTCGATTCCGGGTCGGAGAGTAGTTTTGAAGACTCCCCAAACGGGTTTGTGATCGGAAGTGCATATGCTGGGTACAGAGTCATAAATGAGGCATTCGATGCTGGCATCTCTGTATGAGGAGCCGGTGCTTTCGTGGCTGACCCGTCGGATATATCCGCGAGAGTGAGTTTTGCCTTTGAAGAGGATGCGGTCGGTATAGGCGGGTGTGCGTTGTTTGCTGCTGGTGTCGAAATTCTGAGTGCCGGGGTCGTATTTATAAGTCGGCGGGAAAGTGATGGGAGCTTCTTCGAAGCCACGAAGGACAGCGCCCTCGTTCAAGGTCGAACGTAATTGATCGCTACGGAGATTAATCGGAGACTCTCGAGGGAAGCTCGTGTCGGAAATCCACTGTATGACCTGCTCGCGGGGTTGGGACAGTCGAAAGTTAAGGTCGCCGCACCAGAAGACGCAATCGAAATTCTGCGTGACGTCTTTGCTTTTGTGGCGAGTCGGTAAGTCTTTAGGTAATTCGAGATTTCTTACGATTCTCTTGATATCGTTAACGCGTTCTTTGACCTTGTCCTGGTGCGCGGTCAAGTGAGCAGTTACGAATAGAAAACTCGTACCGAAAATCATGAGAGCGAGAGCGACCGCGCCTTTGGTTCGGAAAGCGGTTCCCGGTCTCGTTGAGAAATTATCATCCTCCGGAACTGAACAGAACCAGATCAAGTCTCGCCGTATAAAGAGCGCGAGATGCAAAGTCCCGAGGCCTGTACTCGTGAGCAAAACGTGAGAGGGTCCGAGGGTTTCTTGCAGCGCGGCTTCCCATTCGCCTCGTTCCGAGCACGATTCCTGCGTCCCAATTGCCAGCAAATCCGGAACGGTTTGTATGTCCGATGGCAACATAAAATCGTTCAATTCCTTCGGTGGCGTTTGACCATTCATGTTCCACGTACCGACGAAGATTCGAATTTCACGATTTGGTAATACTTTCTCGAGCTCGACGGGGCCCAGCAACGAGTTCGCTGCTACGCGACCGTGCAGGAAATTCCTGTGAGAAAATGATTTTCCACTTGTTATTTTTTTCATCTCTCAAAAAACCCGAAATATTATTTTTTTCCCCATTTTTTCCATTTTTTATTTATTTTTTTATGTTTTTTTGTTTTTTTGTTTACCGTTCTCGCGCCTTTTGCGTTGGTATCAAATTGAGAACTTGAGCAGCCAGCAAAGCTCGTTTAGCGAGACTATCCATGGACGCTCCATCCGCTTGTCCCCCGGACTTGCTTTTCTTGGAGAGTGCATCGTGCGAAGTAGAACGTGGCTTCAGAGGAATTGGAGCACTTCGTATCGACTCCGGACTCGAGTGCCTCATGGAATTAGTGGGTGAAGTACCTACGATGTTGTCGACCGATCTTCGGTGCAAAAGCCTGCGTCTCAACGACGAAGGAATATTTGGCGACGTCGAACCCGAAGAAGAATTTTCTCCTGCAAAGAAAAATGCATTTTTTTCTAAAATATTCATGCAGCGAAATTTATGATTTTTCTCGTTCCCAAGAGACGATTGTATCACTTCGCAATGAATCAGTTGGTGGTGGAATTTAAAAAAATTAAATTACAGCTCTTGATGATAATTTGACCTGCTCCATCGTCATTAATAGTAATTGACGTAATGACGATCAATTGAGTATCTCGTCACTTTCTGGATTACTCCAGGCTCACAAGCACTTCAGACACTATTCCTCGTGCGAGAACGTGGTCGTATTACGACAGTGGGTCACGTCATTCAGCCCAACTTCACCGTCGTTTAGCTCATTCTCATAGAAAATCGTACGATTGCTATCGTGTTGAATGGTAATGAAGTCATAGTTCGTTTCATGCAAAAGATTGCACATACGTGTCTTTAGAAAAGGTCAAAATATTTATAATTCACGAGACTCGACAAAAGCCTAAATCGAGACTTAGTGATTGTTGTTGTTGTTGGTATCGTATGCTCTTTGAGGCAAGGGCACGTGTCTCCAGCAAAATTTTAAAGAGAATGAAAAAAAAAACTATAAAAATCGTCTTGCCCGCATTTTTTCCTTCGTTGCCTTTGGATTTTTCCATCCTTACGAAAACGTACGATGCTGTAAACCTCATGGGGACCAAGCATACGGGTCAGGCTTTTAGAAAGGTCGAAATATTTATAATTCACGAGAGTCGAGAAGAACATAAATTGAGACTGAGTAATTGTCGTTGTTGGTGGTGTCGTGTGCTCTTTGAGGCATTGACACGTGTCTCCAGCAAAAGTTTGAATAAAAAAAACTATAAAAATCGTCTTGCCTGTACCTTTGGCTTCGTTGCCTTTGGATTTTTCATCTTTACGAAACCGTACGATGCTGTAAACTTCATGAGGATCGTAGGACTGTCTCTCCATTTGTAAGAAGAAATAGCTCATATATTTCCCTTTGGTAAAATACAATTCCCCATAGTCTAATTCGTCGCGTTCAGCGAGGATAAAATCGTTATCTTCGATGTCGGACGAGTCGGAAGCTGAGTCGGTTGTCCAATCCTCGCTGTCGCTATCGCTTGTGTCGCGTGTCTCGGTTCTTCGTAATCTTTTGACGAATTTTTTTGTGGCATCGATTCCGGGAGTGGAATTGATGGCATCGTGGAGTTGTTTGTCAATATCTTTAAGAGTGACGCCTGCGACATCGGACTCACTCCGATGATCGTTGTTTGTTTCCTTAACGAGTGTCCCTTCCATAAACAATTTTTTTGCTTCGTAATTCTTGTCGGACGTTTCTCCGGAAGTAGGAGACTCGCACAGACCGGAAGTTCGGGTTTCTCCCGAGTTCGGAGCCGCCAAAAAGAATTCTTTTTCAATGTTTTCGACGTGTTTTGATGGTTTCGTGGTCGTGACATCTGTTGCGGCTTTTCTTGGCGACGCCACCGGCGTTTGACTACGACTTCTCGACGTGCTCGAATTACTATCCCTCCGATTATCCCAATTAGCCTCCCCCTTCTCCTCATCGTCCTCCTCCGCCCCCGACGAAGATTCGTTCCCCGACTCTTTTTTTTCCTTTCTCTTTCCGAACGCGCTGGAGAATTTTTGCAAAAATGACTTTTTCTTTTTCTTCGGAGACTTCGACGACATTTTTCCCGTTGTTTATCAAGACTTGATCAACTTTTTACGAGTTTTCGTACAAGACAAACGACCCGAGGAAAGACACTGTATCGCTTCAATAAATATAATACTTCACGAGCTCGCGACGTACGGGACGAGACTAAAGATCGACAACAATTCGCCGTCGCTTACATAGCTCGTAGCAGCTCCTCCCCCCCCCCACTCCCTTCTCCCGTCTTCTTCATTTCTCCACATACTATCCTTAGCCCTGCACGCCCCTCTCTCGCCCGCCGTCACACACTCTGCAGTTAAATTCCTGCTCGGCCGATAATCTCCGCGCGCGTTCTCCTGCCTTTTTCTCTCACTGCGACAACAACGAGGACCCGAAGGAAGGGCGACGTCGAAAAAGGTGTGGTCAAGGTCAAGTGCATTGTTTCGAATCTCTCGGTTTTTCTGACGATGGTGAAATTCGAAAACGAAATAAAAAATTACGGTCGACAACGTCACGACGTTGGAAATCGATATCTTCGAAATTTTTACTCGTCCCAAAAAAATGATTTTTTTTTTTTATTCGTTTAATTTTTTTTCCTTTTTATTATCGGCCTTCATGGGAAAATTTGTTTTTTTTTAAATGTATTTTCATTTAAGAATTACATGGTATGTCGACGAGTTTCCCAGAACATATGTCAAGCGATGGACGATGAATTGATCATTTGAACACAACTGTCAATTCATTACTCATTCACGTGATCGGAAGAGTAGGGCCCTTATCACCAAGTATCAAGTGTCTAAGTGTTGCAAAGAAAAATGAGCCTTGGAAAAGATTAGATAGCTTATCAAGAAAACTACTTAATGCACATTTATTTAGGTTTCGAAATCTGTACGAATTTCCAGAAAAGTTTCATCGGATTTCGTGATTCGAAGGACTACGAGATATTTTATCGGATTCTTGTCCATTGTCAACAGTCCATCGAAAAAACGTTTCTGAGAAATTACGAATTGGCGCTATTTCGGCGCACGAGATATTTTTTATTTATTGTCCACTGGTAAAAAAATGAGCGGTTTTTTTGTGGATGCATATCTCGACGATGTTATGGAAATATTTTCCGAGTAAAGAACTTCCCGATGGATAAAAATGTTTCCGGAAAAAATGACCGATATCGATTACGATCTATGTCACCAATCATTCGTGGAGATCTGTTCCCCTACCTAGATTGGGCACCCATAATAATCGAGACTAAAGAGAAAAATTCAAAGCTCGCAATGGATAAAAATCCATCCACGACTACGGGACATGCTCAAGGAATCGGAATCTCGCTGTCAGGATAACTATGAGTTTCATTTCGGAAAATATGGGCGAGGGTCGAGTCGGAACGTAATTTCTGAGAGCGGTTTGCTGGGAGAATGGGGTAGTACCGAACAATCTAATTGCGATGTCGTACACCACCAAAAGATTTTGAAGAGATTTGGATGAGAAAAAAAATGGGTATATAGTTCACCTGTGGGGGTCAACTCAGGGCTGGTACGTTCTCCATAAATTTTATTTTAACTGAACAAGAATGTTACTTGTTGGTAAAACGAAATGGAATAATTCACTGGTCTGACAAGACGAGAGAAAAATCTAATGGCCAAGAAACGTTAGTCCAACAGGGCAATTTTTGTTTTCCTTCAAAAGTTATACCATAAGTCATTTTTTAGTGGAACGCAATGGACTCAAAAACATTATTTGTCTGTTGGTTAGTCAGCAAGCGATGGATTATTTGAATAGAGGAAAAAAGTGTTAATTAGTGTTACCTTCGTTACAAGCAGAGTTTCTGGACTGCTGCCCGTTTCTCTTGTTGCAGCAATCAGGGCAGAATTGTCTTCTGAGAAGAGGAGACATGCCTCCTTGTTCCACATGGACAGAGAGTTCGTGTCTGCAATTTCCATTGCTGGAATCAATTGACGGCTTTGTAGTTGATTCTGGGGAAGCCAGTTCGGTAGGAGATAGTCTCTCGGCGGTTAAGCTCCTCGGAGGGGTTGCGCTTCTCTCTGTCATTGCGCAGCAGAGTGACAATTTGGTGCTGGTATTAGAAGCGTGGATCGAATGATCTACTTTGGAATCTTTGTCGCCGGTCTGGCCTTCTCTGTACGGAACTTCCAGACAGCCGACTCTTGTTTTTTTGTTCATGAGCATTCGACAGAGTGATTTTTTTTTCTCTTTAGTTTTGGGCGATGATTCGGCTTGTACCAAATTATTGGGGTCTCCTTGCTCCATTATAATCAAGGTTATGTTTATCGGTGATTTATTTTCGCTCTTTTGGTAATTTGAGGAATTTTTTTATTGCACGTTCGCGAGAGCTGAGGCGATTGAAGAAAAATTGGATAAAATAATAGCATGAAATCCTCGTGAACCCGACACTGCTCTCATTCCTTATTATTTAGTTTTTATTATCATTATTATTATTGAGATTATTACGATTTAGTGACTAGATTTGACGCGATCTTTGGTATTTTCGACGTAAGTCGCGATATGTCAAATCGCTGTTGACGCCGCTCGTGCCCGCGTACATTTTCTCCCTCAGGCCACAAAATCAAATGTGGTTTCTCGCCGAGTTGTGGACGGTGCAGAAAAATCTCGAGAGATTTTCAAAATCATCGTCCCTGAGCGAGTTTTTGATTGTCATCTTTCAGAAGCGATGATTATTAACCTCCGCTTCTTCGACACCGAAAAACACCCACACAACGACGCGACAAACTCGTGTAAAACAAATAGTAAGCTGTATTTACGTTATGGCCAAGAGATCACCACGAAATGACAGAGTCAAACAAAAAATTTCGACTCTCACACCAGCTTCCATTTTTTAATATTGTAATGTTTACTGACAATAATTGACTCGATGAAGGAATAATAGTAACAGAAGAAACGATCGAACGATTCAGACCGTCGAATGTTATTTGTTTGCACGTACGTTTCGGTCATCGTCACCCGCATTACCCACTATCGTCCGAAACATCGAGAGACAGCGGACGTTCAACCAAGGTTCAATCGTCCGCCATAATGCCCCGATGCCCCACTCTGCCGATAACCTCTACACCGACACAAAACCCACACTAAATCCCTGTGACGATTCTGCGCGTATCGAAAAAACAACGTAGCGGACGATGCACGCACGCGGGCGCGTCTTTTGTAGATCGCACACTTTGCTGAGCATGACATGCCAAACGTTTTTAATCACATGCAATTACATGAGAAATGAAATGTAATGAAAAACTGACCCGATATGCATTTATTTTTGTTCTTAAGGACTTTGCGAGAGCTATTTTAATAATTATTCTTTCGAACGTTGGCTGTCAAAATTTAGCAGACGAAAACGAGTTAATACGTGGCGCCATCTTGAAAATAAGAAAGGGAAGTGGTGATTCGAGGGGTTGCAAACGGCGGCGCTACGATCGTCCCGTTTATGACTACGCTGTGTGCGTCACTCGGGCACAGAACTCTCGTAAGTATATAATATCGTACTTGTGCGACAAACGTGTATGTACATACTCGTGAAGATTCACATACAGGATCTTTGATCACCCGTGCGCGTGTATATACCTCATTGCCCAGAGAAATTGCGTCACAAGTGTGAGGATTCGTTTGTTTACATCGCGGAGAAATAAACTTTCAATAATCGCAAGATTGGCATTAGCGGAGGTTGAAAACAAACGTCGAGGGTTGAAAAAGCTTTGACCTACGATTCTGTACATTGGGCGTCTCTTTTATCCTGTTTTCTTGACCGGCGTTCCGCATTGTAAAACTGACGTGGAAATACACGCGAAAAAATCTTTACGTTGGTCGTGTAGCAAAGCGTTTCTTCATGGTCGTAAATGTTCCAAGGAGCGGATCAACCTTTCCTATTCGGGACAATGACGAACTACTGACTGAAATATGGTGAAGAAGAATAACCCGTTGCTTTGCGATGCGATTAATATAAATTGGGCTGTTGAGATGACATTTTCGAGAAGTTTCGAGCCATCCGCGTCGTAAAGAACGAAACAGCAGGTAGAGGAGAACATCACGAGTCCGCAACATTTGTCTCATCTTCGCGCGAGTGTGTGCAAGAATTTTTCTTTACAATGACAAGTGCTGCGTATTTATATTTCTAGTGATAATAATAATGATAACAAATAAGGTGTGATGCTTAATGAAATATCAGAAAAGAGTGTCAACAGACGCGTAATATGCGCGTATCGCACACGTGCTTGGAATGTCTAGTGAAAAAGTATCAACTATCGATGCAAAGTTTAGCTGGCATATAAAAATCATTAACAAAGTCGAAAAAATGCTTGACAATAATGACGTTCAACGGAAAACGCGAGTCTGAACAAAAGTATTACGGTAAGTTGTGTGGGTTTTTATTTATTTACAGCCAAAAAGAAAACAGTCACTCGATTCGAGTCAGAGAATCCGAAATATGGGAATTGGGTTAAGAAATAAAATGAAAAGTTTAACCTCGACGAACAACGGACAATGCCAAATGATGAATTCTAGTTTGGTACTTGAATACCGCATAAGTTGGTACTCGTTGACGCGAGTGTACACGCGAAATAGCGATTTCCCTAGATATTGGCGGTCTGGAAAAGGTGCGCCGTCTCGTCATCGCCGTATGTTCATTATAATAATTCCGATACAACCATGTGGCCAAAAGTCAAAAGCGAAACTACAAATTCGAATGATTCTCATAATCATAATCATATGCTTCACATGTCAGTCGTTTTACTCGCGATAGCAAGAGAGAAAAGAGGGCCAAGGGCCAGCGCCCGTGTTCGCGAAGATATATTGCTCGATCATTGCCGATTGGCCACGAGTTGCGCCTTTGAATTGTCCCTTATTTTCATTTGAAAATGATTCGGTCCGAATCACTCGTTTTTATCGGATGATTTTAACCAAAATAATGAGAAAGTACTTGGTGTCGTTTGGGGTAGAGAATGGGAAAAGTAATGAAAAAACGAAGTAATAAAAAAATAAAAGGTGAAAAGACGGGGCACGCCGCGGGCGTGTAGGGCGCGGGAGCGCGGGCGCGTATTATCGTGAGCTTGGCATCGTCGCCAGAAGGTGTCGGGAGTTTCGCGCGTTCGGCAAATACACACGGCACACAGCGGGAGCGTAGCGTAGGCCACCATTGTTGAATGTCCTAGCTTTTGGTTTTGATGCACCGTGAGAGGGACGGGGATTTTTTTCCGTTGTTCAAAGAGGGAGAGAGAGAGAAAGAGAAAGAAAGAAAGAATAAAAAGAAACAAAAGTAACTAAAAAGCAAAGGGGCAAAGAAAAAAAGGAAAATCGGACAATTACGGGGAAGGCGACAGAACGATTCGAAGGGGGTTATCGGGCGCGTCAAGGTTCGTACTAACATTTGCGTGTTGGAGATTAAACGATAATGCGATTTTGAAGGGATTTTCAAAGAGGACACTCGTTTTTAACGCTTGAGATATCGATAACTTGAGGTGGGCTAAAGACGAAGAGGGGTGAAGGGGTCATGGTGGCGCGAGTCAGAGAGAGAGAGGGTAGCATATAGAGAGAAGGGCCAAGGGAGGATCGGAGCGATCGGAGAATCGCCGAAGCATAAGCGGTACGCGAAGGAACTTCTATCCATCCGTCTTTTTCTCGCTCTCCTCTATGTCTCTATCTCTTTTTTCCACTATCCGTCTATCTCCCCGTCTCTATCTCACTCTCTCTGGTGAAATCGAGTGTGCCCATCGATTTACGGGCGAAAGAAAGACTCAATCGGTGAAACATTGCTCGTTAAAGGTTCCGAGGGTGTTGGTGCGTCCGAATTCCGTTTTGTTGTACTCGTGCCCAAGGTGTGTGTGATTTTGTGCGTGCCGGCAAACGCGTCTCTCAAATCCTCGATCTTTTCTCCTCCTTCTCTCTCGCGCCCTCATCCTCCACAATCTCCCTCTCCTTGTCCCTCGCTCGAACGTCTCAATTTTTTTCTCACTACTCAAGCAAAGAAAAACATACGCACAAACGACTTTTGTCTCTGGTTTTTATTCCCTCCGATACAATCGACGCGCCAACTCACTTTTTCTCTATTCCGTCTTCGTCGCGCGACACACCAAACATTCGGACATTCACGATCGAGCATATTTCTCCGTGAAATATCCGCATTCGTTTCGTGTGTACTCGACAAACTGCACGACAACTTCTTATTTTCGTGAGTGATTCTAACAAGGCCCTCGATTTTCTCCCATTCATTCCCACGCGATCACCTTCGTTTCGATCCTTCCAACCCAGTCAAAAGTTACAAGTTTTCCACGATCTTTTCGAGCTCCGATTCCGTATACGTGTCGCGATAAAATACTCCAAATTTCTCTTCATTCACAGCCTAGCTTTTTACATCTTTCTACACGTGTCCAGTCCAACTTTGTCAAACACAATTTCTAACCCATGCATCAACGCCGCTCATGTTTATTCACAGTCAATCCAATTTACCTCCTCCAGTGATCCCTGAATCAGTTTTTCCTTCTCTTTGCATTGTTCCCACAACTATTAAACGGTTGTTGTTAATTCCACAGAAGAAACAAGAAAAAGCATACAAGATTCGGACAGAAAGAGCCAAGAGACGAGAAACTTGGATTACGCCAAAGCTTACATTGAGTATTGTCGCAGTTTGATCAACAATCGGGCAGACCTTGAGAACAATCTGGAAGCCCAGCATGGTCTGACGCCCGGGAAGTTGGATTCTGCCCTTCGAAATGGTAAATTTCATAATCGGCAATAAAGAAAAAGTTTACTGATGTTTGAGACGTTGCGGCGCACGAAAAATACTTATTTTATTATTTTTTTGGTAAATTCCAAAAACCATGACACTTTTTGTGCTGATTTTCTCTTCGGATCCCAAAAAAATATCGTTTTATTTTCCTGACCAAATATTTAACAAGAATCTTGAGATCTGCTCGAGAAAAAAACAGAATTTCGTTTCGTTCCAACGTCGCAAACTCCAAGGTCGTGAAAAAAATGAGTTGGAAATTTAGTGAGCCGAGTATTTTGAAGCGATCTAAGAAAAATGTGAATAAAATGTAATGCTCGTGTTCAGGGCTCTCGGCATTGGGATACACGGCGGTACAGTGGGCGCTTCCGACGGACTGCGTCCATTGGGGATATCCGCAAGAGCCGTTGATACTATGCAACGACACATCCAACGTGGACTGTAATTTGTACTGCGAGGAAACGTCCAAAGTTTTGAAGGATAAAGAGAAGAATTTGTTGAGCGGAGTGAGCGATTTCTACAAGAATCTCGAGACGGCTTATCGCAGCGCGAGGTTTAATAGGCAGGGAGAAAAAGGGGGTGAAGAGGGCGGAGGAGGCCCGTCGTCGTTGCAGGCTGATTATTTGTTGGGCGGCGGTAACATAGTTACCGATGTGCCAAAGGCACCGTTGTTGGATTGTTCGTACTGGGAGCGTGGCTATCCGAGTTTAATTTCACTGCCGAATAACGAGGAGGAAAAAGCGAAACGAGCCAATAAATCAGAGAAAGGAGTTTCTTCCATTGGCGAGAATTTTGAGAAAGTTAAAAGCGCAAGAGAAAAAGTTTTCGGATCAACGAAATCGGATGTCAAGGGCGCAGAGCGAAGAGTGAAAAACGAGAGACGCACGAGCCTGGCCACGGGACATTATTTGGGCTCCAACAATTGGCAAGATTCGGTCGACATGTCGGGACAATACCCGGGTCACAGTAGGCCACCGGTGGGTACCCCGCCGCCTCAAAATGTTTGGAATCATTTGACAATGGCCCAGGGACAGGGGAAAAACAACGCAGCCAATCGTGCCAACGTCGGCGGCGCCGGAGCTGGCGGCGGAGGAGGCGGCGGCGCAGGAAGCGCAAGCGGAGTCCCGAGCAGCCACGATTCCCTGCAACGCTCTTACGAGCGCGTACAATCCGATCTCTCTTATCTCCTCTCCGAAGTTTCCGGACTAAACATGCACGCCAGCGGCCTCTCAGGAGCTTCTCTCAATTCCGCCGGATTCTACACTCATCCGTCGATGGCACGGGCTGCCTCGCATCTCACCTCTCAGCTGACGCCCCAACTAGCGCATACGCAAGCTCCGCCAACCTGGCACACACCCACCGTACCTTCAAAGAGCGTCGCGGCGCCAAACGCTCCGGGCAATCCTCTGTACAGTCTCCAGATGCTCGTCGACAACCGACAGAACCAAAATCAATACAGAAACTCACCGGGATCGCAAAACACTCTGGACCTATCGGCGACCTCGGAAATGGCTGAAAACTATTCTCGCATGACCCAAGAAATACCGATAAGCCTGACCGCTCGCAACGTCGACAAAGGCAGTCGCAACGGAAACATCATTTCGCCTCCGATACCGCTCAACGGTGAAACTTCCTCGGACAGTGGCATCAGCTCTTCCGTACCAACTCCCAATTCGCTCGGCGAGCCAGTTTCCCTCTCGACCAAAGATCTCACCACCCCAAAAATAACCGTCAAAAACTTTGAGAGCAATCTCAAGGGTGTCGCTAATTTACACGACAAAATTAAGGAAATTGGCGTTGACAATTTTGCACAAAAAGTCATTAATCTGCCCCCGAGTGTTACCATCGAGAGAGTTATTACAGGGATGGATAAGAAGGACGTGGAGCCTCTGAAGATGAAGGACACTCTGAGCGTTATAGCTCAAGTCCCGAGGAACGTTTTGCCCGTTATCGTCAATCTGACGTCGCGATTGGACAAGGATGTGATCGACAGTCCCATGAGAGAATCCTCGTCGGAGCGGGAGCGCAAAATAGAAGATAACGTGAGTGTGAGGTCACCAAAAAACATGGCGACCAAACGCTCAGGGAAAAAGGGAGTTGACTCGTTGCTGGAGAAACTCGAAGGCGGAAACAAGAAGCTCGGGAGTACGGAAAACATAGGCTCGGTAATAGTGACTCCGTTGGAGGAGAAGGACAATTCTAGCGTTAAAAGTATGTCGCCGGATCGACAGAAATCAAAATCTCCGACGCGAGACGAGGACGTTGTATCGCCGGCATTTAGCAACGACGATTCCAACGATCAAACGAAGCAACAGCGTAGGAAACGAAAACTCGAGAAACCGGTCAGACTGAGCAAAGATTCGAAAACGGAAGTTGAGGATATGGAACTTGAGCCGACAGAGCCGCGTGAGCCAAGAGTACGCGAAAGTACGGTGCTCCCCGAAGAGCCGGTCGTGCGTTCACCTGCGCCTAGCATAGTTGTACCCCTCGTTCGAGATCCCGAAGGAAGAATCGAGGATCGAACGAAAGATCGGCCCAAGGAGGCCGAAGAGGAAGAGGAGGAGGAGGAGGAGGAGGAGGACGACGAGGAAGAGCCAGTTGTCGTGGTGGTGACTGCGGCGAATGACGAGCGAGTCAAATCGCCGGTGCCACCGCCACCTCCGCCGCCTCCGCCGCGAGAGGAGAGCGAGAAAGTTTCGGAGAATGTGGCGGAAAGCACGAAAACGGAAGAGAACGAGCCGATCAAAAGGCGGAGAAGTAGCGAAGGGCCAGGTCCGTCGTGTCAACAACAAACCGGGCCGACGAGCCAACGAACGAGAAGAAAATCGAGCGACGACGCCATCGAATTTTCCAAAGTTACCAGTCCCAAGGGGGTCGGGCTCGCTAACTCGGCAAATCCTTTCAACGAAGTCGAATCCGAACTGGAAAAAATGTTCGCCGGTATTGTTGAGACTGACGATATTACCGGCGACCCCAAAGGCCACGAGACCCGAAAAGACTCGAGCACTTGTGACACGAAAAATAAGAAAAAATTGGATAAAACGATGGACGTCGAAATGAAGGAGGAAGGCGAAGAGGAGGATGACGAGGAGGAAGAGGACGACGAGGACTCCAAGTGTACGAACCTCGAAACATCGAGGACGGACACGACGGATGTAACGTCGACGGTTCTCACGACGAAGGCGAGTCCCAGCAAAAAAGGAAAAAAGCCCAAAGCACGCGGTGGCAAGAGAAAAATCTCTAAGTCTCGGGACTCGGCCGGAGCCAACCAAGATCTCATCGCCCCAAACAGCAACAGCAAAAAAAGAAAAGGCTCTAAAATCACGAAAACAAAGATCGAGACACCGACGAAAAAAGCAAAAAACAAAATCACCAAAATTGTCGATGGACTCAGAGAAATCTCTTACGACTCCGGCTCCAACGCCAGCTCCATCCGATCGAGAGGTCCCGTTGTTCACGTCGAGGGACCCCGAGACAGTCCCCTCAGTGTACAAGTCGTCAATGCACCCAGAGAGGACGAGGAAGAAAAAAGCAAAGAAAAAAGGAAAAGCGTGGGAAATGGCAACGCCGGACGCAGCAAAAGACTCAGTCATCAAAATGATCTCGACTATCGAGGTGAGTTCGATCTCTATGTATCACAGCTGGTCTCACGAACATGAAAAAAAAGTTAATAACAATGAATCACGAACCGATAAATGCAAATTTTCTCGTGACTTCTTTCCATCCACAATTTTTGTAGTATTTTTGTAATTTTGGAAAAATTTGTGTTTGTATAATTGATGCCGAAGAATGATGTCACCAAATTAAATGATAATTCTTATTATTCTGATTTCGCGATCCGACTTCCATAAGATTGATTCCACAATTTTCCGACGATTTTTTTGGAGTAACTGTCCAAGGCGAGAGTTTTCCCACTTATTTGGCTTTGTTACGTTTGTCCAGGTAAAGTAAGCAGAGCGGGTCTATTCAGCTCGACGTTATCGTCGCGATACGACGCCCACACGACTGATTCGACGTGGGTATGCGTTTTTTGCAAGCAAGGTCCGCACTCGGTTGTACCTGGTGATCCAGCTCGGCCTCATCCTAATTTAGCCGGGCCTCACATAGCCCCAGGCACTTATACGGTAATGCAGCGACAATGTTCCACGTTTTTTCCCACTGTTTCTTTGATTTTTCTTGCTTTTTTGTTTTTTAACAACCGGAACGTTGTCGAGCGTCGAATTAACTTGATGGAATTCTTTCGAAAGGTTCCCGCCGGTGTCCTGAGCGATCTTTTCGGTCCCTACTTGATCGGAAAGGAACGACTCGAGGAGGGCATCCTCTCAGCGGACGAGCAAGAAATAACGACGGAACAAAAGAAAGGCAGCAAGAACAAACGCAGTTTGAGGTACGCCGGACTGGCCGATCAATTTTCTGCCAAAATGGGCAAAAAGAAAAGAAACTCGGTCGAGTGCCCCGTCCCTGGGACACTCACCGGCATGACTTCTCTACCTGGCGATGAACAACGCTGGGAAGTTTGGTTACACGAACAATGTGCACTCTGGGCTGCTGGAGTTTATATGGCGGGTAAGTTATCACAAAAAAATTGAAAATTTTAAAACTCACGGAGAGAATAAAAACTTCATAAAAACAATTTTTTTTTCTATCATTATTTTGATAATTACTTCACTTTTTCCATTTTTTTCAAAAAATTTCGCTTACAAATGGCAAAAAAGTCTGCCCCACTATTTTTGACAAATAATTTCGGAAAATTTTGCACTCCGCTCCAAAAAATTATCCCGAACTTTAACATCGTTTGAATCATTAATCAATTAAGTCAAATTTTTGCTAATTAGAATGAAATATTATCTTTTCATGAGAAATTCACATTCCACGCAATGAAAATCGCTCAACCCGAATAATTTAGATGTAATTTTCGAATTTTCATTTTCTCCGTGTCTGAATTACAATCGGCGGTTTATCGCGAGTAGGAATTGTTGGAAAATCAATGCGTATATGAATAAAATGATGTCGTTTTGGTCAGGAGGTCGTGTGACCGGTCTCCAGGAAGCGGTATGGGACTCGACGAAATCGATTTGTGGTTCTTGTGGTTTGGCTGGTGCGAACATTGGTTGCGTGAAGCGTGGTTGTAAATCGGTAACGCATTATCCTTGTGCGCTTACGAGAGGTTGGCTGCTCGACACGAGCCAGTACATCCCCAAGTGCAATTTGCATCGAGTTACGTGAGATAACGGTCTCGAGTCCGAGAGTGTTGAGAAAACGCGGATGAGGACGAGCGTACCGTTGTGCCCTGACCGAGGCAAAGTATCTTCGGGTGACGAGATCAGCGAAATAACCAGAAGGAGCGAGAAGAGCAAAGCCGAGGGGATCGCGTCGGATTCACGAGTTTCTTCCGAGAGAATTGAAATTTGACAAGTAAAGTTCGATGCGATGGGTTTTCCGGGAGGAACGAGCAGCGACGGCATAAAAATTGGCGAACCTGCCAAGAGTTTCATTCATTAATTTCCACCTTTCGAGCCGGAAGTCGCGAAGAAAAAAAAAACTATGTGACAGTCTGGAGAGAGAAGATCCAAAAGTTTTCTCACCGATTTTCTGGTTTGCGTGATAAAAAGAAAAACAAAAAGTTGCCCAAGATCAAAGTTTTCCATGTGGATTTCTTTCGAGTCCTCGACACAAGGTCTTCGTGACGTGGGAAGAGCCGAAAATTTCGATCAAATCTGCCGAAAACCCTGCCGGACCGGAGGCAAATTGTAGAAGCAAAAGAAAAAAGCAAAACGCGACGTTCGGGTCACTCGAGCCGATCGCGTCTCCGTTGTGAGAGCGTCCGCGAGTTGAACTCGCGGGTCTCAAAGTAGAGGAAACAAATCTAAAGAAAAGCATAAACGATTATTAAGACGGCGATATTAAAAGCTTTGAGCGAAAAAAAAAACAGAAAATCCAAAGAAAAAAAAAAAAGATTAACGAAGAAAAATTCGACTCGTTACTGAGCTATCCGTTGATTGGATTTATTGACTTTCTCGGCCTGTGGCCTTGCGACGGTGGCCTTTTTCGATTTAATACTTCAAATGAAGAATACAGGTTTTTTCCAATCAAACGTCAAACACTCGTAGATTAATGAAATGCGGAAAATCATTAAGAAATGAACAAAAAAAAACAAAAAACTTAAATATCAAAAAAAAAAAATGAGAAAAAAAACAATTCTAGCTATTTATTTCGTTCGCATACAGAAAAAAATTGTCAAATTCCTAGCATGCGGAGAAACTCTTGGAAAAACTGCGGGGCAGCGCGACTGATAAATTTTTTTCTTTTCTCCCTTTGCCCAAACGTTTGCCGCCTCCCACGACCTTTGCCTCTGCTTCTCCGACTCGCCAGAGCGAAAAATATACTCCAGAGTAAAGCTTTGTTTTTACGGACGAGCTTAATTGGTCTCTGTCGCGAATTTGCTGGAAAAATCGACGGTCGATCAAAACAACGGTGAAAAATGAAGCTTTGAGAAAAAAGCAAGAAAAAAATGAGATAAAAAATATAAAAAAAAAAAAAAAAAACAGCTTATACACAAACATACAGACACAGGTTTGTAAAGTTTCGAGGGACCCGTAGGTTTTACGACTTTAATCACCCATATATCTTCATCTCCTTTTTATATCGATGAAATTATTATAATTATATAACAATTACGATTAATTAATGAAAGGCTTGGTGAGGACTTATGCTTCGTGCGATTTTAACTTTCATCATGGATTATTGTTACGCGTTTATTATTAAAATATTATTTTTAACATCAACGCTTTTTTTTGTTCGTTGAAGAATTATCGTTTTCCGAGACTAAGTTGAAGAACAAACCAGTGATGAACAGAGGCTGGACGAGATGAGACGCATGTGTAACTTACCGACCGAATTAATCACGACTTATTATTATACTCATTACCGTTATCAAACAAACCAACAAATACTGTCATTCATTTACATTATTATCGTTGTTGTTAGTATTATTATTAACATTATTACCGCCGTTGTCGTTTCTCCATCCCCGCGAAAAGTAAAAATCACCATTTATTATTGCAATTCGATAAATCATGAATTATTTCTCTGCTTGGGACGCGCTCGTCCTTTCTCACATTAAACAAAACAGGAAATGACTTCGGCTCCCTCTTTCTTTCATAGTTTACACCTGTAAAAGACCAGAGAATTTAACTAACGAGCGGAACGAAACAAAGTATAGAGGAAAATAATGGGAAACTTTGTATAAAAATAATATAACATAGAAAATAATGTAAATAACATTAACTGCGGTAGATAAACGATATATATATATACATATATATATATATATATATATAATTATATGTACGTTACTCTGACATAGCCATTCGAAAAGCGCCCTTCCTGTTTGACCCGAAAATACGAGCGAACGTGAAACAATTTTCAAAAAAAAGACGATTAATTAGAAGCCGCGAGTTGTGTGCTTAAAAAACCGCAAAAAAAAGCCCGAGCGGTCGTTTAAAAGTCGATAATTTTTCAACGTTACCTTCTAGCCCGCTGGACTCGGAATACCACGCGAAAAAACACAAAAATTGTACATAGTCGTGAAGGAAAAGTGAGAAACGAAGAGTGTCAACGAATGAGAAATAAATCCTAAGCCTTTTTCGTTCGCAAGCGTAATTATCATGACCCGGAAGATGGGAAATATATAATCGTCGTTTCCGTGACGATCGATCCTCGTCAAATCTGCTTTTCCATTTTTTTTCTTCGCCATTCTCTAAAAGAAAAACGTCAAACTGTGTGAGGGAGTCCAGTTTTTTTCAGAATCGATCAAAATCGAGCGACCTTGAGACAAAACGCTTTTCGAAGATTTCTACTATTATTTGAGCATGAACAACCGATACCCGGACAGACAGACACACGTACAACCGAAACGCTTATAAATCTACGGTCTCGCGAGACAGGGAAGGAGTGAATAAGAATGAACTCAAAATAATAATAAAAAAAAAAAAATACAAACTGAACAACAAAAAGGAGAAAGAAATCGAGGAGCGAGTAAATTATATCGTCGGGGTTGTAGAGAGGAGAAATAAAAATCTGTAATTAAATAAACTGTAAAGAAATTAACGATTAATTGTGATAGGAAATGTGGTAAAAGTTGAAGGAGCGAAAGGGAGAAAAAGAAGAAACGTTGAATGCGGAAAAAGGTTGTTGCTGGTGAAAGGATTCTTCCATTTCGTGTGCTTGTGCGTGCGCGTCTGTGTGTGGGTGAGTGTAATTAAATTGTTGGAGTTTAGCAGCTTGACAAATATCCCGAGTCTGCTGAACATTCGAATCGAACCATTTACTTTTTTTTCTCATCCAAGATTCGTATGACAAATATAACTTTCCCTTGATCGTTTGCTCCGCTAGGGAAAGCCGATAGACCGAAGAGGAGCGTCTAAAAACATCATCTTGTATTATATAAAAAACGAAAGCTAACAAAAAAACAAACGAAATGAAAAAGAAAATGAATAAATAAAAGAAAAATCATTTATCTGTAAATTGCCAATCGAGAATCGTAGTTTTGTGGGACAACAACAACAACAAACATTACGAACGAGAAAAACAAACGGAGAAGCACGTTCTTAAGCGAGCAAGGAGGAGAAAAAAAAATCGAGTATAAAGACAGAGCCTAAACAATTTGTATAAAATATAAAGATGAAAATAATAATATTAATAATGATAATAATGAAGTAAATAAAACATAGAAATCTGTAAAATATAACACGAATGTCGAGAAATTTTGGCGTACGTATAGAACTATAATAAACAATGTAACGGAAGGTGATGATAGCGCGAGGAAAAATGATAAATTTTTGCCAGAGAAATTATAACCCGAATCGATAAAAATTCGAGACTAATTTTCACTCTGAACGACAAATTAAAATCTTGCATATAGGTCGTCTTATTGAGTCGTTTTTGTTCACGTGTTATCGATTTCATATTTTTCTCTCTTCTATACATTTTTCTTTGTTCTCGTGTCTCCGCATCAACCTGATTCGAATTATCGAAACGTGAATTTCCATTCATGTATATTACGCTGAAGAAATTTGATGAAAAAAAAATCCCATTATCGAGAGACCATTCATTAGAATTTAATGCATTTTTTGTGACCTGGTTATATATTAATTATATATTAATCGTTATTAGGAATGATATCAGTTTCATTGTCTATTTAATTATGTGAGATAATCGAGAATATCAGTGGATTGTAATTCGGAATCGATATAATAATACGATAAGCATACATCTTTGTGTAATATAAATATAATGAATTAATAAAAACACGATATAAGTCGCAGCATTATTTACGTTATTGAAAGAAAAATATATAACAATTTTTTGTCACATTTTCTTTCCTAGCTCGTCGAGATATTTCAGGCTTTTTTTTTTCACGATTTCAGCGCCACCCACGATCGTATTTTTAACTCGAGAAAATCCGCTAACTCAACCGTAAGGATCCAGGAAGCCTCCTACTGGCTGGCTAGTCTCCGGCTTCGGAACAACAACTGTAGTTACTAATTTGGCCGCATGCGCCTCGACCCACCAGCCCCACTCGCCGCCCCAACAACGTTCATACCCTCTCTCCCTTCTTTTGCCCTTCCACGATTCAACGCGCTTGTCAGTCGCTCGTGAACCACTGCGCAAGGAGGATGTGGGTGCGCGTTCAAAGTGCTCTAACTCGCGCTTCACAATACTATTATCAGCGTCTCAAGTGAACGTGCTATTTGGCGAAATTGAATATTTCAATCGATCACGATTTTAAAAACAAAAGGTGACGCATGACAGATCGGTGATAAATAATGCGGACGCCGACGAAATGGGCAATTTAGCAACTGTGATAAGTTTCGGTGTTGCATTGATGCCCTATCTCGTGGATTATGTGTGGGCCCAACAGGAAGTTGTCAGAGGTAAGGAAAATCAAAACACACTGCGACTCTATCAAGTATACAGTGAAAGTTGTCGATAAACGAGTTTAACGAGTTTCGTTTACACATCTCGTAGTCGACGTAACCTTTCCTCCTCGTTTTACCTCCCTCACTATTCAAATTTCTACGAGTTTTACCAGATTCATACGTCATTTCCATTTTAAATCGGCTCCGTAATAGTAGAACTCGAATAACATTATCATTTCGTAATCGCGGTCCTGTTTTTTTCGCGAAATTACGGAACAACGCCAAGTGGCGCTCCAACAGGTGTCAATTTCACGTGACTCATCGTTTACCAACGAATTTTTTTCATTCCCCGATGAAAAAAATGCGTTTCACGTTATCCATGAATCATATAATTTCTCTAAACGGAGAAATTTGCAATTTTTACAAATAACATAAGCCCAATGTTTTCCATTCGTTTTTCTTCGTGATTTTTCATCTTTCGTCGAATATCTACGCTGTTCGAGTCGAATAACGTAAATAATTATCGGTTCACGCGATTTATTTGACGTTTCATTAATTCTGCGGAGAGACGTATACTTTTTCCAACATTGGATCAGCCGTTCTGTCAGTCGAGCTTCGTCTTCGTCTTCGAGTTTTATTAGAGAAATAATTTCACCAACGGGATAACCCACTAGTTTTAATGCAAAGTTAATTATTCTTGATTCACAATATTGAGGCGAAATGTTTTTCGAAACGGGAATGTTAATCTCCGCGATTCCGTACGCCTCTCGGTCGATTGTTTTCTTTTGTTATTTCAGGTTATGTTTCACCTTTCGAAATAATTTCGTGTGTCTAAAAAATGCGTCCGCGATATTTTCTTATCTCGCGACCACATTTTTTGTTAACAATAAAGTGCAAATTATTTATTTACGATACACAATAATTTTTTAAAGCCAAAACATCGTTGTTTTCTATATTTTTTCCTTTATTTACGTTTTTGTAGAGTTTCGAACAAAACTTCGAACGGTCGATCGGTCTCGCAATTTTTTTGTTCAGTGACAGGCTCGCATAGCGATGTAAGAATCGTAAAAGGAAGAAATGGAATTAAGTAGGCCGGTGGTTGTGTGCATAGAGCTCGCTCGCGTTTATTCTTATCCGAGCAAACCGGTAAGCTTCTTGGACAAACTCGGGATTCTGCATTCTCAAACTCAACGATTAATTCCTCGTCTAAATTTATTCTATTACTAGAAACTCGTGCGATGTATTATTCCGGGGTGAAGTTGAATTGCATATGGGAAAATGAACGTGTCGGTTTTTACCGGAAGTAGTGAATGGAAAGCGAAGTTTGAGACGAAAACTTCGAACTTTTTCTGTTTTTTCAGTCCAAAGAAACTTTCTCATGCTTTTTCTCGATCGTGCACTCTCCGAAGCATAACTCGAGGGAAAAAGGTCGTTAACAAATATAGTAGACTTGTGGGAATGATTTGTTGGATATTTGGAATGGAATAAAAAATCGTCAACATCGTTGGCATCGATGGGCTTGCTCAGGCTCAATAAAAAACGTGCAATCTTATACCCTCGTATAAATTCATGTCGTAAAGTTTGTCGAGCTAACTCTCACTCGTCCAAGTGCCTTTTCCTTTGCTCGTGAACGATCTCTCTATTCTTTGGCTATTCGCTGGAGGTAAAAGTCTGGAATCTAAATGTTTTCGTGCTGAACAGGTGTCGTCCAAGTGGCCGACAATACGAGACAAAGCATGAGAACCTTTTGTGTACGATTTAACCGCGCGAGCACTTTTTTATCTCCCATATACTTTTGCAATTGTTGCGCTTTCCTTTTCCTCCATCTAGTTTTACCTCCAGCGCCTTTCTTGCTGGAGGAAGTTGTTGCGCTACGTCGTGCTCAATAGACCGTGTTTTGTTAAATATTTTGAAATAATTGCTAATTGATATGCGCCACGCTACGATCGACACGATATTTTCTTTTCGTAAACTCATGATTGACAGCGATATATCGTAATAAAGGAAATTATATTTCGTATCAAATTACATATATCAATAACTCGATTGACACACACAAGCCGTCAGCTGTTTTGTGTCCTCGAACCTCTCATTTCTTTTGTACCGAACTTTGCCCAACGCAATTCGTCTGATTGACCCTTCCTTGCCACACTGGGTCATTTTGACCCGGATTTATTTTCTCATATTTCCGAAAATCTTGAACATTTCTTCACCAAAATCAACGATCGAGCTGAAAAATATAAAAAATCGAAAAAAAATTTTGAGAAAAATCTGAAACTTTCGAGAATCAGAATTTTGGGAAAAGTTTTTGGACGTTTTCGGTTGAACTTGTTTGGTTTTTTGGGTGCACTCACTTTTTGCGGAATCTTGTGAACCTCCGGCGGGAAAATGGGCACCATTCCGGGTCAAATTGACCCAGTTACCGAAGAAAGCTCAAAACTTCAAGTTTCTCCACGAAATATCGATCTACAAGGAGTTTCGTACACGGAATTCAGTCTAATAATGTTTTTTCGTCGTTGTGACTTTTGAAAATTCGTACGATTGATCATCGAAATGGAAAAGACGAGTTATTGGAAAATGAGTGTATGAAGATCGAGTGATAATTGAATACAAAGTGTGTGTTGAATAACCGGACGGCCCTGACCGAGGTATAATGTTGGGCCGTGAGTTTCATTTCGCTTGGTTATTTATTTTTATTATTCCACATGGAAACTCACGCCTGGAATATCGTGTGTTAACCGTAGCGATGTGGAGACGACGAGAAGCGCTAAGCGACAGCACAAAGTCTCAGGTTTCAAGTCATTCCGTTGAGCACGTATTCTGTTTATTGAAACGCAAGAAAAAATGAGACATTTTTCGACTGATTAAGGGCGGAATATCGTCGAGTAACGAGACGAGATAAAAAAAAACAACTTGAAATATATTTTTATTGATGGAACATTGACCGGAGAGATTTCTCGTTTCCTCCTGACCCTCGCATTTCATGCTTCATAGTATACTACTCTTTCTACCTTTCTACACTCGTTACGTCATCCTGACGGGGTTTGATAAACGACCGCATCCTGCGAGAGTACAACGAGCCCTACATACACGCAATTTTCTTCTCGCTCTCTCTCTCTCTCTCTCTCTCTCTCTCTCTCTCTCTCGCTCTCTCTCTCTCGTAAGCAAGTCTTTCCCATAAGTAATTTCGCTGCACATTCATCACCCTGTCGCTTAGCGGATCAGCAAAAAATTTATTCCCAAAGTCGTGTTCGTATTATGCTGGAGTTTTTAACGTTGATGCAACGAAAAATATTTATTTTTATTGACAATTTGTCTAATTTTCAAAATAATACGAATTTTTCGAGCCGATATATTTTTATGGGGACAAAAACCGATAATTTTATTATCACAATTGAATCCTCAATATAAATAATCTGGCTAAGAAAAATACGAGTTTCGTTCCGTTCCAACGATGCAAACTTCAATCTCAAAAGAAAAAATGTAAAAAGTGGATTAAGCATCAAAATAATGATCGAAAAATAAATTTATCATTTCTTTCCAACGATGCAAACTCCAACATCGTGCATTTGTACCCCTCTTATTTATTTTTATTGTTGTTCGAAGAAAAATGGACGAAATTTTTTTTTTCTCTCGATCTTTGTGGGAATTTCTTAATATCTGTACCCTCTGGCTCTCTCTGTGCACACGCTAGGGTGGCTGGGGCTCTCAGACGTAACGTCCCAAGCACACTAACCTTTACCTACCTACCTGTTTTTCTACCTATGCCTCATTCGTTATATGCCACGAGTTTTACCTCTCCAAGTTTTTACGTTCGTCTATATAGCCGCGTATATTTGTATATACCGTTCCTTCGACGAATCCGTATGTTTTTCTCTCGCTCTCTTTCCCTCGCGTGTGACCTCTCTCACAGCCACTTGTTCCGTCCGTCTCTGGCAACAACACGAGAAAACTAGAATCCTAGCTCACTGCGCACGTTCGACTCCGAAACTCTCCCATGCAGACCAGATTCGTTTCACTCGACGATTATTCATTTATGAATAATAACGAGATTGACCACATAAATGAAAGTCTCTTCCTTCCTACTTGGTCGTAACCATTCTATGAGCCTGAAGTTTGCATCGACGCAATGCCACGAAATGAAAAAAAATAAAAAATCAAAAACGATTTGTCACTTTTTTTTTTTCAATTCTTTTTTTTCAATTTATTTTCAATTTTCCATTTTTATTTGTTTATTTTTTTATATTTTATGTTTTTTTCATTTCGTGGCATTGCGTCGATGCAAACTTCAGGCTCATACCATTCTCCCCTTATTTTCGTGACCAAACCTACCTCTTTCTCCACAATATCCTGACGCTACTTTTTTTACTTTATTCATATCCTGACGAGCCCCCAAAACTTGTTTTTATCCAACTCTCATTAAATAATCGTTCGATCCTTTTACAACATCCAAACTCTCGTAATTTCATTATCAATTTTGCCAAAATTATTCCATGACTGCTGAAAAAAAAAATATATATTCGTGGGAATTTTCCTAAAATCGTAAAAATTTTATAAATAAGATAAAATATTTATAGAACTTAAAGAATACTTCCGCCGTGGAGCAATTCGAAGCACAACCGTCAACAGATTTATCGCTTTTCAAAAACGAATGTCAACGTCAAAAAATAATAAAAGGAAAATTCAAAAATTCGATTTTTCGAAAAAACAAAAATATTTTCAAACTTTTTTCAAATTTTGGGCATCCAGACACGATCTCTGCTTTCACTAAAGTGTCTACGCAACTGGCCAATTCGTCAGGTTCCTGAATACAAAGAAACTTTCTAAGATTTCAAAGGCATTCGCTCCCCTCAAAATTCCGGAAGAGAGAGTCCCCCCGTGCGACACTCCTCGCCACCTCTCCCCTTTAACCTTGGATTCTGAAGTCGACACGGGAACAAGGGATAATACTATTCAGGACACCCTGTATAGATACGTGTAAGGTCGAGTAGTAGAATAATTGCTCCGCCCGGATTTACTGTTATGCAGCATAGTATGCTCTATAGATAGGACATGCATTCTCGCTGGTTCAAGTGGCCTGGTACATTGTGTGCGATATCCGATTATAGAGCCTGTAAACTATGCTACGAGAACGATGAAAGGATCCAGATTCGCTCGGCAAATGAATTATAGCACCGCCGACTTTGCATAATATGTGGATGAAATGTGCGTGAAATTCCATTTTCCTGGTAGTCACAATATCAGGCCCCAATTAATCCTCTCGCCGAGAAGACTCGATGGAACGAAAAATTTTTCTAATTTTCCACCAAACTCTCTTGGCCATAACAAGTGCGATGGCTCTGATGATTCTCGAGTTTGCAACGTTGGAATGCAACGAAAAATATATATTTTTATTGATTTTCAAAATGTTGCCCATTTTTCGAGCCGATATATTGGGGCAAAAAGTGATCATTTTATCATCACAATTGAATCCTCAATATAAATAAACAACTCTGGCTGAGAAAAATTGGAATTTCGTTGCATTCCAACGATGCAAACTTTAACGTCATCGAATCGGGCGATATGGACGAATTAGAATAGTTGCCGCCAATATCCGGGGATACGTGCGGATGAGACTTTATTCAAATGCATTATTATCCATTTTAGAGCAAGCTGCTAATCTGCTCTCGCTACTCTACTGTGCTCGAGTTCTTTCATTATCCGGTGCTCTGTCTCTCTCTCTCTCTCTCTCTCTCTCTCTCTCTCTCTCTCTCTCTCCCTCCCCCCCCCCCCCCCCCCCTCCCCCCCCCCCCCCCCCCCCTCCCTCCCTCCCTCTCTCTCAAGAGAGAATACTCGCATCCGCTGTGACAAAACGTAATATCTCCATCTATTTCAATTCACGTTAAGTTTCTATCGCAATGATGCACGTTCCCGTGTTCGTACAATCCCAAATGTATATCTGTATGGGTTTCTCTTTGTACCGGAGTAGCACGTAACAAGGCCGGACGTGAATCGTTCACAAGACGATTCGTTGCATATATACGCACCCCTTGTGTATCGCACTTTGGCAAAGTGTCTCCTCTTGTCTCCGAGCGATTACACGCTATTTCACTTTGACGACCTGGAATAATGAAAAGAATAAAAAAACACACACAACACACACACGCGCGCCCGCGAACGGAAGAAAACAAAAATAATAACAAGCGCAACAAAGTGTGTTGTGGAGAAATTTCACGACCGTGAATCTCTCGCTTTTCTTCTCTTTTCCTCTTTACACTCTCGACCTCCTACCTTCTCCCATTAATTAAAATCTTCAACTCTCAAATTGCCGTTCCAGATATTATTTAATTGATCGTGGGCACGTGCTTTATTAAACTATCACACACAACAAGTACGCCATACTCGCAAGCCGCACAGTTACGAAAGTATCCTACTTTCTAAATATTATTACATTTTTCGGTATTAATCCAACCGTTTTCCTCCCTCCGATTATTCATTTTAATAGCCAACGAAAAATTCATGTCGAACCATCATATTAATTATGCTCGAGTTTGCAACGTTCCAGTGCTACGAAAAATATTTATTTTTATTCATTATTTCAAAACAAATTATTTCAACAGATATAAATAATGGGCTTTGGCTAATAAAAATATAAATTTTGTTGCATTTTACGATGCAAACTTCAACGTCATAATTTTTCGAGCGAATATATTTTTTTGGGGCCGAAAAACCGATGGCTTTATAATCGCTATTTAATTCTTAATATAAATAATCGAGTTTGAGGAAGAAAAAAATGAATTTCGTTGCATTCCAACGATGCAAACTCCAACGTTTGAGCTCCTATACGAAAAATCCATTTTTCTCTATTTATTATTTGCTCAATTTCAAAAACCATGGCAATTTTATCGTTTTATATTCCTTAATGAATATTGAATAAGAATTTTTAGATTTGTCACGATGTTGAAGTTGGCATCGTTGAAATGCAACGAAGGCTCATTATTTTTTATCGAGAGCAGAATTTTCTTTAAAAAAATGGATTGATTGTCAAAACAATTATTGAAAAATATATTTTTTCTTTTTTTTTTTTTTTTTCTTATCCCCCAACGAGGCAATCTTCAGTTTATTGTTCGATAGGAACGTCGTACAAGAAAAGCATGTTAATGCTTTTGTATGTCTGCCTCTTTATAGAAGAATAAGGTGCAGTCGAGGCTGCACTTTTTCATCGCTTTGCCAGGTTCTCTTCCCCTACCATATCCACCCTACAGGCTCATATATATCATTTATCCGCATGTACGTATTAAATCCCGTAACGGGTTGCACTCTTTGGCTTCTCCCTGAACGCCAGAAAATCTTTTCGTCGTATCCACTCAGACAATTTCGTTGCATTTCGACGATGCAAACTTCAGCCTCATATAAAACGATTGCTTTTAGGGCCCAAAAAAATGTATTGGCTCGAAAAATTAGGACGACTTAAAAAATTCAACAAATCGTCAATAAAAATTGATATTTTTCGTTGCAAACTTCAGAATCTTGGTTTTTTTTTGTGTGTTAATGAAATCATTCGGTGGAATAAACGGTGCAACATAAACGGAATAATCATCTGACGTAATTTTCGTTCGAATACCATCAGCTGGGTGATACAACGTGTGCACGGTTCTCCAATTATGTTCGTGACGTCAACTTGCCCGCATGCAATGTGCGTGATGATGGATCGTAATGTCTATTCGTAAAATACCTCGGACGAACGGTTGTTCTTGGAGAAGAAAAGAGAAAAGGACGGTAATAAAAAAAAAAAATTTTAATAAATAAAAAAAATGAATAAAAAAAAAAAAAATTAAAAGAAAATAAAAATTAAAATAAAAATTAAAAAAATTGGTTAAAATCGTTGATTGGATTGACGACGTCGTAGAAACGGAATTAACGTACCAGGAACACTAACGTGCGAATATACAGAAGCGAACATCTCGAACATCTGTTCGACTCACTCGCTCCGCCCACCAATTGTTCTCGTTAATTTTTCGTTTGCGTTAAAACTCGAGCACCACGTCTCTCGGTATTTCTCTCGTTTATCCTCGAGTATCTAATTCACGAGAACCAGACAAGTTGACGATGGAGTCGAGGGACTCGTCGCACCGAGTCTCTAAACACTTTATATCTGTAAATAAAGGAGCGAGAGAAAGACCCAAGGACAATTCTTTGTGTACGAAAATTTACCGTTTTTCGGGAGTTGGTTGACGCACGACGAGAAGATCGCTCGTTAGAAACGGATTCCTTCAACTCCTCGGTGCCTCTCAGTCAACGATCCTGAATTTTACATCGTTGAAAAAAAACGAAACGAATAATTTATTTTTCCATCATTATTTTGATAATTAATCCGCTTATCTATTTTTTTTTAAATTAATTCAATTCAATTCAAATTAATTTGAAATAAGTTAAATTATGTTAAATTCGATTTTTATTTAATTCAATTTAAGTTTTATTTGATTTATCGTATTTTATATATTTTATTTTATTAAACAAAATTAAATTTTTCATTTTTTTTTATAATTTCAACTTTTGAATGGGAAAAAAGTCTGCCCCACTATTTTCGAAAAAAAATGAAAAATAGAAAAATAATAAAAAAAATGCATTAATAATCAAAATAATTAATAAAAAATGAATGTTTCGTTGCATTCCATCGATGCCAACTTCGACATCGTTCTCAGTCACCGCGCGTCATGCTGAATGAATAATTTTTCCACCAATCAACGAGCCTCGTTTATTTATTTTTTCTTTCTCATTTGCGTTACGATATTTTTTCTCTTTCGTTATTAATCTTGAGGAAAAATCATTTCTACGCGTGTTTTTTTAAATTTATCTCTCTTTCCCGGAAGCTCTCATCATCGCGCGTTATGAATTTCGTATTTTTATCGTTTCTCTCCCATTGTTATTATTGTTGTTACTGTAATAATTTGCTCGCTCACTCGCTCGCGTATAAAACGCCAACGATTGCTTCTCAAACTGTATGGAATTGTCAGGGACATCGGGTCGTTGCGGTAAATTGTTACCTCGTCATGTACCATGACCGAGAAGACGATAACAGCATCTTCTCCTCGTATTCTCTCGTTTTTTACTTGATGCTATAGTTACCAATCGAGAGATTCTCAACTATGGAGGAAAAACCTTTGTACCAACCGTTACTTTTCGTTTTTTATTTTCTTACATTTTAACTTCATGTCTTTCTAATTAATTCGTCGACCAAACTCCGAGTTTCATATTTGCACGTCCTATTGGGCGATTCTAGAGTGTGCGTCGTTTAAATGCAACGAAAAATATATTTTTCATAATTATTTTCATAATTGATACACTTTTTACGATGAACATAAAAACAAAAATTGGCTTTCGAGTGGCAAAGAAGGCTGTGCTACTATATTTGTCAAATAGAGGTACGAAAATTTCGATGACGTTAAAGTTTCTTGAGATTGATTGAGAATTCAATTGTAATGATAAAATGATTGGTTTTTGCCCCCAAAAAAATATATCAGGCCAAAAAGATTGCATAATTTTGAAAATCAAACAAATAATCAATAAAAATATATATTTTTCGTTGCACTCAACGTTGCAAACTTCAGCATCATTGCGATGAGCAAGCGAAATAAATATTTCTCTTACTCGGGCAGGGACGACGATGATAGGGAGAAAAAAATGAGGTAAAAGATATTACAAAGTCTCGTTGATTACAGTTAACATTGACGCAATATCGTTTGCGGGCCGGTTTTGTTCTCGCGAGTCTCCGAATACACGAAGAGCTCGTTGTCCCGCGCTCTTCTTTGTGCTGTAGGCGCGCTCTGATTTCGCCAAGTTAGCGTGTTGCACAGGCCAACGAGTTGTAGCGTTATAGCGTTATGCTCGGCGAGTCTACGACGTCGCCATCCGAGCACATCGTCCGCGCATTCTCTTCTCGCTCTATCTTGGCTATCACGAAACTCCAATCTCTCCACTATTTCCACGGAGAACATGCCAGCACGAAGAGTGTGCCAAGTTATATATATATATATATATATATATATATATATATATATATATATATATATATGTGTGTGTGTAGAGAGAGAGAGAAACGTCGTGGTGCAGTTTCGATAAGCGCAGAAGCGCGCGGCAATCTTGCGAGATGGTACACCGGAAGTCGCATGCGGAAGATAGCCAACGAAACGTGAGAAACTCTCGAAAGAGAGAGAGAGAGAGAGAGAGAGAGAGAGAGAGAGAGTGAGAGGACCTGTGCGATGTCTTTTGCCCGATCGCTCAGCACAGCCCGGAAGAGGAAGTGCATTGAGCTCGAGGGGGATAAACGTGGATGGAGTGTGCCATTTATGGCAACAGTCTGAGATTACTCTCGACGTAAAAGCGAAAATAAAATTTCACCGTTTTCCGCACAAACTATTGATGCAAACGTCCATTTTATTCGCCTCGGAGAAAAATCTGTAAATATTGGCCATGAAAATTCAAACTATTCCTACGCTATTGTGAAATTCGCAGTTTTTCGAGAGACCGGAAAACAATTGGGCGTCCAACAGGACGATGATGAAGTTTGGATCGTCGAAATCCAACGAAAACTCATTATAATATGAATTTTTATTGTTAATTTATTGGATTTTCAAAATTAGATTGCAAGAGGCAAATTATGAAAAATAAAATCGAAAAAAAGTGACAAATTACTTTTTTTTTGTCATTCTTGAGACTTGGGCTTTGGCTAAGAAAAATAATATGAATTTCGTTGCATTCTGACGATGCAAACCTCAACGTCATTCATCGCGATTCATTTTATTCCTCAATCAATATTCGTATTGTCTACGTAATCAAGCCGACATTGTTTTTATTGTATGAAAAAATTAGTCTCGAGATTCGAGACGCGTTGACCTTCGAGAAGAAAAATAAAGAGACGTAATCAGGCCGATCGTTTAACAAAAATTCAGGCTATCGATCGTTTTTTATTTATACTCGAATGAGCTTGAGAGATCGCGGGGATAAAAAGAGTCCTCTTTTGGAGAGAGTCGCCGCGCGAACAGTGCGCGTACGAACATACGCGCGCACGCGGTTACGAGCCTTTATGACCGGCTTGCCAACGTGTGTACGTAATTGGGTTGTATTGTGACCGAGAAAGTCTCGATGTCTCGACCGTCCGTCGTGTGACCCTCTGAGCTGAAATGCCAGTTTGATCGAGTCACCCGAGGGCCATCAGTCCTCTCGTATTTATTTCCATATTCTCTTCAGTTGCATTTAGGAAATGAATCAAATTTATTTAGCGATCCTGTGCATTTAAGGAGGAGGGCCACACACAACTATATTGCCATCTTAAAAGCATAGCAAGTTTCGAAATTATTAGAATTTTATGAAATTTCGTGAGTATACTTTTTATACTAATTTTTTAAGATTTTTCTTCCACAAAGTTTTCGATATAAAATATAATATATATATTAATATATATATATATATACTAAAAAATTATTCGACAACTATGTAGACGAAAGATATTAAAAAATTGTGTTATCGTATTTGATGCCAAAGAATATTATCACCAAATTTTATAAAATTCTCATCACATTGTCGTACGTAGCCAAACTCTTTAATGCTGATCCTAAATTTGATTGATTCCCCAACTCGATATTTATCGAAACGATCGTTTGATTTTTCCTCCCGCTTGGGCAATACCGTAGGGAAGTTTCTCAACGTGAGCTCGAGGGGTAAAAAATGAAAGAAAAAAAAAAAAAGTACAAACGTACTGCTGCTAAAGTCTCACGTGCGCAACGTTTGAACTATAAAATCGTGGCGACCTCGTGGGTTCGAGACTCACGCGCGGCACAAGCAACCATAACATAACAGACACACCGACAGTGTGTTCTCAACCTGGTGAATGTTTTATTAAAAGTATATGTTGTGCTCGAGCAAAATAAACTTACCGGGGCAAGCTTCGAGGCCCATTATACATACACACATTTGTCGAATGACATACAACAAGCAAACATGTATTAAGACTGAGTAGAGTTTACGAGAGACACAGATAATCGTGAAACCGACAGCCGCATTCCTCGTGCACTTGGGACCTCGACCAACAACAGAATAGTCTTCATTTTATTTTATATATTTCAGACTCTCCCACTCTATTTTCTCTTGATCCTTCATTCATTCATTTCCGTTTCGTTAACGCATCGCCCTCTACCCATATATGCAGCCCGCGCTGCTCAACTATGTTGATTCATTTAAAGAAAAATATACGATCGAGATAATGGAATGAGCAACGCAGTTTTAATCATTTTCGTTGATGTATTATTATTCTTCCCTCTCCCCCCTTCTCTCTGCCCTCAAGCCTCTCGAATATGCGATAAGAAAATGTACGTGCTTGCCCCACTCGACGTATTACTTATTCACCGTGTAGTCACGCTCCGATCGAATTTACTTTCGACTCCACATTCCCTCGATGATTCTCAAGTTTGCAAAGTTCGAATCCAACGAAAAATACTGATTTTTATTGACTGTTTGGGCGTTTTTTTTTTATTATGCACATTTTTTGAGCCCATTCATTTTTCTCGGCACAAAATCGATCGGTTTTTTATTGCAATATTATTGTGAATATAAATAATTGGCTTTGGCTAAGAAAAATACGAATTTCTTTGCATTCCAACGATGCAAACTTCAACGTCATAAAATATTGATTTTTTTGATAAAATTTCATTTTCATTAAAAACGAGCTGTAGAAAATGTTGGATAAAAATATATTTATTTTTGTCTGATTCAAAGATTTTGCCCCCATGACCTTCGAGCTCTACGAGAGGTCGAAAAACATGCAGATGTTTGTTGTGAATAAAGTTTGTGATTGTTGGAAAAAACTTTTGTTTTATTTGATGGAATTTTGTCGATTAAATGTTTGGCGAGCACGAGTGAATCGTCGGGGCTTCTCTTCGTCGTGGAAAAACTGAGAAAGAAAAGATCAAGGTCGTTCTCGAGTTCGTGATGAGATTTGAGGCCGGAAAAATGTCGAGAGTTAATTGTATAATAATAAAGGAAATTGGTTGGTTATTATTGAGGGAACGTGAATTTAGTGACATCAGGGCTCTACTAAGAAAACGACGTCGTCATCTCCCACATCGTGAGTCGAGCAGCAGGGCCACCAGATGTTTCAGGATTTAACGAGATATAGTTACGCCGAGAGCAACATCTGGGTTGAGAGATGGCAGAGAAGGGTGCACAAAACTTGGTGTAAAGATGGAATAATTTCCATGAGGATTCTTGGTCTTGGTAGACGACGAATGACTCTGAAGTTTGCAACGTTGAGATTGCATGAAAAAATTTTTTTTTATTAATTTTTCATCGAATTTTTGAATTTTTTTTTTTGCAATGCAATTTTTGGGGTCTATTTAATTTTTTGCTTCCACGAGAGGATCGTTTTATTGTCCAAACTAAATATTGCTCAATAATAACGAACTCTGCTCAAGAGAAAAAAAAATTTCGTACGATGCTGAAATTTGCTACGTTGGAATGCAACGAAAAATATTTATTTTTATTGATAATTTTCTCAATTTTTGAAAATATGCAATTTTGAAATTTTGATTAAATCTCAGTCGTCATTTTTGTAGATCGCACCAACGAGGACGGATTTAGTGGAAAAAATTTTTTGTAAAGTTTGAAAATAAATTGCGCATCGATGCCTCGCGTCAAAAACGAGCTTAATTGATTTTTTTTCTTCATTTACAGAATGTGTCGAGAACGAGGGGGGTTGTTTGAGATGCAGAGGAGAATATTGCGCCAGATGCGCGATCCTTTTGCACCGAGGTAGATGCGTGGACGCGTGCCCCTCCGGTCACACCGCCGACTGGTCAACGAGGGACGAATACATGGGTCGTATCTGCAGAGAAACTGGCTATATGTTTGGCTTGACCGGTAGTCAAGTTGCCATTCTTGTTGGTGTTGTTTCCGGCGCGACTATATGCATCTTTATCATTCTTTGCGGCGCTATTGTCGTTCATCAACGTAAAAAGAAAGCGGCGAAAATGGTTCGGCAGTTTGAGGACAGGTTTGTTTTTCTCATCGTGTATTTAAAAAAAAAAATTTTAATTTTAATTTTAATTTTAATCGCCTCAATATAATAATTTGACGATAAATTGATGAAAACTTTTTGGGCTCTCTCCGCAGCGCCGAACGACGAGAATTTCTCAAGCTTTTCATAAAAACTTTTTTTTAATTTTAATTTTAATTTTTTTTAGTTTCAATTTTAATTTTAATTTTTTTTTTCATTGCAATTTTAATTTTCGAATATTAATTTTTGAACTTCAATTTTTGAATTTTAATTTTTGAATATTAATTTTCGAATTTTAATTTTTGAATTTTAATTTTCGAATTTTAATTTTTGCATTTCAATTTCAATTTTAATTTCAATTTTAATTTTAATTATAATTTTAATTTTGATGGCCTTGATATATAAATTGGAAAATAAATTGATAAAAGTTGTTTGGGTTCTGTCCGCAGCGCCGAACGACGAGAATTTCTCAAGCATCTTGGAACACTGCGCGGCGAGGGTCCCACGTTTCTCGCGATGTTAAACGACACGAGGAGACAAGTACGGGAATTGTATTACTCCGGGAACAACGGGGACGGTGCCGTTGGTATACAAGCCTACAGACCCGTACTTCGTGACTTGGCGAGAATATTGGTTCTTGTTAATAGAAAAGACGAAGACATTTATTTGCCTCCAGAAGACTGGCAGAGACTCCTCGCATGGGCGGAACGTCTTCTACGAAGATATAAAAAACACAGCTCACCGGAAGTGAGTATACAACTTTAAATCCTCCTCCCGCCTCTTTACTCTATACGAGAAATCATTTCTCTATCTCTCTCTATGTCTTCTTTTTACACGCTAGTCCGTCAAACACTTGGGTGAGTTGACGATCGAATGTCACCGCTGCTTCTTTCCTTTTTTATCAATTTTTTATTTCATTATTACCTCCGTGACGTTTGCAAGAAATTTATTCACCTAGAAAGTTGAATTTCCTCATACGAACCCGATTTATCAACCATTTTCATAATTTTTCAATCCTCCTGGGTCATTCCGACCCAAACTCGTTCCTTGACATCAATTTCCTCATTAAAGAGTCATTCGCAAAGTCGCCCGTCGATTTTTCCACCTAAATTTACCATTAAAAACATAAAAAGTTTAAAAAAAAAATATGAAAATTCAATGAAATTTGGTAAATACATTCTTTAATAATATTTACGACGATACCATTTTTTTCAAATTTTTTTACCACACAGTACTCAAGTTATTGATCACTAAAGTTCACGTGTATAAGCATGGAGTTTACATATATACAGGTATACATCTCGTGCATAAGAACTTGGATTTAATTCTCAATTATTCGATAACCGCGTGGTAAAAAAATTGGAAAAAATTAGTGTTTGTATAATTGATGCCGAAGAATGTTGTCACCAAATTAACTAAAATTCTCATTATTTTGATTCCGCGATGCAACCTCCTTAATGTAAAAAATGTTAAAAACTGAAAAATCTATGATTTTTGTAATGCTCGTTTGAAAATATTTTTGGAGCACGATTTTCATAGTGTCGAAATAAATTGTTTTATTTTTTTTCTTCCGTAAGCAGGTTGCTCAGTTGGTGACGTTTCTCCAGCAGCCATCAAGCGCGAGCCAATTGTCACAGAAGCAGCAGCAGCAGCAGCAGCAGCCCAGCCTTTCGAGATGCGCTCGACACCGACGAATCTAACGACATTCCAAGCGAATGCACCGCTAACGACCTTCCAAGCGAGCGACAAATCGAGCACTAGTCGGGCTAGTTCGAGCCTTGGATACACCAAGGACAACGGAAGTCCGATCGGCTCGAGTCTCGGGCAAAACAGCTGCAGCATTTATAACGAAAAGCTGAGCCCTTCGGGCTCGACCATCGGACAAACGACTCCGCTCGTTTATCCCAGTCCAAAAAGACATAGTCATCATCATCATTCCCATCATCACCATCTCCTCCAGCATCTCAATCAACCGGTCGAATCCCATCTCCAAGAATTAGCCATTTCAGCTTTTAATCATAATTACAACAACGGAAATAACCCCGAAGACCTTAACGTTTGCTCGAGCGGAGCTCGATCGAGCGTTCTCGACAGCGAGCTTAATCCTCAGTGGGAATTTCGCAGCTCCATCGACGAGGCCAGTTACACAATTCTCAACGATTGGACTCCTGGCCGAGACTGCCTCATCGACGATTTTACCATTTTAGGATTTCGCCCCCAGGACGAAATCACCACCGAACTGTAAATTTTCCCGTCCCCCACCCCCCGACTCAACGAAAATAATGAGACAGTGACTCCAACGCCAAATCACGTGGCAACGTCCTGTGGATTCCTCATTTCCCGATGCGCCCAGCGCCTCCGCCTGCCGAGGAATCCCCATCGATAAACTCTTCGTCTTTACCCCCCACAACGAATGCACTAGTCAGCATTCCTATTCGTATCGATTGAACGAATAAGTGCATCTATTGGTTTCTCCATTCTCAACCTCAACTTTATTTATCGGCACTCACCCAGTGCAGCATTGTGTGTAATTATCTCATTCGGATTATTTTTACACTTGATAATCCAACCCAACGACTTTACACTGTCGTTTGTACAAATCTATGTAAATAATCGCCGCTATTAAAACAGAAAAAATGATTTCGTATCAGTGTCTACGAAGAGAAGGATAATATATAGAAAAAATAAATAAATATATATATATATATATAAATGTATAATACTTAGGAAATGTCAAAGTTGGAGAAAAAGATCTGCCGAATTTGTGAATTTTCCAGCAATTTTTATTTTGACGTCCGATTGGTGATTTTTTTTCCTGCATCGATCCGCAAATTCCTGAAAAATCCTCGTCCCGATCTCCACCAACCGCTGAAAACGACAAATTTGTATAAATATTAATAATAATATTTATTACTTGGCTTTGTATGGAATGTTGCGAAAAATGAATATTTTTAGAATAAGCTGTCCATTGCATTCCGTCGCGACGACTGCCGTTTATCAGAATAATGTAATTTTTACGGTATGAATAAAAAACAAAGTTTATTTCATACGGCGGTTTGTATAATTAATTAAGTTGATTGTGAGTCACGTACGTTAATGACAGGTCAATATTTTCTTTGTCATTAACGGCCAATGGCGAATTATTCGTTTGGGCGATTCAAATAATGGCGCGCTTTTAGAGCCACGAGTGCGAAAACTGCGTTGCGCGTGCTCCACCGGAAGCTGCGCGCGCACCGATCGTCGAGTCTGGTCTCGCGTTTCGTCTCGTCGTATTTTAGATGAAAATGCAACGAAAACGAGGATTCTAGAGGCTGAGACCAAGAGCTGAAGATTTTTTTCTGCCAAGGTTTAGTCAATGGGCTGATATTGGCATGATTTTATAGCGATGGCATAGATGATTAATAACGGCGGGGATAAGGTTCGGTAGGCGCGTAATATCACGGCGGGGCGGGTCGCGGCTGCGAGGGGCGCCATGACAGTCGTGTATTATCCTCGCGTAAAAGCGCGAGTCCTCGCCTAGTGTGAGTGCGTGCGTGTGCGTGATTGTGTGTGACGATCGTGGAGGAAACTCGGTGCCGTGGTGCGTCGAGGTGTTGGAAAATATTGGAGTTGTACTTGGCTGTTTGCCTTTGAAAAATAGGCTTAAAGTCCTTTTTTAAGGAAAGGATTACTGTTGTGATCGGTGATAGTACGAGAACGCGGGTTAAACATACGGTGGGCGGTTAACGTGGCCATTATTGCTGAGGCTGGATCGAGGCGCGCTTGGTGGCGAAAGTAGCGGTGTGGTGGGACGTCTCGAAAAGGAGAGAGATAGAACGATTGATAGAAAAAGATAACGCGAGTGGTGGTCGCGAGGCCGAAGCGGAGAGCGCGTCCGTCCCCCCGCCGTCTTTTACAATCGGGACGCAAAACGGTCGCGGCCGATATAGAGGAAGTTGAGGGAAAAATAAAAACGGCGTGCAACGAGGCTAAAAAGAAGAAGAAGAAAGAGGAATAGAGGAGCGAGAACGATGCCCGAAAGCCCCGAGGGCAATCTAGTACCACGTGAGTCTTTCGTTTTAACGAATATATACTCGTAACAGTATCCCTTTTTCCCATTTCCTTTTTTTTTTTTTTTTTTTTTTTTTTTTTTTTTTTTTTGCATTTATCATATACAGGTATATCGTCAAGCGATACGTTTATTCGCGCGGGGGGATATATGGATTTGTACAAATCTCTCTCTGTATGTTTGTACATGTGTATTTATATATTTATGTCGATGTACATGGTATATATACATGTATATACTCGAGCCGCTATTGCCTCCCACCGCCGCCGCCACCGCCCCTCCCTTTCCCCGCGTCGCCACCGTCCATCTTGTTGGCCCCTTGTCCTCGTTCCACGAGTCCCAATAATTGACGCGTCATATAGTACGTACCCATATCCGCACATATCCCGAACCATTTTTCGCCTTATTTTTTCCTTATATTTACTCTCCTTTCATTAACCATCTTTCGTATCGTATTCAAATCTCAAATAACCGCGAAAATTTCCTAATAAAACATTGATAACCCTGCTCTTACGATAAGCTCATTTTTGCACTACCAATTCCGTACGGTTTGTCGCCTCGTCTTCTCTCCTCAACCGTACTTCGCTGTGCTGCTGCTGTGGTCTATGTGAAAGAGAGGCCTTTGTCGCCGTTGGATCGCGCTTATTCGATGACTCACCCTTTCCCGCTCTTGGAGTAATTAAACTTTTTAAAAACATCGTTTCTTTTGAAAAATCAAAAATAAATACCAAAAATCGCGTTTATTCGTCAATGAACCTCTGCGACTTGAGTGATAATGATAGAATAAAAAAAATCGTCGTTTGTGAAATTTCAACATAAACTGTGTCTCCCAAACTTGAAATGGAGTTTTGCCGCCTTTTTGGTTAAACCCGATTATCCTCGTGCAGCGATTACGCAGCGAACGTACAATTTTTACCATTCCGCGAAATACCGTTTCGTCTTTCTTTCCGCCATTTTTGAGGTTAGATCGCGTTTTTTTTCTCGTCCATTATTTTTTTTTCACTCCCCTGGATAATTCCTGTTCACATCGCTCCCTCAAACTTCCGCGTGACCATTTCTCTCGCGTATTCGTTTAAACAAACGGATTCGATTGTTGCAGAATGAAAAAAATGAAAATCACTCAAGGAGATTGAACGCGGGAGGATTTTTCTCACTGTCTCTCGACAAAGATGAACAGCGAACAGCATGCTTTGCCAGCCACTACGCAGGCGCAGCAAGAGGTAAGCTCTCCTTTGGTCCATTCTCTCTTCTCCTCCTCATTTTTTCTTCCATTACCATTGTTTACCTCTTTTTTCGTTCTCAACTCAAGCCGCACTCCGAAACGACCTCGCCGCATAGAAATTTTTTATCCACAATGAAACGCGGCTCGGCAAATCGTTGCCGGAAAACAAAGAAAAGCAGGCTTGTTTGCGTTTCGGTGTGTGCGCTCAATCGGCTAATCACCAAACTACAAATGCGCAGTTTAATGCAAAGTAATATGAGTCGTTTGCGATACATTGGCTGGAAACTGAACTTTTGACTCGGAATTTAGAAAGAATCTTTTGTATTTTTCTTTTTTCGCTTTTTTTTTTGCTTCTGAGAATATTTCTTTCGTCTTGGCTGTAAAAAATTTGCAGATTATTTGTAATCCTCGTCAAAAGCATTAACGAGTGGTTTTTGTTGAGATTTTCCCACATTTTTATCGCTGTTAAAAATAATTATATAGATGTGAGTTGGCTCGTATATTTTTAATGAATTTGCAGTATCTATTAGATTGAGAGTTTTGTAGTAGCTTGTGCTTTTCAATCCTTGCACCTAGAACTTGATCCTTGGACCTTGTGATCCTGCCGGAGTTATTATTGCCACTAGAAATTAGTCCCGCAGGTACGCAGAGTTATGCGACTTTCAGACTCAAGTTTGTACAGCTTTGTCTACGATATTCGCATTTGTCGGTTGGAGCTTAGCCGCACGTGTCCACGGCTTGCGGAATGTTGATGTACGAGAGAGAAAAAAGTTTCAAGGAGGTTGCCTACGTACGACAATATGATAAGAATTTAATAAAATTTCGAGATAATATTCCTTGGCATCAAATACGATGACACAAATTTTTTTCCATTTTTCGTCTACATAGTTGTCGAATAAGTTGAGTTTACATAATGCATAAGATCTACCTATATATATCTGAATCTTAAATTCTAGTGTTCAGTAACTCGAAAATAATGTAGAAGAAAAATCTTTAAAAAATTTTTTATATTTATTTTTGATACTAAAGAGTTTGCTCACGAAATTTCATAAAATTCTAACGATTCCGAATATTCCCATGCTTTTAATATGGCAACATTGTTGTGCCTAGCCACTCTCCTTGAAAGGACAAGTAGCTGAAAGAAAATGTGCGTTTATGTATATTTTGGGTGGATGGTAAAAACTGTAAAGAATTGTGATCCTTGGTATCAGGCGAACTTAGCTAGTAGCACCGGTCAAGGACAATTAGCAAGTACCCAGCAGCAAGGTTCCACGTCGGATGCACGAGTAGGTACAGCAGCAGTAGCGTTAGCCTCTTCGGTAGCCAAGTATTGGGTCTTGACGGGTTTGTTTCCCGGGCCGCTACCTCAGGTTTCGGTCTATCATACGCAGCAGCAAAATTCCACCGGTTCGCCGAGGAGCGTCGAAGTGCAAATTCAAAACAAAGAAGTAGTGGCAACTTCGACAGCTTCTCACGAAATGGCACTCGCTGCTGGGGCTGCGAATCATCAGAGCGATAACGCTCATAGACATCACCAAAACGCAACGATTAACAATGCACCAACGAACAACAACAGCCATACTAGCAACATTGTTCATGCCTCGTTGCAACAAAGTCCCCAGGTTTGTTGCACGCATTTTTTTGCACGTTACCGTTTAGTAACTATTTTAAACATTCTCAAGTTTCCGCTGTGCCTGCATCCTGTAGTTTTGCTGCGATTCCCTTCTTTCGTATAAACCGCATTTTGCTATTTGTCTCTTGTTGATTTATTATTTATTCAGAGAGTGTAAATAATGAACTCTATCGATCGGGCATAAGCATCTCCAGTCAATGTATCTCGCGATAGCAATGAAAAATCACACACACAGGCGATACTGTGACTCTGAAGTTTGCAAAGTTGAGATCGAGCGAAGAATCCTTTTTCCATTGATTATTTATTGAATCCCCAAAAATTATCGCCATTTTTCGTGTCAATTTTCCCTTTGGATCATTCAGACCAAATACTGCCAAATAATAACGAGCTCTGCTCGAGAAAAACACCGATTTTCGTTGCATTCCAACGCTGCAAACTTCACCATTATGGCGATACTCAATATTGTGCCTTTTTTTTCTTTTCCCTCTGTTTTCTTCTCCTCTATTTGGAAAAACAAACAAAAAAGATTGCAGTCTCGCTGCCGGGCCTCAATCTAGACGGGACTCACATACAGGCGAGTCATTTGCAGGCTGCTCATGCACAGATGCAGCAACAGATGCAGTCCCAACAGCAGCAGCTGCATCAACAGCAGCAGCAACAGCAGCAGCAACAACAACAACAACAACAACAACAACAACAGCAACAGCAACAGCAGCAACAACAGCAACAGCAACAACAACAGTCACAACAACAGGCGCATCACCAGATGCAAAGCCATCAAAACCCACAAAACAATGTACCAAATTCGCAAAACTCTCAGCGCGACGAAAACAAAGTCAAGGACGAAGGCGGTAGTTGCACCACCGAACGTTGCAGCGACAATCAAGTCCATTGTCAAGTCCAGTGCGACCTTCAACTCCAACAGCCTCAAGACTTGCAACAAAGCATCATGCAGCAACAACAACAACAGCAACAAATCGGCGTTAGCATCAGCGGCAATGCTGGCAATGACAATGGAAATTCAACCAAACCAGAGAAAGAAAAAGAACTACGTCAACTCAACATGGCGCAGTAAGTCTAGAAAATACCATGAACGAGCGAAACTTACGCCCTTTTGACTCCAAAAAACTCTGAGAAACAGAGGGAGCCTCCCGAATGCCGCGACCAAAATCTTCAATGTTAGATTTCTTTGCATTGGCTGAACGGATTTCGATCCACCAGGGACCATTCAAAAGATAAAAAATCGTTGAAAATGCAAATTTAATATAAAATTTTTCTGTCGCCCCGTTTTCTCGTGAAAACGATTTAAAGTTTCTGTGACGTCACAAAACGCCTATTTCTTTCACTGTATACAAGAGTGCGGCCGCCTCGCGCTAAGCTTTTTCTTTTGTTTTAAGACTTGGCGTTAAGCCGCTGCCGCGTCTCTTGATTTTATTCACTCGAGACTTTTCTCCATTGCCCATCCGTCGCCAATCTATTCCATATTTTCACAGATTTCAAGTGCCGGATCTCAAACCCGGTGGCCACATGATGGACGTCAGAACAGCCGATGGCTCGGTCGTGAAAATCAGCGCCGGCAACGAGCAAGACCTCGCCAAGACTCTTGGCGTTGAAATGGTCCAAAACATGTACAAGGTCAACGTCGAAGATATCAACCAATTGCTCGCCTATCACGAAGTCTTTGGCAAACTCCAGAGCGAAATCGCCGCCGGTACGACTCTCGTCGGTGGGACTGTTCCCACTCAGACCGTCACCACCATACAGAATGGAACTCCGATCGTCCAACAAGTACAACTCAACAAATTCGACATCAAAACCAGCGACGGCGAAGCGACTCCTGGACCCAGCGCCTCTCCCGTCTCCGTGGGCAGTCACGCTTGCGAAGTCTGCGGAAAAATATTCCAATTTCGATATCAACTTATCGTTCATCGCAGATATCACACCGAACGCAAACCCTTCACCTGTCAGGTCAGTGTCACGATTCATCGGCTTTCCCACTCCCTTCCCTTCGATCTAAACATAAAAATTCTTTTATTATTCGGTAAATCGGATCTTCTCTCAACAAGACGTTTTTATTCGTCACAGGTGTGTGGCAAAGCGTTCTCCAACGCAAACGACCTCACTCGTCACGGTAAATGTCACTTGGGCGGTTCGATGTTTACGTGCGCAGTCTGTTTCCACGTATTTGCAAACGCGCCTTCTCTCGAGCGTCACATGAAACGTCACGCCACCGACAAACCGTACAATTGCACTGTTTGTGGCAAAAGTTTCGCCCGGAAAGAGCACCTCGACAACCACACGCGTTGTCACACCGGCGAAACCCCATACAGGTGAGCAAAAAATCAAAATCAACACAAAATACCAAGCAAAATCATTTTTTTACACTTTTTTTCCTCAAATTTTTATTTTCCTCCTTTCTCCAGGTGTCAATATTGCGCCAAAACTTTCACCCGCAAAGAACACATGGTCAATCATGTCCGCAAACACACCGGGGAAACTCCTCATCGATGCGACATTTGCAAAAAGAGCTTTACTCGGAAGGAACACTTTATGAACCACGTCATGTGGCACACCGGCGAAACACCTCATCATTGCCAAGTTTGCGGCAAAAAATACACTCGCAAAGAACATCTCGCCAATCATATGCGATCGCACACTAATGATACGCCTTTCCGCTGTGAAATATGCGGTAAGTCTCCCATTTTTCTTCATCGAATCGTTGAAAATACATTCGTCGATAAACCATGACGTTTGCATGCTTCGAATGGATATTCATATCCCGACGAGCCTCCAAAACTTGTTTCTTTTCAAGTCTCATGAAAGAATCGCTCGATCCTCCTACACATCCAAACTCTCGTAATTTCATTATCAATTTTTCCAAATTCATTCCATAGCTGCTGAAATTATTCGAATATGGAATCAACTTTTCCATGGAGCTTTATTTTATTTTCCATTAAATTTGGAAAATTATGGCGTTTAAGTTTGCATTTTTATTTTTTTTTCATCCAAAGCCTATTATTTATATTCAGTATTCAATTCTAATGATAAAGTTATCCGTTTTTTCCCCTATAAAAATATATCGGCTCGAAAAATTTGCATAATTTGAAAAATTAAATAAATTATCAATAAAAATCAATATTTTTCGTTGCATTCCAACGTTGCAACTTTAGCATCGTGCAAAATTTGTATCAAAAAACAGCTGCAAGGGTGTTGGGGGAAAGGAATTGATGAAAATCCGACAAAACATTAATTTGGATATAATTTTCGAAGTTCGTTGTTGCCAATTGATTTATCGAGTCCATCGCCTTCATTCGCAAGAAGAAAAAATGATCGGAGCGAATTCGAATTTAAAACGCAAAATTTTCATGCCTAAAGATTTTTCATGTCGAAGTCTCCGTGCGGATGAACGCCGGAGACGAGAGCGACGAAATAAAATTCACGAGAATTGATCGCGCATCGCGTTCGCGACCTCCCTTCGTTTCCGGGAGAGTGGGTGGGGGTGCGAAACTACCGCGTTCTCCGGGTCGCGCGCGCATTCCTTTACAAAAGCTCTCCCCTCTCCGGATAACCTGTGAATTCGCGTTCGCTTCGTCAAAACTACGAATTTGAATTTGCAATGAAAAAACTTGCTCTTCATTGCCCAAAATGCATTTTCATATTTTTGGAATTTCTGCGGAAGCCTCAAAAGTGGATTTTTCTTTGGATTTGGAAAAGTAATCAGTTTCCTATGGATTGGTGAGAATAAAATTATGAAAAAAATCTTCCGGCTACCGTGACATTCGAGTTCGTGTTTAAAAATTATTTTCTCGTCGATGGACAATGATGAATGCCTTTTTTTAATGGATTCATTCGGTCAGTATGCAAACCTCACTCACTCGCTTCTCGTTCACGCGCGGTCATTGTCCGTTGCTGTTAATTTGCGAACAGGGCGAGCATTCTAATGACTCACGAGGACGTTGCATTTAATTGGTACATAAATCTTCACGCCTCGTTGGGCGAAGCCGGAAGTAACACTTTTTCGATATACTGCAAGCAAGTTTCGTTAAAAATTGAAACGTTTTTGGTTTTTTCTTGTGCTCAAAAATACAAAGACGCCACGAAATCGATTATTCTTTCCGCGACATTGTTGCCTTGTTGTTGTTGTTTAAAAAATATCAACGCCTGCGCGCGGTTGACCCGTTAACAAAATTGCACCTACACGATGCACTTTTTCGCAACCGGAAAAGAGAGAATTGTCGGAGAAAGCGCGTAGATAATAAAAACGCAATGGGTTTTCATGTTTAAACACTTTTACACACGTCCTCGTACAATAATTACACGGACGTTCGTGCATCACGGAGCCAGCCGGCCGTCACCGACGAATTAAGATTTTCTATTCCCTTGAAATTATTCACTGGCAAGACCGAGAGCGCTCGAGAATTAATTTCTATCCAAATTGCGCTATTCAAAGGTCCAGGTCATCCCTCCAAGGGACCGCGCTTGAGAAGGGCATGGAAATTGACGATTTTCATGATTTTTGCGCTATCTCACCGCTGCAAGTGCAAAAGACATGGCTCCAATTTTCGAAATTGAATATTTTCGCCGCGGTTTCATAAATTAAAAAAAAGCCCCTATCGGCGGATTTTGGCCATCGTCCCGCGTCCGCTGACAGAGCATTTTTCTGATCAGTCAAACGATATCGAAGAATTTTATCCATCACCTTAATTTCAACGCTTGGCTTGATTTTTTGTCACTCCAAAAAGGGTTAAAATCATAAATATAATAAATATCAAAGGGGCAGTATGAAAAATTGTACACCTGGATGGAAAATTTATCTCTTTAAATTTTGTTTGTCGATGAAACTGAAAGCGTGAAAGAGGAATAATGAAAATATTTGTTGAACGAAATCAGGCAAGTCGTTTACGAGGAAGGAACACTTTACGAATCACATAATGTGGCACACCGGCGAGACACCGCATCGCTGTGATTTCTGCTCGAAGACGTTCACCCGAAAGGAGCATCTACTGAACCACGTACGCCAGCACACGGGTGAGTCACCACACCGATGCGGCTTCTGCTCCAAATCGTTCACCAGAAAGGAACACCTTGTTAACCACATCCGCCAACACACAGGTGAGAGCGGTTGGCAGATGTTCACTTCACGGGCAACCAAAAAAATCTTACTCCTTTCTTTAAATTATTTTATTTATTCATTTATTTACCTATTTCTTCATTTGCTTTTTTCCATCGGTGCCTTGTCCCGACGCCACGTTTTCGTGGAATCGATTATCTTTCACCAAAAAGAAACGAATATGGGAACAATTGTTTCGGATCTCGATTTCCTCGACAACTGCTTTAATTCATTAACTTTCATCAAGACCATGCCAATCTTTTAAATCTCCAAAATAACAAAAAAAAAAGTTTAATTTACGAAAAAAAATGACAAAGTCAAAGATTCTTCGTACTAACCTTCCCGTCGCAGCGTTTATCGTCGCTTTTTCATCTCTCATTGATATCATCGCACTGCCTGAAAAACACCGCTCTCATAAATCGCTTCATGGGGATCTTTTAAAATTTCATTCTTTTTTCCGTTCCACGTACATTTTTTCGTTTATTTTCTTTATATTATTTCAATTATTTTGGCGCCAAGGAAAATTGGCGGCATTCTCTATCCATCGTGCCGTCCGCATTAATCTTTTCGCAAAACTCGAATCAGCTGTGTGTTACATCCTCATGAAACCTTCGACTAAAAAAATTGGAAGAATCACGAAGGCGAACACATGGATTTTTTCGTCACGTGCTTCGTACGATCTAGAAGATAAAAAAATACATTGCTCAAGATGATTTTGACCTTGGATGAGAGAAACACGGATATTGCAATAGAGCATTTATTGGTTTTTTCAATAATAACTCATTTCCAATCCGGAGGGTTGGCATGTCGGGAAGAATAAAATTTGGAAAGTGAAAAAATGGAGAAAAATGAATGTGTAGATCGGGAGATACGGTTGAACAATTTGAGGCGTTCGTTCGTTGCAACGTCCGTGGATCGCATCCGGCAAAACTCGCCTTGTGCAGGTTAATCCCCACGTCTGTATGACGAGTGATAACGATAAATCAGAAAAAATAAAAGAAAAAAACGGAATTGATTGAGAAAAAGAAGAAAAATTAGAGTTTAAAATGAAAAATGAGAAAAACGAAACAATATTGTTGAATCGAAATACACAGGTGAAACACCCTTCCGCTGTCAATACTGTCCGAAAGCGTTTACGCGGAAGGACCACCTGGTTAACCACGTCAGGCAGCACACGGGAGAGTCACCGCACAAGTGCCAGTATTGCACTAAATCGTTCACGCGGAAGGAACATTTGACAAATCACGTGCGTCAACACACAGGCGAATCGCCACACCGATGCCACTTCTGCTCCAAGTCATTCACGCGAAAGGAACATTTGACGAATCACGTGAGAATCCACACCGGGGAATCTCCCCATAGATGTGAATTCTGTCAGAGGACCTTCACCAGGAAGGAACACCTCAATAATCATCTCCGTCAGCATACGGGAGATTCCTCTCATTGTTGTAACGTCTGCAACAAACCATTCACGAGAAAGGTCGGTTTTACAGCGACAAACTTTTTGCCTCACCGTTTTTTCCTGCTCTTTCCTTTTCGACTTTCTATTTTTATTCCTTTCTCCTCTCATTGCAGGAACATCTCGTTAATCACATGAGATGTCACACGGGCGAACGTCCTTTCGTCTGTACCGAATGCGGCAAGAGTTTTCCGCTCAAGGGAAATCTTCTTTTCCACATGCGTTCGCACAACAAGGGTAGCAACGCGGAGAGGCCGTTTAGATGCGATCTCTGCCCGAAGGACTTTATGTGCAAAGGTCATCTCGTGTCTCATCGGCGTTCCCATTCGGACGAGCGACCGCACAGTTGTCCGGATTGTGGAAAAACTTTCGTCGAGAAGGGCAACATGTTGCGGCACTTGAGGAAACACGCCGCCGAAGGAGCGCCTACGCAAGTTACAACTGCTTCTGCGATTTCGCAGCCGGGTGTCCTGCCGATACCAGCGGCGGCTGTGCTCGTCGGACATCCTCTGGCACCGCCAGCGCCGCCCGTTGTCCCACAGCACACTGTCGTCGTCCCGACACCACCGGGAGTTCTCGCCTCTTACTGAAACAATATTTCACCTCAATATTTCATTTCCGACACGAACTCGGTTCGATCTTTGGAATTCACCAAATGATTCTCGACACTGCGGAATTTTTGTACGAAATGCAAAAAAAAAAACGATAAAAGAGAACCCGGACGATGGTCGAGCCGCCGAAAAATCTTAACGATTCATCACTTTTTTTTCGCACCGCTTCGCCGAGAGTTTTCGATTATTCCAAGAGAAAAACGTTGCTAGCCAACGCCAAACGTCAGTCTGACGTTCAATTCTCTCATTCTACGATGCGAACTAAAATTCACCATCGTCGATTGCGCTAAACTTACTGAACACCCAAAAAGTGACATACATGAAAGACAAATCGAAAATAATTTGAAATTTCATTGCTAAATGTATCACGGGCACGGTATAATATAAAGGGTGCGATTGGAATATATTATAAACGGTTATTGTAAACGTAAACTGAAGAATTTGCGTTCAAGCCGATCGTATCCTCGTGGATAATGGGAGGAGAAGGAGGAAAATATTGAATTTAACTAATCGTGTATTTCCACGCGTTAATACAAAAACAAATATCTATTTTAATCATTTTTTCTAATCGACACGCGCAACATTTCCCCAAAAACCTGACGCTGGGAGGGTGAAAGAAAAAGAGCGATTAGAAATGAGTGAATTACGAAAAGAAATAAAACTGGGGGAAATTGAAGCGAAAAACAAGAGCCCCTGCTTCGAAAACTTTAACTGATATCGATATATATCTACACACACACACACAAACACTATATGTTTTTTCGTTTTAACCATTTTATACACGATTTGGGAATCGCTGTGAAATGTAGATACTATATAATATTATACGACCCCAACAAAATAGGTAGCAATTGTGGAATTTTTTCATAGAAACGATAAAGAAAAATAAAACGAGCAAAAAAGAAGATTAAAATACGTCGCGTCTTGTGTAGAAATTTTAGACGTAAAAAACAAACAGAATGAGAGAAACATCCGAGTGCAATATTGGCTTGATCGCTTTTGCCGAGCTCTATAGCGCGCTTTTCGAACGAAACTCGAGCCAAAAGGCTCTTTCACCGAACTTGACTAAATTTTCAAAGCCAAAAACAAAAACTTCCACGTCTGGGATCGCAATTTTTCGCGAACGCTCTTTCGATTGAACAAAAAACCGAATTAACAGCGCAGCATCCACCAGAACTCTTTCCGGCGCGTAGTTTCTTTCACGCAGCAAAAAAAAAAAAACGAAATAATTGCTTAAAACCATAAATCTTGCTGAGGCAAAAAAAAAAAAACAGGAGAGAAAAAACACTAACACGAAAATTGTGCACCGTTCATAGAAGAGCAAAATATAGGGCCATGTATTTCGTATTTAGGTATTAAGAGGAAGAAGATAAATATATATATATGAACGAAGTTGTGATTGGGAAGGCAGACGAGATAAGTTTGCAGTCCCGTGATTAGCGGTTTTTAATCTCGAGCTTGCAGCGGTCGATACTCTCATTCTACCGAGTGTACGATTTTATTTTTCTTTCATTCTTCTCTTTCTGTTTTCCTTTCCATTTCTTTTTCTTCGTGTAATTTCTTCTTGTATAAAAAATTATGATTATTATTCAATAAGCTTGAGTGCAAAACAAACACGATGTGTGGACAGGATCGAGTAATATTGTCGGGCCAGGCAGCTGCACACACAAACACAAACACACACACAGCAGACCCAAAAAATTTGATACGGAAATTCAAGAAAAAACAAAAACACGACAGAAATAATTGAGAAACTGATGAAAAAATATGGCGTCGAAATAAATGTCAATTCTCGACGCTACTTAGAGAACTAGACTCGTATATTAACATTTTACCAATACATAAGAATGTTCAGGCGATCTATATATATATATATATATATATATGCATATATATACATGAAGTACGCAATTTTCTTGGAGAAACATTCAAGACGAATTGCGCATTAATCGCAAACCCTCCAGGGGAGAAAAAAACATGGGGACAAAATGAAAAGAAAAAAAAAGTAAGAGATTCACACTGAAAAAACGGCTGACGAAAATATATAAATTATATATATTGATATATATGAATATATAATGAAACGAGGGGGGAAAAATGATATGCAAGAGCGCAGACTTATATATACGATATGTATATGTATATATATAATGCATATAAAAAGATGATTGCGTTTGAACGCAAGAAAGGGTGTGAACCGAGAACTTATTTGTTTTTTGTTTCTCGTCAATCGAGACACACATAACGGGATGAATGAGAGCGATAGAGAAAAAAAATGAGATTCAAGAAAAGATAAAAAACAGAAAAAAAAACAAAAATGATGAAAAAAAAACAGAGTAGAAGTACGAAAATCATCCCAGATGAATAAAAAAAGTCCTCTCCGAGTCATCGTAGCGTTAGTAATCGATACTAATCCTTTTTCTCCTCCCAACCTTCCCTCCTTCACCCCCAATGGACATTCGTCCCTTAACCATGTTTCCTACGACCCCCCCCCCCCCCCCCAACCCTCTCTTTCCCACGTCCCACAATCTCCTATCGACTAGAAATTACTATTAAGAATGACATTAACAAGGAAAAAAAACGAATAGAGATAATGTTTATATGAATTATTATTATAATTAATAATATGAATACGTTTTTGAGGCGTAAAAACAAGAGTTGGTTTATTGCTTTTTAGAAGAGACAAAATGAGTTTGAGTTTTATGCTTGGTCGGATTATGATCGAGAGTTTGGATTAACACGAGCAAGAAAGAGAAAGAGAGAAAAGGGTGACAAGCTAAAATCAAATCCAAACTTAATATTCCTCCCGAGCCAAGCAGCTTCGATCTTTCGCAAGAATCACTCGAACTAAACATTCACAGCTCCTCGGCTCGAAAGGAAACAGGGTGATGGAATTAAAAAAAAAAAGTTATTATTAAAAACGGAAAAAAAAACAGATTCAAAATATGATTTATCTTTAGATAGAAGAAAAAATATGTATAGAATTTTATTATGCACCATTGTAATATTATGTATCCCAGTTGTGACACAATATACACTGGTGTTATGTTAAATGTGACAACTTCGTGGAAAATTAGAGATTTCTTTTTTATTTCCCAATCATTTTTCTCCCTTTCTAGTCCAAAGGATTTTTCCTCCACGCCGGATCGATGCAGTTGTAAGAATTCTTATTTCTTTTTCCGAGAGTTCTCGTTGCCTCTTCGAACTTCAAAAACCGATGATAAAAATTAAATCCTACATTTTTTCGTTCGTACGATTAAAATAACTAAAATAAATAACATCGATGTTTGAGCGATTCGATACCTTTGGATATTTTTATTAAAATATACATTTCATCCAAAATACAAAAGAAAAGGAGGAAAGAAAGAGAAAATAATTGTCATATGTACAATATTTTTTTTGCTCCAAGTTTTTGTGTGTGTTTTATGGTGGAATTGCAGTTCGTTCGTGATTGTTTTTCCATCGTTATTTGAGGTGAGATATACGAATTATAGTCATGAGATTTTGGAACGGGAAAGGGAACGATTCCTAGCATATTAATGATTTTAATAAAAATAATAATATAAGTAATTGTTATAACAATAATCGCAGGCATAATTATTTATACATAATATTTAACTAAAGTGTGTCAACATCGATCAGGGGAAACGTGGGAGATTTGCCATTTCAAATGTGCGTTGAAAAGTCAAGAGTCTGGGATTCATTCCCCACATTTACTAATGAGAGCACTCGATCGAGCTGTCATTTCAAATCATTCGTCCTAAAGAGATATTCATCATTATTTTTCGTTCACTCTTTCATCTGCAGGCAAAGTGATTGATTAAACGAATGAAAGATTGCTCGAACGATTGCTCATTCCCAGGCGCATCGATATAATGGTTCACCTCCTTGAGGTTTATCCCCTCAGCGAAACAAAGCATCCCAGTGACATAAAAATAATGAGAAAGACCATTGGGAGTGAGATTTTCAACGAGGGTGTGAGAAAATAACGAAAATTATGATTTTTCAATATTTTTGATATTTACCGATATGACGATTTGTTTGTGTCCCTTGAAATTGTTTTTATGATATATAGACATTTGTTCATCAGTATTTTGTGTACTCGATGTTAAGGCGAAAGAGGCTCGAGCTTTTTTTTCAGCTCGAAATCTAATTAACATTTTTTAAAAATTATTTGTGAAATTTCTTTTTCCGAGATCTTTTAGCCGATGCAGTCAAAATTACACGTTTGATCCGATTGAAATTTCGGTCTATCGATATGAGCTGAAAGTCTATGAGAAAGAAATAACCATTCTAATAAAAACATTTGGAAGATCGTTTGCAAATAAAAGTTGATAGTTTGGATAATTATCGTGTCTTTCGTACTTTGTAATGAAATAATGTGGAAAAAAATTGAACTATATAGAAAAACGTGATTTCTTTCGAAATATTGATTTTGCAAATGTAAACGTTTTGTTCGCAACCGTTCAAGGCGATAATTAAAACTTAAAAATCCTTGTTTCAAATAGACTTTCCTCTTATATTTTGTCGTTCCTTTCTTTATCTTCGATTATTAAATTAAAGCTAGTTTACACGTGTTACAATGGTTGATCCTATTTAACGAAGGGCATCAACGGAACCCGACCGTTGGCCCTCAATCTATAGCCTAGTTTTAATTGAAGGTTTTCGTTTTCTGCCTATGTATAGTCAGTGTATGTTTTTTTTTGTTTTATTGTTTTTCTCTGTTTCTCTTTCGCTCTCTCCCTCAGTTTCTTGCCGATTTATTTCGTCTCATCCTCCAACTGCCCATGTTTCGTTAAACTATTTACAACACTTCTAGTCTTGCTTATAAATAAATCGCATCAATACCGCGAGCCTTTATTAATTCGTCTCGCGGTCTCGTGTGCGAGCAACGAATTGCAACCGGAAACGAGCTCCTGCTTTTCGTCATTTTTCTTTTTTTTTGTTTAGTGTTATTGATGGATATATATTTATACACGGCGGGCATTAAATATCGAGGGTCTTGATATGCTCGAGCCAGAGATGATTACCCAACTCCAACGAATAATAAATTAAATAATTTCTTTTCTCATTTTTCATTGCGAAATTTGTATCTTTATCTTCTTTCTCCCATTTTTGTTTGTTCTCACGCTGTTCCCGCACAACCGAACAGAATAATTGTCGAAATATTACTGATATGAGGAATTAATTGACTCTTTTCTACGCACAGTCCGACTATTTGTTCAAATAAAATAATAATCTTGATGATGAAAATAATATGTTCTACTCGTAGAACGTCCGTTCGAGGCCGAGATTAATCGTTCGAACTGCACAGCCGAGCATAACGTTGCAACACTAGGCCGAGAAATCTTTTCCTCTTTTTAATTTTTTCTTCATTTTTTTGCCCCAATTTTTGTCCAACGATCATAATTTTATTTCTTCTCTCGTTTTCTTTTTTTTCTTTTCAATAATTCAACGATTAAGGCAATTCGGGGATATGCATGTGTTTGCCTATCAACTATCTCAAGATATGGATTTTAATGTCTTCTCCATTGTGGAGACTCGTCCGTCGAAATGCCCGAATCGAGCCTCCGTTTTTTGTTCCTATATGCCTCTTCCTATCTCCGTGAGAGATTTACTTTTTATCTCAGCGTCTAACCATAGTCCGGACATATTATTCAACCGCAAAGCCGCAAGTTTCCTCCACCGCTTGAGTTAGCTTGTCCAACATTTTTTGATAATTTGGATAACTCTGGGGTATATCGATTCTGTTGAAACATGTATGAGCCTTCGGTAAATTTTCGCTCGGTGCATCGACCGCGTGGATCGTAAAGAGACGCGGTCCTGCGGATCCTGTAGATCCTGCAATAAAAATAAAAACACTAAATAAATAATAACTCTCTCTCCTCCAATGGTAAGTAGACGCACTGAAGTTTGCATCCTAGGAAGAAAACGAAAAATGTATTTTTCAATAATTATTTTGATGATTAATCCACTTTTTCCATTTTTTTTTAGTAAATTCGGTTTTTAAATGGCAAAAAATCCTGCCCCACTATTTTTGACAAGTACTTTCCGGAAATTTGGCCCTCCGGATGAAAAAATGAACAGCAAACTTCAACATCGTATTAGACGCAGGAAAATAAAACGACGATTCTCACCCTGCAGAGCCTTGAAGCCTTGAAGAGGAACCCTCGAGCTCCCCGTGACGAATTGCAATAATCTCGCTCTCATTTCTTCCCCGTACGATTCGACGATTTGCCAGAACCATTTAACGACCGGAGTTTCGGGTGTGCAATGTTTGAGCCTCGTGTGAAGTTTCCAATCGTTAATGTCGATTTGTCCGAGTCCGCCGATGACGAGTTCGAGTTCGCGCTCATCAAACGGTCTCAGTAATTGCGGGGGGATTAATTCGTGGAAGCCTTTTTGCAGGGCCAGGAATTGTTGTTCGATGCCTCTCATGAACCGATAATTGACGTAAAGCTTTACGTATTCCCTTTTGTTTTCCTCGGTAACTGTGATCTCCTTTCCCCCAGGTTTGAGCTCGTGATTTCTCAAAACACCGAAACTACTGTGCTCCACCGCAAAAGCCGCTTCCAAAACGCCGTCTATGCTATTTTCCAGCATCCACGTCAAGCTCCTGTGTAATTCAGGATCAACGCCTTCGATGTCGCTCAGAGTGATTGCTTTGTTGAGCAACATTTTGTAGAAAGGCGTTGTGAATCCTCCGTCAATGTGGTGACCGTGAAAAACTGCGATCCCGATGATTCTCCCGGCGAAATGAAAGTACGACAGATGCTCCGGATTTATTCCCGAGTCGGGATTAATCTGCAGAGTGTAGTTATCGTCCCGAGAATATTGGAAAAGTCCGTATTGGGGATTCAACATCTCGTGGGATAAAAGATACAACCATTCTCTGGCTGGCCCGCCATAGTCGAGACCTTCTTCCCCGCGGAATTTCACCATGAGCCGTTTCCTCATGTCCTTCGGTCGCATTTTCATGATGAGCCTGTAAGATTCCTCGAATATTTCGTTCCTCGTAACCTCGAGACGGCAGTGACCGCTCTGTGGCTGGAGAGCGTTCAGTTCGGCTCTCAAACACTTGAGTTTAGCGACGAGATCTCTTTTGTATTTCGGCAACAATTCACTTTCCATGAGTTCCTTGGGTAAGTCGGAAACGGTTTGTGGGACGACGGCCGGAGTCGTAGTGGTGTTTGTCGTCGTTGTGGTCGTCGTAGTCGTCGTGGTATTTGTCGTCGTTGACGTTTGGCTCGTTTCTGTCGTCGGAGAGTTGTTGTTGCTTGTACAAGTGGGGGCAGTCGTTCTCGGTGGAGTTTGATTGGTCGAGGGTGATGAACTATTTTCGACGGGGGTTGTTTGCTCGCTTCTGCCGCTCGTGTTCGCCTGGTTTGTTTGTCCGTTGCTAAGGTTGTTTTGCCTTTTCAGAATATTGCTAATTATCTGGCTAGATAATCGTGGATCTGTGAATTGTGTCGTCCGGTTATTGTGGTCGACGAAGTAAACGCGGCCGCTGGCAGTTTGTCGCATTTCCCATCCGCTCGGCAATGGACCGAGCTCGTTGGCTAGTTCGTTGGCAGGTAAATCGCGGGGTATCCGTGGATCGTGCCAGGTGGATGCTCCGCTGGGTACGTGATAGAAATACACTTGCCCCTGTTGGGTCTGACGCATTTCGTAACCGCGCGGCAAGTCCGAAGGTTGATGCGCTTCGATGCGTCTCTCGGACAAGCCGCCATTGCGATTTCTGTTGGTTCGACCTGGTCGCCTCGGTTGACCCATATTTTGCCGTCCGTTTGGCGTTTGGTTGGCATTTTGTTCGTCGTTGTTACGAGAAGCTCGACGTTCTCTGAGAACGTTCGACGCGGCTGAGGTCGATGACGAGGTTCCGATCGGTGGAGGGGTTTGCCGTTGATTCGATTGGTTTTGTTGCTGCGTCGGTGTGTTTCTCGGTGTGTTCTGCGTCGAGCTTTCTCTGCTGGGAGTTCTGCTTGGCGTTCGACTTGGCGTCCCATCCACGTTCCATGTGTCCTGTTGTCGTCTGTGAGGCGGACTGTCCGACTGAGTGGTGGGTGGCGTGCCGCTACCGCTCGGAGACGTCGGCTCCGAGACCGGAGGAGCCGGAGGCTCCGGTGTCGTCGGTATTATCGCGTTCATCGGTCTGCTCAACACACCAAAACAATTCAATACTATTCCGCATCCCCACTGACTAAAAAAACATCCGAATAAATGATTTTTACCGTGAATTTGGACGGATCCATTGTGTACTCTTGGTATAATGATTTACGTAATAAAGACGACCGCTCTGAGTCCTTCTCTCTTCCCAGCCGTCCGGTAAGTCCGTTGGACAGCTAAGATCCCCGAGAACATCGACCACAGCGTTATGACCAACTGTATTACTAACAGCTCCGTTGTGACCGTCTCGCGATAAAAGCGAAACCACTATTTGACCCTTAACTACGTCAGTGTCGTCCATGTGCGCTTTGCACAGATCGAGACGTTGATCTACGTCAATCAACCAACCATTAATCACCCAATTCCCATCTTTTCAACTTCGATTCTTGAGAGCAGAGAAAATACATAAACATTTCTTACAGCCAGTGTCCTTGAGCCTCTGTATCGTCGTGCAAACTATCCTGACGCATCCCAAAAATCCACCGCCTTGCTTCTTGTGAATTTTTCTGTGATTCCACACCGATATCGTGATACCATCGTTTTTCCCGATGTACCTGCAATCCAAATTCATTCCATCAGTCCTTCTCCCTTTCTTCGCCCATTTTTCCCAATATTCCGCCCCAAAAAGCCCCAGATTATTGTGCCACACATTTTTTTCCATCAATTCTCACTTTGTCGAGTCGAAATCCCAAAATCGTTGCACGAGTCATTGAAATATGAATTTTCTGACCATAAGTGTTAACAATATTCTGTATCAACGGCCTTCGCCATTCCCATCAAGGAAGTATGACTCGGAAACAGGACTTATCCATAAGGAAAATAATAACAACAATCTCCATAGAAATAGAGTCGTACTCACAAATCATAGTGTTGATTCCATTTAGGATCGAGGGTGGCTGTGCAGGTGTCCGTACTGTGGCACTGTCCGGAGCCATCTACGGTGATTTTGGCGAAAGGATCGGGGAGTCCTGAATAGCGGTAAAACAAAAAAGACCTTTAGAAAATTTTCTCCAAGCAGGAACTGAAGTTTGTATCATTGGGAAAGAACGAAAAATTCATTTTTCGATCATTATTTTAGTGATTAATCCACTTTTTACATTTTTTTAGTAAACTCAGATTTTGATCGGCGAAAAAAATCTGCCGCACTATTTTTGTGTTTTTGTTACGTTCCAACGATGCAAACTTCAACGTCCCGACCAGAAAGGTTAGCAAATGTTTTCAATGCTCGTCAAAGTACTTACGGAACAAGTCCTTTCTAGCTAGATTACGGGCGCACAGGACTGTAAACATAATGGGTTGCATTATTGCTTGGAACTAGCGACAAAACAATTGCGAGTCCAATTTGATAATTGGCGCCGCGTCGAGGCCCCGCACGTCGACTACTAAGGTTCGTAGACAAGTTTCACTCGTGGGGGGGGGGCAAGGAAGGAGAGAGAATCTAATAGAGACTGAGAGAAAATGGCAAAATCGTTGATGTCAAGCTTGTAATTGTGAATTTTTGGAGCTCTGGAGAAGCAAAATTTGTTTTCTCTCGGCGACCCGGAGGAATGAAATGGTTAAAGAAAAATTAAAAGTTTAGAGCACACTCATAGGGGTTTGGTGTTGAAGAGGGAGTGTTAATTGGAGTATATTGTGGATGAGGGAGAGTGAGAGAGAGGTAAAATTGATGAGAATTAAGCAAGTAGACGAGATGATTTAAAAATGCTTCAGACTCCCGGATCGCGTTCTCTCGGTGGGGTCGAGAGAGCGAGAGAGACAAACCGAATTGTCTCGTAATACTATGACAGGGGGAAATATTGCCATAACCCTGCAGGACTCCAAATTTAAACGTATACGTATACACGCAATAGCACGCATGCAGACACGCACACATAAACAGGCATTTGGCCAGTTTAGCCAACCGAGACGTCGCTCTCGACGCTTTCGAGGACATTTGTTCATTCATACATTATTGCACAGCTTTAATAGAATGACGGTGGAGGGAAAAAGAAAAAATGTCATTGGTATAGATCGAACGATCAAGGCCATATTGGTTCATAATCGGAGCCGTAAACTTCGTTTGGGAAATTAGTACGAGCTCGAAATCATCGAGTTTCGCTCGAATTCACTTGACGACGGTAACCCAACGGAGAGCTCATGAAAGAGAGCAGCAAAAAAAACCAACTTTCACGCTCGCGGCATACGACTCCACAGCCGTTTTTTTTTTATTTCGCCTCACACGAAAGCGAACAATTGATAAACTCACTCGTAAGACGGATCTTCGTCGCCCCGTTCCTCCTGCTACCGCCGGGATTCGACATTTTTCACGCACATTTAACGCCCCGCACCGAACATCGGCTACTTTTAATTGGTAAATAAAACTCTGGCTAACCCCGGAGTTGAGCCGCGGCCCCCGCATCACACGAATACACACACACCTTCTCTTTCCTTGCTTCAATGCTATGAGTACCCCCTGCACACGCACACACCACACACCACTCTCGCGTCGAGTGCGTTTGCACTTCGAGAAATATCGCGAGTTTTCATTCCCGCGTCGATCTTAATTCCTCTGGGTTTCGATATATCGAACTAAGTTTTTACATATTCTCAAGAGATGGCGCGCGAGACTATCCAAACGCGTGCTGACATCTGCCGAGCCAATACCGATCGAAAATTTCAAGTGCGAAATACGTCTCATGGATGACGTTGCGGCATGAAAAAATGTCTTTCCTCGTTTTACGAATTCGAATAAAAATAATCGATCTCTCAATTGAAATCAACGATCCACGATCAAATTATTTATCGCCGCACCATTCAAGTGCGTCGCCAACATTTTTGGAGCAATACCCGGGGATCGTGGAAGTTAAAATACGAAACTTCAATTAATGTCTGACGGAAATAAAAAAATTCAATTGATATTTTTTTAGCGGCCATGACAGTTATTGTTTAACTTACCATGCGCAAAGGGCGTTTGCAGACAAAGAGCGATTGTTTTTTCGTGAAAAAAAATGGGATCCCATAAAATAACGGTTCTCACGTAAATTTTATTAATTGTTTCAAGGCACAGACGATAATTAGATACACTCGATGCTTATATATATTAACTCGAGCTCGAAATTTAGTGAATAAAATACACGAACGTGAAAACAGTCTGTGAATGTAAACAGAGGCGTTTTTTGTTCAGTATTCGATGAAATATAATCTTTTAATAAACCGTAAATAATGACACGAAGTGATACCAAAGTGACGGCTAATGAAATAAAAAAGGATTAAGCACTGTGTTTAGTTTTAGTACAAAAATAACCAATTATTATACGTAGGTCGACGTTCCATCTCGCTTTTCCCCTCAAATACGATGACGTTCAAGTTTGCATCGTTGAAATGCAACGAAATTCTATCTGTGGTGGCGATTTTTATCATCCAGATGCAAAATGTAATTGCGATGATAAAAGGATCGATTTTCGCGACCCAAAAAGTATATGAGCTCGAAAAATTAAGATTATTTTGAAAATTCAACAAATCATCAATAAAAATAAATATTTTTCGTTGGATTCCAACGTTGCAAAGTTCAGCTTTATTAAACTCGAGGAACGTGCCATCTTTATCGGTCTCAACGTGAAATGGTGGATGGCAACTTTTTTCAATTATATGAAACATAGATATTTATGAATATGTGTGTGGGAGTAATATTTCGGCAATGTAACAAAACTTAAGCCGGAGGTATCGCGTTATGGTATATATGACGCGTAACTCGTCGTAGTTTGTACTTTTTTGTTCAACTTCCGTTAACGCAGACGACAAAATCGTGTAAAACTTTGAATTGCGAAATCTCGTCATAAATTTTGCTGAATTTTCAAAAGAAGAATTTTTTAAGCAGAGAAATGAAAGTTTTGCTTCAATCTGATAAAAGAAAAATAAAATATTTCGTCGTTGATTTTCTCGTGCGAAGAAGAAGTCTGTAAACACGAAACGTTAAGATTTCCTCTGCTCGGAATGTGTCGATGGTCATACGAACTCAATGTCCCTTTTTTGTTCATACCATAAGAAAACGAACCAACGCCGACTGAGCCTCTGGTTTTCTCTCAAATACATAAACGTTAAATACATCTAAGGTGAACATGTCGAAGGAGGAGAATGAAAAAAAGAATCAGGGAAATTATGCTTCGCCCCTAAAAGTGAGGAAAGCGTCGACGAGGAAAAATGCAGCCTCGAAAATGCACAAAGATCCTTTAGCGAGACCAGTGTCACGGAACGAATCGCTGTGTACAATGTCCTTGAAAGTGTCGATGACCATCGCGCCAGTCGCGATGAAGAGGGCGCAACCGATCAGACTGAAAAACAAATCCTGCGAGAAAAAAAGATAAAAAAATCAAAAAAAACGAACATGAGCAAAGCTTTAACCCTCCGAGTACACACTGGGTCATTTTGACCCCAAATTTTTTTTTCACCGATCCCTTCGTCAAAAAATAAATAATCCAGGCCCATAAAATGATCAAAAATGCCTATTTACCGGAATACGATTCGAAAAACGCCTCGGATCAGATTGACCCAGTGCCCACTCATATGACATGTGTACTCGATTTTAATAAATCTCATAGAAAAACTTACCACACGACGGTTGACGGGTGTCCCCATAATTCCACCAGCGAATAATCCAATAAGGATAATGAGATATCCTCCGATAGTTCCATTGGTGATCATCGCTTCATAGATCGTCCCGGCATTGAACGATTGATAATGGAGTGCGATTATAACGCAGACGAGGATCTACATCGTACACAAAAACAAACAAAAAACCAAAAAAGTATAGAAGAATTATTCACAGCACTGCAAAGAAGAAAGCTCAATCGATCATTGTTGGGGACGATGTGAATGAAGAAAGAAATGTATACGTGATACGGATACGTGGATCGTATAAATATTTTAGAGAATCGTAGATCGACCCACTAAACTCATTTTTCTAGCTCAGCCTTAAATGTTTGCGATTTACTATATCAAACGTTCCCAACGAACACACACACCCACACCCACATATTGTAACAATCATGGGCGAATTATGCTCGTTCGTGAACGACGTGACACACACGTGTTGCTTCACATTATTAAGCTGGATATTGTACTCTTGAGTCTGTCGACTTTGCTATAGAGAGAAGAACGTGACCAGGGCAATAAGAAAAGTTGCTCGCTCTACTTGCTAACTCGTTTATTTTCATCTGCTAAATTACTTCGATATTCGCAACTTTTAAAATAGTACAAGATATTATTTTCGATGCTCTTGCACGAATTATTCACCGGTCGAGTAGTGTGCAGGATAATGGAAACTCTTCTCGTTACTCTGACCGATTTACCTTCGCTCCATCAATGAAATCATGACCAACTGCTCGCAGGTTTATTAATATAAAAATAACGAGTTTGTCCAGTCTCGACGACTGCGTGGGAAAAATAACGTCAAGGTCACCTCGCGATGCTTGACGATCACCAATCCTCGGAACAAAGTGTCATCATGGCGAAATAACCTTCGACGTTTTTTCGTCATTTTTCTTTGAGGTTAAAATGAAATTCTTTTTGGAAATTTGATTTTTTTTTGGGTCCAAAGCTGTCGATCGATTTATGGGATGGAAATTTGTTGTGGAGGCTGCAATCGACATTCTTCTGGGTAAATCTGTTGCAGTCTCATTCACAAAGATTATTCAATATTTTTTCGTACCCAGTAACGATCTCTCTGAAGCAAATTCTTTGAACTAGTTCAACTATTTGTGATATTAAAAATCCACAAAGACAATTGTTGGAGCATTCACGGCGTGGCTCGAAAAATAAAGATTTATGTATTCTTGAAATGAAACTTTTTGTGTACGTCTGTCAAGTGTGATGGAAACTCGCCCACGCCCCCTTTGGCGAGCGCATTAGTAAATGTGATTTCCGGCTTTCTCGCGAGAGAGTGACGAATCACGTAGCGAATCGTTCATGAAGCTCGTGTCATAATTCCCAGCATTTTTTTCTCGTCCAACACGAATTTATCGTTGCAAATGTGCATGGAGCTTCGTTATGAACTTTGCAGATATTTTTCTTTTTTCCCTCGAATCAAAATCTTCAAAATTAATGCGACAAAAATGTCGTAATAATCCGTGGAAAAAAAATAATGGAAGGAAAAAATGCGAGTGATGCTCGATAAGTCCGTTAGAGATCGCCAACGTTTTGTTATCGAGGGATCATCGAAGGTCAAACGCGCGGTATGAGACGATCATCTGAAAATAAACTTTTGTCCCATGCTGATTCACGCGCTGATTGGAAAACCGGAATAATCGTAATTTTACGAAAAAAAAACCGTTGGGTCAGCAAAATTATAAATTGCAGAAAAAAATTCAATTTTTTTCGATATTTTTCGATATCTGGATAAAAAATCAAAGTTACACTCCCCGCCTCCTAGGAAATGTGACATGATGCGCGATGAGTAATGTCGAGCAGCCCGCGCGCGCGATAAAATATTATTTCGTATCTCACTCGAAACATCAACTCGGGACAAAGGACGTTTACGACGAGTTTAGAAAATCAGAAAAAAAAATGACACTTACGAGCTCCAGGAACTTGATGATCGCGAGCCTCGTGATGTTTACCATTTTGTATGCTGTTTTGTGTTCCTGGAAAAAAAAAAAACAAATAACCTGCAGAGAGCGGACTCCGTTTTTCCTGAATCGAAGAAACAAAAGGCGAAAAAAAACCACGTGACTTTGGGTAAAAACAGAAGATGCACGTGAATCGGGACAGACGAATAAAAAACACCGCGGTCAGTGCTGTTTGTGCGAATATACGCGTGAGCTGGGTCAGTGGAACGCCGCGACATTGAGTTCGCGCGGGTCATGAATTACCAAAGATGGGTTATGTTTGCCGAACAGGATTCTTGAGAGTCGGTGCCGCGTCCGCGCGAAGCTTGTCAGTTTGATTGGAAAGTCAGAACGTGTACGAAAATGCTTGAAAATTGGATAATTCTGAGTATAACATGGGTCTGACAGACCCCAGGGAATCGAGAGCGTGTAATTCACTCATCGCGATAAGGGTAATTTTTCCAAGAGCACAAATCTCGGATGAACCACGCCCCAGAAAAATTCAAAATACACAATGCCTCGCGGATGCGTGTTCGAAAAAGCTTGACCCACTTTTTTACGGGATGCGAGAAGTAATTTTAGCCCAACGCATATAAGATCCTTCCCCCTTTCGAAAATACGAGCATCGAGAGATGCGGGAAGAAGCGAGCAAGAAAGAGAGAGAGAAAACCGGATGCTCGTCGATGCTTCTTCGATTTCGATGTTTTCGTTAGGGACCCACACACATGGCAAACATATTTCAAAAATCGAAAACAATTAAGAATCAATTTATGATTCATCGCTTTCGAAATCATATTCGTGAAAGACCAATATTTGTTATTCTTTTTATTCCGTCAGTACAAAAGTCGTTTAATTGCCTTCGAACGTCCCATAGAATGTGTGTGTTTGTGTACGAGGGACATCTGTATATACGTCACTCCCGGCTTCTGATTCCTTCGTCTCTCGATCGTGCCCGTTCATGCCCCGCCACAACGTGCCAGTATTTTCTTTTTTATTTACTTCGCTCCTTCCTCTCGGAGTCTATCGCGATTTTACGCTTACGAACACAAAAGCACAGAGAGCACTACTGTCCTCTCGTCGCGAACTCTCGTATTCTGCGAAGAGCACGAAAACACGTGTTTACCCGCGCGAGCTTTGGGGAAGGTTCGCGAAAGAAAAATAAAAATAAAAAAGAAACATGAATAACCTTCCCGAAGCCTCGATCGATCGTTGAGACGAACTTATTATGCTTTTTTACTCGAAAATCAAATTAAAATATTTTTTTAATCATTGGAGTCGTTTTTCTTACTTTTTTTTTTTTAATTATTTATTGGTTATGTTCACCGATTTTCGGTGGCTCTGAGATCGTAGCGTGAGAATTTAATCCCCATGACTTCACATGAGCTACTCGATGGTCTATAGTGTAATTAGTCCCGAATGAATGTGAAGCATTCAGGCTTTCAAGTACATGTGCGTGAGTGGCTCATGAGGATTAAACACGAAGGCTTTTTTCGTTTTGGGTGCGCCGGAAACTCGAGGGTGGATTATCGTAACATCAGTGGGCTTTTTTCAACGCTCTATTTTTCTTTCTAGAGTCTCTCGAAACTCTCGAGTTAATCCCGATAGATAATTCAGGATCACTTCATTTTAGTACACATTTTCTGGTTTTGAGGATCGAAAATAATAAAAAACGAACCGTACGATTGGGAAAATAAAATTTGAAGGACAAATTCAATCGAAAATTCTTTTTTGGGCATGAGATGACGTAAAAATTCGTCGATGGAATGTCGAACGACATCGTTTCGAGAGCAAGAATCAACACTGCGTAGAAGAGCGTGAATTGCAAGATAAATTAACGAATTATGACTTCAGCGTAGTATTTTCTTTGTGGACGATTGAAATCTGTGATGAATGGAAATGAAAAAATTGACCTTGGCATTTGAATCTTTATGGCTTATCCACAAAATATTATATCTTTATTCACGGATCGTAAAACATATGAACTTAACGATCGTAAAACGTGGGAATGCTCGTGGTCCAGCGTCGTGACGCTTATTGACACAGTAAGCGAAGACCGAATTTTTCGTAAATCGATTAAACTTGAATGAAATTATTCTAACGTTTCAAAATTCGAAGGAAAATTGGTGCTTGTGTGTTGGGGACATCGAAAAATGATAAACAAAGAGCAACTTACCGTTCAACGCAGTCAAAACGTAAAAAAGTAGCGTGTCTTTTGATGCGCGAGTGGCGTCTGTGTTTTTATCCCGAAAGGATGGTCCGATGTTGCCCGAACGAGCGCACGAAAGAGACTGATGCTCGCTCAAAAAGCGGCAGGTGGAAAACAACTCCGCAGCGGCACGCTTCGTCTGTATCGTACGAGGGAGAGTTCTTTGTACGCTTATATATATATAGCGACACTTGGTCATGAATTTAATTCGGTCAAAATTAAAAAAAAACGACCAGAAAGTTTGTTCCCTTTGAATTTGTTTATGTTCAACCTTGAAAAATAAAAGTTTATTCGAAACAACGAGCTCCAAACAACGCTGCAGCCTTTATTATCGTTGATACAAAATGGCGGAAAGGTTCGACGTGTCATTGAGGAATTTTTAGATTCGAAATCAACATTCAAAGCTTTCTGACATCATTTCTGATCGAATGAGTGACGTTACGCGCCATTATTATTACGTGCGTTCCCTCGTTCCTTTCCCTTTCCGGACTGTCCGTCTTCGCACATTGTTTGCGCAGATTGAAGAATTTTGCCTCTCCTCCGTGTGCATATATTACACATTCCCTCCCACCCGGCCAATGTATTCTCGAATCTATACTCAGTAAAAAGGCCACGCGTTTATTATGTCATTCTCCAAAATAAAATATAGGACGCGATGACGAACAATCCTGAAGTTGCATTCCTCAAAAGTGTGACTAATTAACACAATCGCGTTCATACAATCAGAATGCATCACATTTTTCTCGCGCCTTTGATTCGTCATCGTCATTATCATTCACATTTTTTAGATAAAATACAGAACAACGATAAAAAGAGACAATTATTTGATGCGGATGACTTGGAATTCGTGGATGGGTTTGCGCGAGTGCCGATCTCGAATGAATCGCCAACAATCGACGAAGAAGCAATAAAGGGTCACTGGCTCGGAGTCTAAATCCTGAAATAGAGCACAAAAATATAAACAAACCAGAGGGGAACCAGACATTTATTTTATCGACCGATGGTAAATTATCGACGCGCAAAAATCGACCGTATCGCCGTTTGTCGTTGGTTAAAAAAATCACTTGTGGATGGCGCCACGGTGACGCGACGAGAAAAAAGAGGGAATAAAAGACTCACATCCACACGAATCGAAATGTAAATATTGGTTAAATAGTCCCTCGGGTCAAGCCTTCATCACCCAACAATGTTTTACCGTGTCTTCGGCGTCCGATAGTTTCTCTTTGAGCAAATCCCACGGGGGAATTCGGTCCAAATCGTCGAACTGGTTGGAATCTCGTTTAGCCGAAGTTCCGGGTCTTTGTGCCGCGGCTGTTGTAGCACGAGAGCTCAGATCCCCCGCTGCAAAGTCGTCGCGTCTTTCTTTTTTACGCTTTACCGATGGGAACAATCGATTTTATTGAAAGTTTTTCGAAAGTTGCGAGTGGATAACGCGTGTAGTTACCCATTGCCAACAATCGAACGCGAGCCAGAAGTGTATCAGATAAAATAACATGATCAGGATCGATATGATGCACATGGCAAAATTGTGCAGAAATACCGGATGGTTCGTCAATTCGGCGTCCGATACTTTTTCAAGGTTAATGTATATCTCCGCGTGTCTCATTTCGACTACCCCGACCAAGATCATCATGATTATTCCCGCAGCACAACCAGTGAGTGTCTCTTAAATAATAAAATATACACAGATCTGTTGATTCTCGTAATTGATTAAACGATCGAAAGAAAATCATTTTTCTGGCTACTGGTCAGACGGTCGATCAAATCGTCAATCGCATCGAAAGACGAAACTCACGAACAGCAATAAAAATCTTTTTCAATCTCACCATTTCAATCAACGGTCGAAAATTGCGATAAGTTAACCACAAAATACCCAAAGCCAGACTGATAATCATGCAGATTGGGTAGACGAAAAAAACTGGATTTCTCCCTTCCGGAAGCTCCGGTACTTCGGGATCCTCTTCCCTCATTCTTTCATTGATAGTGCGATGAACGAAATGGAATATTTCGACCTGGATGAGGCTGATCTTTTCGTGTTTGTTGAATAAAGTAGAAGATTAATTCTCACAAAACTGAGTCGTCGATTTGACCCCCTGGGCTATAGAGGAACTCTGTCATAATTCCGAAAGCCAAAAATCGAAATTTTTGGTTCGACAGAGTTCCTGGTACATCGACAAATGTGTTGCCATGTTAAAAGCATAAAAAAATTCTAAAAAAATCGAATTTGATGAAATTTCCTGAGCGTACTCTTCAGGATTAAATATAAATATACAAACTCTTTAAGATTTTTCTTCTACATAGTTTTCGAGTTATTAATCACTGGACTTGACATGCATGAGCATACAATTCAGATATATATATATATAGATATATCTTCTGCATATTGTAATCTCAAATAATTCGACGAATATGTCGACGAAAAATTAAAAAAAATTAGTGTCGTCGTATTTGATGCAAAAGAATATTATCATCAAATTTTATTAAATTGATGAAGTTTGAATTCGTAAGCAACACGTGGAAGAAAATGGCCCAGAATTTGATTGACTGTTTTGATCGAATAGAAAGGAATTCAGCCCAGATTCGTATTAACCCAATTAAAAATGCGTTTCGAAGTTTCAACAAATATTAAAAAGTGGGTTACTCGGATGCTCGTGTCAAGTTTCTGGAAATAAATGTGGGTAAACGAATAACTATGTTCTGACAGGCATTCGTAAAAGACTTTGAACTCCAACACCAGAAGAAGATCGTTTGGATAGGACGATCCGGATGACGAGTTTCGTTCCCAAGACTCAGTGACACAATTTATTATATTTCTTTCATTTGTCTTTGTAATTATTATGTAATTCGAGATCTGGTAGTCCGACACGGATTTTTATCGTTGCCGAGGCTGCGAGATGATGTTTTACCAGCTCCCCCTCCCTCTCTCATTCTCTCTCTCTCTCGCTCCTTCGGTTAGGATTCGAGGCAACGAACGCGGTATTTGATTACACACAGAATGACAGAGAGACAGCTTTTGCTCTACAGGTGACCTACTTTACGATTATCACAATAAAAATCACAAAACCCTCAAATCCATGACAATAAAAATTGAAAAATTGAAAATTAAAAATCAAAAATTAAAAACGAAAATCAAAAAATCAAAAATTAAAATATTCATTGTTCTATAATTTTTGATCGTGTCAGAAAAGAATTGAAAAAATATTTTCCGCCGAAAAATTTCGATCGAGAGTGACAACGAAAATACTAAATAAGCCGAATTTGAGAAAAACTTACAAATTGGACAAAATTCATAACCGCATGAACGACGTGTGACAGATTGGCATTTCTTTCAAAATTGAGTAAGTCACGATAATAAATGCTGCTGAGTTGAGCGATTTCTTGAAGTTTGCGAACTTCGATTTCCCTCTCGTCGTTATCGTGTTGCATTTTAGCCTTCCCTTTGCTCGTCATGTTCGTAACTCGTTGGGATCGTTTTTGAGATTCTTCGCGGGTGATCTCGTGAGGTTATGCTTACTGTTTGTTTTTGTTTTTTTTTTTAAACAAAGGAATTTCCGCGAGTTTGTTGACATTTCTCGACGATATTCAATCACAATTATTTATAACTATCCGGCGTCTAAATAATCCGAGAATAATTTTATTCCAAGACATGAAATGGAATAAATAAAAGAAAAAAAATGAAATGAACATGGAGACAGAAGATGCTCCTGTATATATGCATGCGGATGTGTATCTCGCGCTCCGTCTCGGCGCCAAGAGATTCTCTTATTTCCTGGCGTCGTCGTCGCCTTCTTCTTCGTTCACGACGTCGGTGTCTCCTCACCGTTGCATCAACAACACTCACACCAACTTCTCGCGCGAGTACTCGCCTCTATAGCTCTCTCTCTCTCTCTCTCTCTCTCTCTCTCTCTCTCTCTCTCTCTCTCTCCTCTCTCTCTCGCTTCTTCTTCTCGTCGATCCCCGCAACACTTGATGGAGCCTTTCTCCATCTCGCTGCTGATGCTGCTGAATTATCTATTCGCACGTATTTATATATATATATATATATATGTGGATAAGTATATACTGTAACAAACTGGAGTCGCTGGTCGGCCTTCGCGCTTCTTCGTGTGTAAGGATCGCGCGACGGAGAAAAATCTTCGACAACTCTGGCAGATTATTTCTTACTCGCACTTCAATACATTTTTCATAGTCGAACGGACCCAACGTTTCGTTTTATTCATAAAAAAATGAAAAAAAAATGGAAGAAAAAAAATGCTGGAGTCTACTCCATTAATAACGTCGGAATAACTTGGCCGAAAAAAAAACAACAACACATTGGACAACAAATATTTACTCTCGGGCTAGTTGCTGGGACTTAATATTTATTTTTCTCGATGTTGGAGTGAAAAAACGTGAAATTGATAGAGAGGAGAATTTTTTCATTTTTTTTTTTTTTGGGAGAAAAAAATTTTTTGCGACCGAACGGGGAGGAGGGCGGGGATGGGATTTTTTTTGGGACCTCGAGACCCTTCGGAGAGGGTGACTGAATTTTTTCACAATTTTTCGTCTCCTCGTTTTTGGTTGAAAAAATGTTGAACCGGTTAATTGCGAATTTTTTAATTTTTCGCCTTTTTCTTCTGCTAATTCGTCATCGGAAAATGGACTAGGATCGCATTCGGAGTCGATTGCCCTTGCGATGTATCGCTCAAGGATTCACTCTCAAACTCCCGACGAATAGTTGCGACTGATCCGTAGCCTGGATGCATTATTTAGACGAAACCGTATTCAGTTTTCCATTTTTCTCACGCCCCGGCCTCGTAAATTCATGTCGTCCTGGCTCGGCCCAGGACGTGCTCGTGAATTCCCTTTTAAAAACCCTTCGCTCTTCGACGCCGAAGTTTTTAGGGAAAAAACGCACGTTTCCACGTACCTTGAGAATGAATTATTTAACAAAGGCACACACGGACCAAAAGAAATCAGTTAATTCTTCGGACGGTTCAAAGTTTTCTCAAAACTTGAATAAAATTTATATTATCGAAGATTTAACTATTCTTCGCGTAATACCAAGTGCCTCCGATCGTTAACCCACTTCTGAGACAACGCCCGGGCCTTCTCTTGGTGATCAGCGCATTATTACTAGAAAAAATGCCGCCGTCGATGCTCTCGTAGAAAATTTTTCATTGAAAAGTAAATTCGGGTAATCAACGAATTAAATAAAATTCTCATGATTTTTATATCGCGATCCAATCTCCTGAAGATCGCCTCAGAGAGTTTCCCATATTTTCAAGCCCAAAACTCCAACTAAAGAAACTTCATGACCCACGAGCAGAGAATGAGAAAAGAAAAATTATAATTAACCCATACCCCAGGGAGCACCGAGGCACCATGAAAAAGGTGAGAGAGCAGAAAATGCAGGCCCAAAGTTGCTGTACTCGAGCACGCCGAGCTCGAGGCAATTCATCACTCGGTCACGTAACGCGTGAGTACGAGAAACAAAGTTGTAAATACCAGATTCATGTATTTCTTTTGGAAACGATTGACATTTCGAGAAAAAGCAGAAAAAACCGTCAAAAAAAATGTTTTTTTAATGATAAAGTGCGTAGCACGATTTTCACACCGAGCCTGCGTTGAAGTTTCGTCCAAAAACTACCTCGCAACCCAAAAAAATTAAAAACCGATTATCCGGGACGGATTAGATCATTAGAGTCTAAATAGCAGTGACTAATTAGCAAGTGGGACTTGCACAAAGATATTTACAACTTAGAAAGATCGTTTGCTCTGATTCCTAGCGTGTTATGATTAATAATAATAATAATTACTGTGGCAACTTACGAAGTAGCGAGAGTTGATAGTTATTCGAGACAGAGCCTTCCGTTGTTGGCTTATTTTAATTCATTCCTTCGTACACATATATTTCGTAACATCTCGAAGAATTCCTCTCTCGGAGAGGCTTATGAGAGCAATGATGATGTTACAAATGTCGCCTTGAAACGTTATAATGCCGAAGACAAACAGTTTATACATCTAAACATTTCTGGTCAATGTCCAGTGCGATTTTACTGACGACACTCACTCACTTGCATCGTTGAAAAATTAAAAATTATTTTCATCATTTTTACGAATATATTTGTCGAGAATGCTGAGGCAGACATTCTTACCTTTCGAAAGTTGGAGTAACT
>JAPYYS010000443.1:0-302622 GCA_030522525.1 Campopleginae sp. 14b
CCAAACTTGGACCACACTTATAATTGGGTTGACGGTAACGACGGAAGAGAGGACGAGATCGTTCGAACGCTGATTAAGAAGGTGGCCATGGTTTCCACCCCCTCATGGTACCTCGAACATCTCTTTCCTTAGAATTTTGCTTTATTGGATTGGGGGGAAACTAGGCTGAAGTTGAGTTGCTCACAACGTGTGCACGAGTAAAGAAGAGTGTGAGTGGAGCTTTAAATGCAAATTCGATTATAAAACGTCGGGGTGAGTCGAGGGATGCAGGAACTGTCACGTACGGACGGTATCAGAGCTCTTTCGATGCATGAAATAACGCAACAGTTTGTACGAGACGTCGGTTTTTGAACGTAGAATAGATATCGTATTGCGTTCGTATTAGGAGGGAGTAGCTGCATAAATGGATGCAAATGCACAGCAGATGCGACAAGAGTTAAGATTCTATCCGGTGTTTCGTTCTGTCCAACTGGGTCGGGTCTGGAAAATGAAATTCCGGGAGGGTCGGACGTTCGAAATGGCACACGTGCAAACCCCCATCTGATAAGCGCTTGAGTTGATTAAACCGAAAAAACAATCCTTATCGGGTTCATACATAAATTTGTTACGTAGTGAATGAAATTTGTCAATAAATTGACATTTATTGAGGTTAGTTACGGGTTGAAAAATTTCATTTTATTTGCTCGAACGCGTGTGTGCTTGCGCACGTCAAAATTTATATGATCGAATATCAAGGCTCACCTGAGTCTGTCAATCATTAATAAAACGGGATCGCAGACGGAAGTTGTAACTCAAGCTGCAACCGGATGAATCGCACTGCCCAAATCGAATAAATCAGTTGGCAATGGTAGTAAAATTGGGTAGAGAGAATGGGAGTTGGGATCACCGGCGCGATCCAGGGAAATGCGGCATATAACTAACGCTCGTGGTGATAACGTGGTCACTCGCTGAGAGGATAAGATAAATCCGCCCTCGCTGCTTTATTATGCGTGTCGAGCTCTCTCTCGCTCTCTCTCTCTCTCTCTCTCACACACATTCTCTCGATCTCGCCACACGAAACATAATCGTAAATCCCGATGTTGGCTTAGTCATTTTCAAATAGCGTTATCTCTGGCGAATGATAGATAGCAAGGGCAGACTACAGACTACCATGCATGAACTTGTTTTTCATTTTATTCGTATCAGATCACTATGTCAAGCTCTGCGTTAGCGCAAAGTCAAACTATACAGTTCTGAAATATTTTTCAACGCTCCTTTCGTTAATTAATTGATAAATAATTAATTTTTACATGAATGTCTAAACCGATTACTCGCAACCCTGCAAACGGTCTCTAAGTATGTGCGTGAACGCTTCGTCCACTTTGCACCGTAGAAAGGCATACATTTTTGTCTCCAGCACGATCTCTTTACGGGGCGCGATTCTAACAGTTTCATTCGCGAATCTGATAACCCGGAACATTGAATCGTTATCAACTTCCTGTCATAGTCCAATGATTCCGTTACATTTTTTTAGCATAAAATGGATGCAGACATTACTTTCGTATGGCAAATGAATTAAAAACCGCATTTTTTTAACATTCATAAATAATCAAAATGTCAGGGAATTTTAATAAAATTTCACCGTTCTCTCGCATCGTTAATCAATCGACACCCCTGTAAAAGCATTATTGCTAATCTTTCTCGTAAATATGATAAATCCATTGAAAGCGAATCTCGGACGTCACCATTTTTATGATCAATCAGTACCAGAGTGGTGCGTCAGCTAATTAACGGTTAACAAGCTTTTTCCTGGAACACAGAAACCGAATGGAATTTATTACAGCAATACATTTTTTCACCAGTTTCGCCCAGACCCTGTTGTGGCCTGGAATACGATTTACAGGAACGATTTTCCGCGGATAATTTATTCCCAACTCTTTGAGGCTTCTTTTTTCCCAATTTTATTCATTGTTCGTTGCAAAATGCGTGCAAATTTCAGGGTGTGTTATGAAGCCAACCCGTTATTTAAATATCGCCAGCGCCGATTGGAAAAGGATAATTTACAACAAAAAAAAGCTTCGTGCGGCTAGTCATAATTTTTTAAGTCGAAAAACACTTAAAAAAAAAAACCTGAGTAACTAGAAATCATTTTCATCGTGAAGACTTTTTTTCATAACAGAATTAATTACACAACAATAATGTGAACTTGATGAAAACGTGAAAACTCTTTTCATTTTCTGGCTTTGAATAACAAACCAAATCACATTTTCTTATGAATGCTTTTGCAAAGCGTGCAATGCCTTCAACAACGTGAATGAGGTATTGAATCGTTCATTCAGCGGTTCGTTATTGCAGCTACAAGTACGACTCTGTAGAGTGAATTATTGGTTTCTGAACCTCGAAAATGTTTGGCTGACAAAAAAATTAGGAAAAGTCTGGGCCAGACGTCAACGTTATAAGCTGGTGGTTGTCGATTGACGTGTATATTCGTGTCTGTGTTTAGCACGTCGGAGGCTGGTGCAAACAGAATGAAATATTCATGCATAACGGCTTTTATATAGAGCACAAACGGAATTGTTTATCGTGACGAGGTCCAACAAAGCGGCCTGCAGTTTGCACGCTCGCCAATCTCTTTTTCGAAACGTTTCGCACATGGATGTAATATTCATCTACACATACCAGCAAAACGCTTCGAAAAAGCTCACTTTTCGTTGGCTGTATACGAGCCGCTCCTTCTCTCGCGTAGTTGTTTTTACAGCTCTCATTTTTTTTTTGTCTTTTTCATGGAAGCTCTCCAAATGCTCATTTCGTCTCGTTCCTTTTTTCCCACTCCCATCGTTTCTCATTCGTGACCGAACTCGGCGTGTACCTTTTCTTTAGGTTATTCTTTTTCTAGCTCGCGAGGGCTCGTAATTGTTTGTTTTATTTTTACCCTTTAGCTCGCCCCTTTCGCAACCATCAGCCTTACCTGTTCTCTACCTGCTTAAGGCTATCGACTATCAACGAGTTTCCCTCAACCAAGCTCACGCGAACCAATTATCCCATAATTATCCAGATATTATTTTGTATGCGTATAATTATCTAGCCAACCACATCTGCACAGCCACAATTAGAAAAAAAAACAAACCAACTGAAATCATATCGTTGGTTTAATTCCAATGATTGCGAATCCCGTTAATTATTCAACGTAGCTTGAACATTTTCATCCTCTCTTATATGAATTCGCTGTCTAAGTTAGCGCGAAATTTTTTTTCCATTCCCGTTATGATCGGCCTTACTTATCGTCCCAATTCGGTGCGTAAATTTTTTTTTCAATATCTAGAAACATGCTCAACGTACGTTTTTGGAAATTAATCAGCTCGAAATTTGAATATTTTCACAATCATCATATTTTAATTTAAATTTAAACAACCGCAGAGATTTGTTGCTAATTTCTCGATATTTTCAACAGAATTTAATACGAGTGAATCTTTTTTCGCTCTTTGAATTATTCATACATTCAACTTTACTGGAAAAATTGAAGATTTGTCATGCAATCGTAATATTTTGCATTATCGCGTGGATAAGCGTTGACGAGGCGATTGTTTGGAACAAATAATTTCTTCCCTCACTGTTATAGGCTGGAGCTCGAACTGTATAACTCGTAAAAAAAGGAAAATATTTGAAAAATCAACTCGATTGAATTTCCAATGGTCACACACACACTCAAAAGTACAATTTCAAGTAATTCAATTTCTGTATTCCACGCGCAAGTATGTTTCCGTCAAAATGTATTCGATGGTTCGATAAAACGTGACCGGGGGACATACAGATTCGAACGAATTTGATTATACACGATGAAAACTCTCGTCGAAATTAAAGTGCACTGGTTATTAAGTACTCATTGTTTCGCGCAAAGTATCATTCATCATTAATTCATGTTTAAAAATGGAATACATATGAATAGTTGTGACGAGATATGGGATTTGCACAATATAGATAATGAAACACATTTGACAATGAATTCGCATTATCACCCATTTACGATTTATTTCGATATTTCTGTACAAACAGTCGACGGATAAAGGCAATGTGAGGAAAGAGTTTACTAAATTTACATTTTTCACACACGAACAAACTGATTTTGGGAAGAAACTGACACTAATGGAAATTTGAAAAATAAGAAAATATAAAAATGAAAACAAAAACCAAAAATTTTAATTAAAAGATAAATGTGATGAAATACTATGGAATAACCTCCATGAATGCATACCGTGCAAGATGCTGTATTTTACGCTCATAGAATTCGTGAAATTATTGCCAATCTACATCGTATATTAATTGAAAAAAACGCCAAGTATTATTCAATGTTCGTCCGGTTCATTTTTACTCGTCGATAAATATGAATACTTTATTGTCAAGCAATTCCGCAAAATATTGGAGTACGAAATATTTGCATGAAATACTAAACTCCAGGTGACGAATTCATTCGAAAAAATGCCGAGGATTATTTTTTATTTTCAATTTTTCGTTCGAAAATCGTTCGGTATGACTTTTTTCTACCATCGTCGCCTGTCACTGCTGAAAAAAAAGCTATTACAGCGACAGTTTTTCCCTCTACTCCAAAATATGACTCTTGTGCCCCAGATTTGTATATACACAGCGCGTTGTCGATGGGAAAGCCAGTGTGATGTAATCTTCTTCGGACCTTTTGATGGCGAAGTCGTTTACCTTATTCAAAGTCTCATTTTCAAACGCATTTGGTTTTGCTTCTCAATATTAAAAGCGCTCTCTGGAAACTGAAAGTAAAATCATTATCTTAAGAAACTATATACGCAGTAATACTCGCACATAATAATTAATACGCCTCAGACAAGCTGCCGAACTGTGGGCGATGTCGGAGAAAATTTCGAATGGCTACCGCGTGAAAATAATTAGAAAACATTAAATTTTCCTTGCAAATATTTCAAACCCCAACACTCGGAGCCCCTTAATAATGGTTAAACGTTATATGGACAAAATATGTTGAACGTTAAATAAACCAAGAGAAACAAGAATTGAATACGTTTTCGAAAGAAATAGAAGTAATTGAGACTCTCGTGGCAAATGACAGGATGCAGGGGTATCGCATGGAGGCTCCATGTATCACACGGCAAAATCCATCCCTTTTTCTGATCGTACAACCTTACCCAGATGGCACCGCCTGGAGCTAAATGCAAAAATCGTCACTGACAAAAACCGATGATGGAGACCTGGAAATTTTTTGATAGACGACATGTGCAGGAAAAAAATGAAAAAAGCAATGTATCTGAACTTTGATGGAAGATGAAACGGTGGAACGAGTAAGGGGAAAAAATATCTGGACAATGATGAATTAGTAGCTAGACTTGACAGCTCCGATGAAAATTTTCACTCTTTCACGATTTCAATTCCGAATATCGTGTCTTTTATGCCATCCATCACTTAATAGTTTTTCCTAAAGAAAATGGACGTTTGCACTTTTCTCGAAAATATTGAGGCAACGATATTCATACTTATTCGAAGCACGTTTGAAATTCATTCGATTTTACCGGCGAACTGTGATTTCCGGAAGGATCCGAAGCGCGCGCGACAAAGAGCGTGAAATTCGGGCCAAGCATAAATTTTTATTCTTGAAATCCTCGGCGTAAACACTCTGAAGCTTCACCAGAGGGAGCCAGAAACTGCGGCCATTCGTAAGGAATATTGAGAAATGCAATTCGAGCACACAACGTTTTCGTACGCACACAGAATTTTATGAGAGTCGGAAATGCGCGTTAAAGTGAAAATATCGATCGTGAACTATCGAATTCGTTGGAAGCATCTCTAAAACACATACAGTACCAATCTCTTCCCCCGTTTTCTGCCTATCTTTTCCCATGGAGCATCAATTCTGGGGTAGTAAAGTTATTTAAGTTTGGCAGAGAGTCACTTGGGAAAGTTTCCACCATCGGACGTTCGAAATTACGAAAGCTTAAAGCTCCAAGTGTCCGAGGCTTGATATAAAATTATACAGGAAATCGTAGCTCGGCTTTGCGAAGAAAAGTCTCCCGTATTTTTTTTCGTTCTACCTAGAAAGCAAATCGCTTAGTCAAAAAGTTTGGCTGCAAAAACAAAATTGCATCGCTATAGGATCGACGGAAACAAAGCTCTGCGTATAAAAAAAAATTTAAGAATTCTTTATGATTCAATTAAAAACTCGAGCAAAAAGTGAAAAATGCCGTTTTCATCCGAATTTTGGTGTGTGTTTTTTTTTACTATGGAGGAGTACAGTTCGGCTAAGTGCGAGAAAATGAGAGGCCACGAAACACTCGAGCCACGATGACCTGGTACTTCGTCCTCGTATATATACAGAGAATCCTTCTAGCTTTTGTGTATACAAGATAACCTCGAATTTACATCTTTACTCTCCTTCATGTGGCTCACTCACAGGCCCAACGTGTTTTCCCTACAATTACATAATAAATCCCAGTAATCTACACACGTATTTGCGAGCACACTCGAGTCTCGAATTGCATCTGACATGGAAATCTGGGTAGCACATATTCTACGCGTAATAAATTGTCATGCAGCTTGTTGAAAACATTAGCAAATATCTTCGTACGTCTAGATCTGTATATAGCTCTTCGTTTTACATCCGGCCGCATATGAACTCGTGTTTCGACATGGAAACCTATGCAATCCCCGCATTCAATGTTTCACTATTCTCTTAACAGTATGTTAAGTGAATTATGAGTAATCCTCCACGATGTATCAGCAGCACTAATGTCATCTGTGCAACTTCCCAACCCTACGATTGGAGCATCAAAGACAATGCTTGCAAATGCTTGCAATGTTGTTTGCTAAGATCATTAATTTACGACCTCTATAACCAACTTTAAAGCTGGAATCCGGGCCAATGGAATTGAGTCATTGAAAATCATTGTTTTACGCACATTTTTTAAAAATTCGTTTTCTCGTACACACTGAAAATGAAATTTCGTCGAAAAACATCGATATTTTGTTGAAAACGATAAACTCAATATGTTTTCGATAATTTCACAATTTTCGTAATTTTGAGAATATTTTTCATTTCCAATGAATTTGTGAGTAAAATTTACGATCGGGATGACAAAATTATTGTGATTTTTCAAAAATAGTTCAGTTTAACGTATCCAACGAAATATTGATCTTTTCCGGCAATTTTTCTTTTTTTACTACACGTAAAATGTGTGCTCGTGAGACTTTTTTTCGAAAGGGGGTGTTAGTGGAAAAACTGAAAAATTCGAATTTCGTTTTTTTCCGTAAAATTTTGAATGTTTTTGCGACAAAACTGCATGTGCACTGCGCTGCAACGTTGATGCCTGAAATTGATGATGAGATAGAAATGAGAATATTTACATAGTTGAGGTTTATGAATTCATATTTGGCAGATAAATAGATGAGAATGAGAATTAGACGATGTAGATCCCATGAGGAAGAAAGTCTAAATGAGAAGGGAAGAAAAGCTGGGTTTGAAGCAACGAAGAAGAAAACCGAGGGCCGTGCAGAAATGCGAGTTTAAAGGGCGCACAATACGAAGTGAGATAAAGCAGGAAGTGCAAAAAAACAAGAGAGTGAAGAGTGGTGGGAGAGTGAAGAACCGTGAAGAGAGAAAAAAAAGGAACGAGGTAGAAAAACGTGCGACGTCGACAACGAACCCCTACGATTCTGAATACGACCCCCAGAGTCGAGATATTTTTTTTACGACTCTCCAGACTCTTTTTTTCTCGTTGCTTCCTCTTTTCACTTCTTCATATATAAAATAGGCTGGCCGTTGTACTTCTAACTATTCTCCAGTCTCTCTTCTCTTGGTCCTTCTCCCTCGCTGCTTTCACGTCTCTCGCTCTCTTTCTCTCTCTCTCTCTCTCTCTCTCTCTCACTGTTTATTCTTTCCAGATCTGGGTCATAATTTTTCTTTTTCATTCCTTTTCTCCTGCTGCTCTCGTGCTATGTACACCTCACGTTACTTTTTATTCTTTCCAGCGACAGCGGCCCCCACGTTCGTTGCCGCACGACAAAATACAATTAATAGCGCACTGACTCAATCCTCTTTCTATTTCTTCAACAAACGTACGTGAGAAATAAAACGATGAGGAGGGAAAAATTACGAGTGTGAGGGCAACTTATCGGTAAAAACGTCAAATAACGATATGCAAATCTTTTTCGTTCACGAAATAATCGACAGCCATTTATTATGCTTCGATTTTCAATTTAGATTGGCAACTTTATTGATTATAGTTTTTCTTCCATTTTCCTCACGTAGTCGCATATTTCGGGAGCCACGTGTCTCCACAAATCACGTGTAATACCAGCAACATAACGCACACTATGCACATGTCATTGCAATATATATTATTATGTAATTTTATCAATTTAGGGCGGATACACATATTGCAAATTGCTTCTCCGGTAATTGGCAAATTCAATCAGCAAAATGGTACGGCAAAATTTCGAAACGTTCCGCGGAGAAACAGACCCAATTTCACAAATGTTGCCATAATAGTTTGCATGCATATCTATACGTTCCTCGGTAGAAAACCGTGCAAATGCACAAACACGCGCGACATATCGATTCCGGAAGCTCAATAGGTTCAAAAGTCATTTCATGCTCATACCTATACGCTGATTTCAATTTAAGTAAACATACCAAATTCTCAGAGGAATTATTTAAACCGATATTTCAATGTGATTCGTTAATAAAACGAGTCGCTCTGAAATTGGATGAAACGAGGCATGTTCCTCGAAATTGAAATATCAGTCAACAAATAACCCTATTTGATGTTTTTCCATGACTGCAGTGGCCTCGTTTTGCAACTCATAAATAATGAATGACGACCCCATTTTCCTTTTTATTCCGTTAATCACTTTTCATACTCTTCGCGAATTATTTGGTGCTATTTCCAACTTTCACTGAGCCTTAATCATCGCAGCTGACGATCGAACTTTACGTGAGTAGAAATTCCCAGGGCCCCGGTAGTCTTGAACGCAGGAATTGAGATTCTGACAAATATGTTTCGAAAAAAATTATTTTCGATAAATACGGAGATATGAATTGGAAAAAAGAATATTAGTCCGAGCGACCCTACCAGTTGCTACTGGCATGCGAAGCCTGCTCATCAATTGCAGCTGAGCAGACGACGTTGCAGAAAAATGTAGGTGGTTCGATAACCACGATTGATTCTCTCCCCACATGACGTCACCCGAGCTTTGTACGTGATGTAATTCCAATCGCCACATATCATCACTTTTGAAGTAACTCTGTACCGATAAAAAAAAAAAAAACAAAATTACACATCTTCTTGATGGATCGTATGGCCGCGTGCATGAATATACAGATTTTCCTCACATTTCCCCTGCTGTCGAGTACAGAAAGACTGCGTTGATCATTATATGTGTTCTGCATCATAAAGTTGAGTGCATATTTCTTCGTCATTGCAGCTCTTCATGGTTTCTGTACATTCGCCAATGGGATAATCAACATATGGCATATCGTCCAATAATTAACTTTTAATATATTCGAAATTACATCAATTTCACTAATTGATAGATGGCCCCTGATATAATATCAATCAGAATCGTATGATGCATACGAACCCACGTATGCCATAGAGTAATTAATGATATGTAATCGTTTCATCAATCAACATTATGCACCAAAATGCAGCTCTCAAGCTCGAGACATAGAAAAATAAAGGATGTTGAAAGTATTGTACAAACAGGACTCAACTATTGTTCAAAGCGATTTTAAGTTGGGATGATTGTACAGCTTTCAACCACATAAACCAGCAAATCGAATCGCTACAGCCACCTATTCATTCCGATCGTTCCCTTTTCGTTTTATGCTCTGTATATAGCCCTGTTTCGCGTTGCCATTTATCCGCAAGCTTCTCTAGGGAAAACGACGACTGGCAGCAGCATCGACCGGAGGCCAACACGCTCGACCTCAATTGGACATCAATCTCTAGCATTATTTGCATTATTTAGTCGAGGCTTTTATATTCTTCTTCGATCTATCTCTTCTTTCGACCTCTCGCCTCTCCCTCTCTCGCTCTCTCTTTAATGAACAGTTACGAGCTGTTTATCAATTCATGTTCATTTGTATAATTGATGGGAAATGATTGTGGATTGAAAAATTAGCCTGTCGAGCGCGGCATCTCCTCATTTCCAACTCTATCGAATAAAAAGCAACCCAAGATCGAAGATGCTTCAATTTTAAGGAGCACAAAACGAGATGCAATTTATTTCGTTAATAAAACTCGAGCTGCGACGCTGCTGTTCGGGAATAAAAAGCGTTTACTCCATTCGCTTGAAAAAACAGTCATAAAATATTTGCCAGTTGGTGCAATACTGATGCGGAATATTTCTTGGCTTCGTTATTATTTTCCTTTTTGGTAAAAATAAAAAATATCCTTTTTCATAGCATGTCAGTAAAAAAGTCACAAAATTGAGTATCGATTGGAAATCATCGAACTTAACTTCAGAATAGTGTGGGATATAATTTTCTCTTAACTTTTTACTTTGCACGTCCATAATAAAAAAAAGGGTCGAGGACTTTCGATCCGCGAGACTCAAAGTTACGTACGCGGAAGGCACACCTGAAAAAACTCCACGCAGAAAAATTTCGTTGCAGTTCACTCACAAGTTTCGTACGTTTGTCGTAACGAGTTCTCGTCGTTCATACACTCATGCACTTTAACGGTTGGGAAAGAGGAGTATGTGCAACGTGCGTTTTGCTCCCCGGACGCTCTGGAAAAGAAGGCTTCAGCACGCAAATAACGCTAGCTCATAAGTCTTCCGTAAGTTTAGAAAATAAAGGAGAGAGCTAGCACACGGAACTCGCTGCGGAAAGGGTTCTTAGCGTTTGTACGGACTTCTGCACTCTTCCGTGGCTCGTACACATTCGTACGAGCAGGGATATCCAAGAAATCTTCATACAAGTGTACATCCGTAAGAAAAACATTGAACATGAGAAAAGATGTCTTATTTCCATTCGCTGATCGGATTATGCTTATCCAAGCCAAGAGCCCTTGACTTCAGCTTGACTTCATTGATGAAGCAGGAGCTCAATCAATTAATTGACGTTTCCCCTGAGGGAAGAGTTCACTTGGATTATTGAACGAAATTGTAGCGAAGATTTCATGAAATATTTGGTGCGGGTAATAATAATTGAGCGTTGTTCCAAAAAAAATCGACGAAAAAAAAAATGAAAATTTTTTATTCAGCAGATTCCTTTTTGAGTCAATTTAACTGAAGCTTTTTTTTTAATTTCGCGACGCTCGGTATACGCACGTATATATATTGGAGACACGAGTAAAGAGGTGGAATATGTCTGCAGTGCGACTACAAAAAACACACACCCACGTAGACACATGCCGTGTTGCTGAGCACGCGAGAGTATCATTGGCGGAGGTAAACTTTTCGACAGAATTGACCCACTGCTTGCACTTTGTAAGAGAGGCTAAACCACCCTTATGCTGTACCTCCGAGTCTACACAATCGCACACACGCTCCTGCATGCACATTCACCGGAATTTAGAAGAAGATAAATACAAATTGAAGACAAAAGACGATATGACGACGACGCTGAAAATATGCTGTGCCAGTTTCAATCATTTTCGTATATCTTCGCGAACCCCTTTCCCCCTTTATCATATTTTTCATGTCAGCAATCTTCTCGAGTATTTGACTCTTCCCAACGACATTTTCGCATACATTTTTTAACATGGCCCCTAAATTCTTCAAATGGAAAAGTTTTATATGGTCGAGCTCGCCTGTACCAAATCAACCGCAACAAATATTGTTTCACTTACGACGCGAGTAGGCAAAGTGGCCGATGATCGCCAGTTCGCTGCAGAGAAAACAAAAAACTTTCCTCCTCATTCTAATTTTCGAAGCATCGCTTTGTGCAAGCTTTCTGGTAATAATTCAAGAATTTCCGTCCGTCTGACCAACGTAAAACTTAACTACTTGGATCGGAATATTTTTCTCATATATTCGGATAATATGGGATGTTATGTTGCATAAAATAGCGTGCTTTATAAAACCATCAATACAATTAGAAAACGAGTAAAGTTGGCTTTGAATTTGAAATGAAAAACGGCTGGTTTTATCCAATGAGAATGAGAGATAGAAACATTATGCAAATTTTATTCGCGAGTATAATTGTTTGCTCGGGTCCTGGCTGTTCGGGAAGATAGAGTTCTCATGGCGCTCGCGATATTAAATATATATACATATCGCGAAAGAAGAACACAATTTCCTGGCCGTTGAAACGTTGCAGCTAGGGAGTGTACGGACCGAAAGAGGAGCTTTTACCTCACGTATAACATACTCGTCGAGAATGCTGATTCGGTTTTAACGAGTGTATTCAGGATAACGTTTGCATTTTATACGATTAAATGAAATTTAATTTAAGCAGGAGAAACCATCGGGTTGGAGTCTGGCTTGTTTGATGCAAGTGCTTCACGGAGCTTTTTTCCGCGCATTCTTGCTGCAATACACCGCGGCGTAAACCTGACCAACCATAATTATTCATTTTTCTTGTACTTTTAATTCATATAACCTGAACACAACAAAAAATTGTAACCAAACAAAAAATGGGACGGAATCTCGTTCAGGGAAGAGAGCAGAAGCGGATCGATGAGTTGGAGGCAGTATTGCCATTAATATCCCAACAAAAGTTGGTAGACTTATAACTCGTGTCACTGATGGAACATGTTGTTGAACTAACAAACTTCAAAAGCACATTCTGTCATTTTAAGTACAAGTAAAGTTCAAGTTCAAGTAGTTGAACTCTACAAAAAGAAAAAATGATGGGTAAAGAAACTTTTAAGTACTCGGGCGATGTGTAAGTCGAAACGACCATTTGTTAAGGTCCCGTGTGGCCCCTTGGCTTTCTTCCCTCGTTTGTTACACGTCCGATTAATCATCAATTTAAATACCAAAGTAAAATAAAATCCAGTTCAATCGAAATCACTTCTCTCGCTTAATGAATAAAAAATAAATTGAAAACACTTATGTATTTCGAATGAGGAGTCGAATTGCTAGCCAATAGTGGATTTAATTGGGATTAAAGCAATAAGAGCGATGGTATGGAGGATTTCCTGGTAGGAGGAGAAGTACCACGCAGTCGTGCTAATGACAAAGCTCGTTCACCATTGTTGCAGCACGTGCTACAGCTTCGTTATGTGCTAAACGAGTACGAAACAGCGTGCAATGAATTTTCTCTTTTGGAACCGGGGATATTGGTTCTTGCTCAACGATACGCCACTCGCATTAGCACACATGCACTATTCTACAACCTAAATTTTCGCTGTCACGCATTCGTGGCAACTACGCTCGAATACCATACATAGGATTCAAGTTTCCCAAAGGCTTCGTGGCTATCTACAGTGAGTCCTTAGAGTGGTCGTCTCCGGCACAATTTTTTCATCAAAACTTTCAGTTCCTATTATGGCTGCGCACGATTATGAAATGGGTCGTAATTTTTTTGCCTAGAATATCGCAATAATGCACATCGGTCCGACTCGTGAGTTGTACGGCCATCAAGTGCAGCTTTTTCATTTCAAATATTAATTTATACTCTCCTGCCAACCGTCGACGTGTAAATATTTTATTACTTTTGGAACCTAAATCCGCTCATTCGGTCAAATATTTTTCCGACACATGAAATACAGCGTAAATTATTTTCTTTTTCATGTTTTTTTTGCATTAAACAACTTCCACCAAGCATTTTTGTGACGAAAAACAAAGATCGGAACGAGAAAAGAATGTAGAAAAATGGCGTGCCTCGTACATGTGAGAGAAGTGAATTGCCACTGGCAGCGCGGATTACGTGATGAGATAGTAATCTCTCAACTGCCTAGTATAAAGTTCTCTGCATGCAAGCACGTGACTCGTGCAGTGTGCTATACATTACACGAAACACCACACGAAAACGAATGCCTAGCAAGTATAAAGTGTGATTCATGAGAACAAACAGGACGGTTAACAACAAATCTAACTCGAAAATACTGTTTTCGGTATTTTGCGGTACTCGGATGGGTGACCGCTCCCCGTCATATACGATGGAATGCAGTAGGAACAAGAAAAGTCACGTTAGGCATAACGTTGGCACAAAAAGATTAGAAATCCTCGTGAAAAACCGCAAGAAAAAAAAATGCCAAAAGATTCATTGCTCGTTGTTGGTTTATTGCAAGTTTGACCTCTCGTTCCAGGTCCTAAATATAACTAGACCAGTCATTATGGTCTCATATTTCATTCGAGCATCGAGTCATTTTTCAAAGCTAAGTACTTGACTGTAAGAATGTGGAAGGCCCGGTCGTTTGAAGCGAAGAGATCGTAGATAGTCGTGTTATTCTTTCGTTTATTTAACTACGACTGCACCGGAAGAGTTAAATTACCAAAAACTGTCGCAAGCACTTCTGTTAGCGTTGCGAATGTAAGCCACGTTCGGTGTATAACAAACTGTAGTCATGAATACGGGAAACAGCGAGTGGCAAAAAATGTACCTGAAAGTTATTGCTTACGGATGCGGTGAATTTGCACAGCGAGAAAGAAAAAAAAAAAAGCTATGTAAAGTTATACCTCACGAGCTATAGTTTCGTACGTACCAGATATACGTACGAATGCACTGTAATCACGTACACCGTAGCAGCCCCGATCGTTATCGCAATGCCGCCAGCCAATGTGAAAAGAGAGGGATGCCGCTCTCCAATTTTCCTCTACACAAATGCAAGTCAACGTGCGATTTTGAACACGACGTTTTCATCCCTAAACCGAGTAGCTCCGCATGTGTCTATAGCTCTTCGTCGCTGTATAATCATATGGCTGCGAAGTACATATTCCTCCGGATGTGTGAGTGAGAATAAGTTTACGTGTGTGTAAGCATCAACGTGCAGTATGCATGACGCGCAAATGGATCACGAAAATATCGCCTCAGCACTCGCGCGGTCGAGGTTTTGCGATCAATCAGGATAATGCATGGATTGCTGAAGAGACGAGGATATATGAGCCCCGCACTCTTGCCTCTGTGTCGTATACCCTGCCTGAAAGAACAATCGAATTTTTTCATCCTCCTTCCCTGTTTTTATCCGAAAGTTTATCCAGAAACGACCTGACATTCTTCATGACTTTGGAACAATTTATAATACTCTCCAGTCAGGTCAGATTCTTTTCTGTATCCAAGAAAATCAATCACTTATTGCTTTTTCCCTATATGCTTTGTTCGTTATGATAAATTATCCTTTGAATCCATTGTGCGAAGAGGAAGGTGATGGCCAAAGCCAAAACAATAGCACTTCTGCTCTCACTTTGAATATTCAAATTCATAATTCACCACAAATCCCAAATTTTTTTCAACAATGTTCATAACATGGTTATGAGCCAATCACTGAATTCTCATGTTCACGTACTTTTTGTCCATAATTCCCAAGGAACAACAACGTCAATAGTTTATTTTCACTTGTGCCGTTCGTCATTCGGAAAAAGCTATTTTCCTCACAACAGTTTTTATCTCGTTTCGGTTCACATTCCACCGATCATTTCCATGTCTGGTTCATACGCTTCGGTGCACATTTGTGTAATATATATGTTCGTGTATACCTGGAACGGTGACATATGTACCACAAACTCAAAGGAAACGTATACATGTATCTCGATCGTCGTCACGCACCACCAAAACGTTATTGACAGACGCCCCCTCCCTTATTTCTTCTCTGAGCCAATCTAACAAAACAGGCAACATTCCCAATGCATTCGATACACGAAAGCTCGATCGTTGATACCTTTTCTCTATGGGAATAAAAATACTTTGGCTACATCTCCTCCTCCCTTTATGCATATATCGACTATCGACACTTTTCTTCCGTCCTCTTTTTTGCTATTCTCTTTGCCGCTCTCGAGTATCCATGCTAAACATTTCAAAAAGTTGCTACAACGATATTTCTCGATATATTTCAAAATTTCGACATAGCCTGAAGAAATACTGGAATTTCGTGCAAGGGAAAAAGCGAACAATGCCTTTGGGTGAACAAAACGATTGTACCGAGTGATTGTATGAATTTTAACGAACTGGAATTTGTACAATGAAAGCAATTTAAAAAAAAAAAACAAACAGCTTCCGATTTTTTCTATGAAGATTCTTTCGTATCGTATTAAATTTGATATCCCGACGATTTTTTTACTCTCGTAAATATTCTCTGTACATGGGTAAGAGCGATTCGGTGAATCAGGCCTGATAAAAAATTTGTTTGTTGCCTTAGAATTTTTCCGATATGGCTGCACAATGTTGAATCAAACGAAGAAGAGTTGAAGGGCAACGATCGAAGTGGGGAGGTCCGTATCGCTCGATTTTAAATAACGAGCGAGTGAGAATTTACCAAGTGTTTATGAAGAGTTTTTTCTGGTATATTTTCAACGATTCATCACTAAATACAGATGGCTTCCAATGAAGTAGGATGAGTGTTCAGGCTGAGGGGAGCCAGGGAGTAAACGAAGTGTGCAGGATCCGACTGAGTGGCTGTCCAATCGGAAATCGAATCCTATAATCGATCTGACGAAGCGTTTCAAGTACAAACCCATACGTATACCATATATGGAGATATTTTTTTCATACAAATATAAATATATTCTTATCAATCCATACATTTACAATAAATGTAAAAATGGCGAGTAATTCGATGCCAGGAATTCTCCAGAAATTTCGTTAACCGATAAAAATCGTAAAAAATAAAAATGTTTTTCGTAATGTCGAACAATCGTTGCTTTCAGAATAACCCACTCGTTTCGCACAAAAAACAGCATAGATAATTATTATGTCAGTTAGTAACTGTGAAGTGAAATGAAGAACTGTAAATATTTCTTTCAGTTGGGAGCGACGAATCATTACGGACTTTTTCAAAAATTAAAAAATTCTGCGTCTGAGTAAGTTTTCCAATTTATCCGAACTTTTGTTGGCTCATTAAAATGTTGTCAATGAATTTTCCTGCTATTTAAAATTCCAAGGAGAGTTTTTTTCTCGCTAAAATAAATGTGTACGATGTGTGAAAAAAAATGATTATTATATGTGGATCGTAACGATTTTGGATTATTGCATTTCGCATGAGATCATTGTAAGATAAGTTGCGTCGAATATTGACAAAGAGCAGAGAATTTAGCAAGAGTTGGAGGTAAGAGGTTGCATAAGTGGCCACTTGGAATAATAAGCAGTTTGATAATTGAGAGGAAGATGAGGAAAAAAGTGTAGAAAGTGGACGGTAAGTTGGAGCAACTGTGTCTCTATAAAAGGAAGCATCGCTGATGAAAGGAACAAGCGTCCGGAGTGAGAGGAAGAACGACAAAGAAAGAAGTTTCCATCGTGGATGGACTAGCAGCGGAATTCAACGGAAGGAGAAAGAAGATTGAACTTAACTGGGGTCAAATTGACTCTAGTAGGGAGTCCCTGCATTCAATATGGCGACTTCCTAATAGAGTCAGGCTGACTCCTTTTAAGACGTTCACCATGATCTTCGCTACTTGGAATTTATTTAAGAAAAAAAAAAGAAATAAGACACTGTAAAAGGGAGAATGGGGAGTTAAGTTTCGAGCTTTGCTTGTAGCAGTACCGGATCCGTAGATTCGTAATTAGCAATTATAAAGGATGCTACAGTTTCTTCGTAGTCGCGAGAAAATGTACGAGAACATAGACCCTAGTACTCCATCATATTAAAGACGACAAAGTGCCAATAAGCTTTCATATATGCATGTACAAGTTAACTCCGTTCAATGTGAAAAAAATTACGTCTGTACCTTCTGCCTGTTAGCTGCAAAGTGACGCGATAACTGATTTAGAATCGAGCGAACTTTGTGAAAAGAGAAATTGAACGTGCACAGGGTAAATACACCATTAAGTCAAATTAAATACGAATAAGCAAGCGAGAAAGCAACAGGACGGCCAAGAAATTCGTTCTCAAGCTGTTGAGTTTTACGATCTTTTCAACAAAACTTTTAAATTGTCATTACCAGTTTCTTCTTTCCTTTCAGACTCAAATTAAACAAAAAAACTATGCTGCTTCGATGTCTTAGCTTTTAATACATCGATCGAGACTATTCATCCTGCCGAACCTTCTGTCATGTATTGTGAACAAATTTATGCACTCGGAATGGTTCTCTAATCACAGTCGATGCGATACCGATCGATGCAATAGAAGCTCTTCGTGATTCGTTGTTCCAGAGTCGATATTTATGCATTTTAACAATTTTCCAGTGACGAGAAAACATCCTTTTATAAACTCAATGTGACAAATTGATTGCTTTCTTTTTCCTACGATTGCGATATGCTCGGATGTGAATATTGTGTGTCACGATATACTGCCGAGTTTTTTCTTGATTTGTTTTTTTTTTACTCTGTGCCCCTGGCACGCTTTTTCGAACGGACAAGGAATAAACTGCCTCTTAAGATATTCAAATACTCAGTTACGGGACGAGTTTTATGGGCGAACAATCTTTCACGTATAACGCAGTAATACAGAGCGGTACACAATATGCGGAGGGATTGTGGAATAAATAGTCGTTTATAGGTAAATCGGCTCGATATGTATTCGAGACACGCCGAGGTTATCGGAAAAACTTACATGCCATAAACGCGAAAGATGAAAAAAAAATATTTAAATCTATACAGCCGATTTACTCTGTACAAAAGGATCAAAGAAAGATACCGTGATCGAAGAAAATCTGGAAAAATGTTTTAGGCTGTTCTTCGAGCGCAATGAGCACCGAATCGGTGAGTCTCCCCATTGGTATTCAGAACACATTACTGATTCGGTCACTCAGCGAAATTCGAGTAATTGCAACGAAGCTCGGAACAATTATTTCAACTACCAATTTTCGAAGACAGCAGAACAATTTTTCTCCACATATTTATTTCACATCCCTGGTCCAAAAAATATCCACATAATTCGTTTTTCCATGCGGCTGCACACTTTCACGCGACTACGATCGATAATTGCGGAAGCAATTTCAGCTATTCCCTCGAGGGTCGGACATTTATAGAGACATGTAGAAAAATATACTTCACTATCCATTCATTTTTTGTTACATATTTTTCCATATGAATATTCCGCTGCATTACATCGTCGCATTTTTAATATCTCCCTTTGTCTACCGCCTGCAGAAATAAATGCTTGTCACAGTCCATCGTATGTACGCCGATGTATAATATATATTTTTTATATACTCATGGCTTTACATGGGGCTGTATACACGTACGAAAAATGGCTGAGGACGGTTTCCAACGGCACTTCTGCTGACTGCAATCCGCAATGCAGAGGCAAGCTCATAGTATACCTGTATTTATATCATACTACTGATACGTCCATGTGTGTGTCAGCTTGATATCGCGATGTAGGATGGCCCATAAGGATAGGAACCCCCGAGGCAGGTGCCAGCTCACAACTCGTTAAATCGAATTAGGCCAATTAGATTAAGACTTTAATTTAATATGACGAGCATATACATGTATACATGCGTCTCTATAAAAATAATACGTCTTGTTCGTGTCGTACGTGAGTGTGAGTGGCTCCGTAGAGTCCGACGTAAACCCGCATGAGGGACGCTCCGTCGAGCATACGAAAAAACGTGGAAAAAAATAAAAGGGTGGAAAAAAATCTGCGAATTTCTCTATGAACGTCGAGTCTCTGGCGTTCCAGAGAAACTAAAAATGGAAGCACGTAACGATGAAAATTACACTCGCCTTTTTTACACTCGCCGTAAATGCATACGTGCCTTCAACAATTGTTCACGAAGAAAAGTATTTTCTCGGTATGTCGGAAAAATTCTTACAACGAAAACGCTAAAATAATTTTTTCACTCCTAATTTGCAATACGAAAACAATGAATTTGTTGACAAGCGCACATATCATATATATAGTTATACACTAAATCGCTGATCGCACGGTAAAGACTAGTCTCGTTTACACTCAAATTCCAGTGCAAACACACCAGCTTTCGCTGACTTTGCTAGTTTTCTCCGACGTGTGAATTATTATGCATGGAAAATTCTTGACATCCGGAAACAACATATCCGCTTTTTTTTTCATTTTCTCCTACAGCTTTTTTGGTGATCGAAACGTTTGTCTGTTATGATGAATATCAGGTGTAAATAAATGATTGGTTGTTCATGCAGGAATAAAATCGTGTCGTCTGTTTTCCCCGAAGTCGAGACTTCAGGAAAAAATGCAAATCAACATGATCTCGCATGTTTCTAGTGGAAAAACCGCGAAAAATGGACATCAATTGTTTTGGTAGGTTTCAGAAAATTGTTCGATGCATTTGGGGCTACGTTTCTCCGAAGCACCAGAACTGACAATGAAATCTCTGTAAAATCGTTGCTCCAATTATGCCGAAGCCATGAGTTTCATTATTTCGCCAGAAACCGGTCAAAATCATTTCCTGATAATGACGACCGGAAGCTCAAAAATTCCGTTTTCAATTAACTCCCATGCTGATAGAAGAATTTCATCGCAACTCTCGATGAGAGATCGTCGTGGAATTTCGTTTGAACTTTTTGTCAATTTTCTTCTATTTTAGCAGCTCATTTTTACTTTTTCTCACCTTTATTATCGCCCTCTCTACCCTTATGGCATCGCCTCACAAATCCCTTCTCATACAGGCACCAATTTTCCATTCACTACTACAACAAAGCGTTAGAATTTCGTTATGGACCACACGTATCCTGATTCAAAGTGCTATCGATCGGAGATGCGTTACGTTTGCCATCAAAAATAGAAGAGAGAGGGGGCGGGAGAAAGAGGACAGAGGAGGAAGCAGAGAGCCGAATCTATAGAGATGAACAACGAAAGGTTCATAGGCCTCACGGACGTGCAAGCATCAAAGTATATATATATATATATATATATATAAATTTTCCTTTTGATCCATTACAATGGCTTTCGGAAATTTGTACCTTTTATCACGATCCCATTAGGTCAAGCACTTTCGAACACCATCGATATGGCGAAGCCATACAAACTTCTCTCAATCATTACACCCCCATGAAATTGATGTTCGATGAAAAGCCGCGGTTATGAGGTTATGAAACTATATCCCTCGATCACAATGCAAAATTAATTACCGGATCGTGATAAATACTTTGATGCTGCTTTAATTTTAGTTATAAAATGGACCAGGTTCCGGCCATGGATAGGACGATCAACATTCGCGTGTGGTATAGTCCCGCCAGATAGGATTGGAGGAGTATTAATTAACGTCAGAGACACCAGCATCACGTTTGACGCTACTGTGAGCTACGACCTCATTTATGTCCCTCGCTATCTGTCTACTCTCGACGCGAACCCGATATATGCACGTTGACTCCTGTCACAGATTCTCTCGACGAGCTCTCCAATGTATATTCAAGTATGAGTTCCAGTTGTCATTCCTTACGGACATATTTCTACGTGACTGAAACAGTATTTCCGGGTAGCTGAATCTAAACCAAAGAAAATAGTTGAACCATCCATTCGAGGTATAAATTATTTATTAATAACGATAATGAATCTCGTACGAAAATTCGCAATGTACGTTCATCTTCAGGGTTTTTCCACGAAAAATATCAGAGGCCATGGAAACCCCGTAAATCTTGTAATTTGCCACAATTTAATTGACAAATTTTTTCATTGATTCGTCAACTCGAGACATGTATTTTCAATCCTTTGTTATAAACTCAATGTTGTCTTTTGTCAACGTGATTTCTGTGTGAGAATACCAATAACAAACGTAACATTCGATGCACATGCAACTTTAAATGCTCGAATGTCTCGTTGTACATTGATCGTTTGTTGCATCAGCAGCAACAACAATTTTAGGTAAGCTGTCCCTGTCGCGACTTCCAATAGAATCGATGAGCGGAAGAGACACGACCGTATGCATCGAAGATTATGTGTTCGAAGCTTTTGACAACCGATGATGCGTCAACTCATCTTCTATCCTCGTTGTAACCCTCTCGATTCCATGGGGAAACAGGGAAGAGGGGCAAAGCTATACAAACCCCTGAGAAAAAAAAATGCATTGTCGCTATCGATGCCCCTCCATTGATGATATGTTTTTATAGGTGCTCTCGTTATATGTTCCATCAAACAATGCATCGATTCCTCAATTTTTTATATCCGGAGAACGAGCTGATCGTAAAAGCCTATACATCGAGGAGACAACAATTCTTCGTCATCAGCACTCACGCGTTTTTTTTTGTTCTTTTACGACTAATATTGCTTCACTTTTCTCTTGTTCTTTACTTCAGAACATTTCTTTTCCATGTAAAACTGGGCACGATGCAATTTTTTAATGGCTGAGCAACTTTTTTTTTCTATCGAAACAGCTTGCAGAGTTCGCAACCGTTTAAAAAGATTGAAGCTGGGTTTTAATTTCGAAATACCGTTTGAAAGAAGCAGAAAATCTGCCAAACAGGTCCAATCGATACTTTTCTATAATTTTGGAAAGAATTTTGAATTTTGTGGTTTACTAAGATTCAAAAAATTGTGGTTTAACTTTAATTGAGCTTTTGCATGAAGAACCGATAACTTTTCCATGTGTACACCAATCTTATGTGTTTTTTTTTTTTTTTTTTTTTTTTTCAATAAAAAACATTCCAACAATCTTTCCATTTTTTAACATTTTCCTTACAAAAAGGGCTAAGTTTTTTATCTTGATTACTTTTGAGAAAAAAAATATTCTCGAAATAGTCGGTATTAAATGTTGACGACAAACCAGCCGAGCAATCTTTTTTTATTATTACGAAAATAAAAGTTGCACGGGAAAACTACCCTATAAGCTTATGGCTATATAGACACGTGATTGTCGATCCAATGAGCGCTGGGATCACTGAAGGGATACGAAATTCCACGCGCACGTCACAATATTGATGGTGCTATTTCAACTTTCGCCTTTGGTGCCATTTCCCGAGAGCATAATATTCGCATAAACGTCGAAACTGTAAAGTAACTAAAAATTCCGAGCGCCCTTTACAATAGTTAGTAATCAGGAAAGCCCCTGGAAGGAAACGGAATCGTGCGAAGAATAAATCATTACTTCGAATGGACAAACAAAGAATATGCCAGTTTATATAATTTTCAGTCTTATTCATTATTCTGTGTGCAAATCCAGAGTTCGAGATTTCTTGCTTCTGGAGAGAAGAGCCCTAAAAACACATATACACCTTGCAACTAATTATCATCATTGTAAAAAAAAAAAATTTTGTGTTAATCCCAAAAATGTTCAATCCGCCTTTTTTGACCAAATTTTTTGTCTATTAATATTTGCAGTACAATATAAAGAAACGAGAGGAGGTGCAAGAGATGATGCCTCAGGAAGAACCAAATCCATTGATGCGAAAAAAGAAGACACCCGAGGAGCTCGCAGCCGAAGCCGAGGCTGAGGACGAAGATGAATTTACGAGTAAGTATTTTTTTATCTCGTGACGAAACATTTTTTTTTTACTGCACATTATGGATGCGAACAATCCCAAAAAATGGAAATTCGTGATAAAGACATCAACATTTCGGTCGATCCTTGTAATTTTGCATACCTCATGCAATCTGCCATGTCGATCATTGAAGCAGAAAGCGTTTCGTGTTTCCGGGCATGTACTCGCGAAATCGAAGGGATTTATGTGAAGACAAAATTTACACCCTAAAGACTGGAACGATACGAATAAACGTTTACTGTTGTGCACTCTGAGGATGATTCGTTTGATTGGTCCGTATACCGAAAGTTCTTTATCCCATTAGTAAGACCCAAATAATAATTATACCCTTTTGCATTTTGAATTTTGCGAAATCTTGACTGTTTACTTTTCCGGGTAGTTATCAAGTACGAAATTTGTGCTCTGCTCCATGAAATTTCGATAACTGCATTCTGATGCGACGAGCTCTTATCCGCTTGGATTTTAGTTGGACCCCGTTATTTCGATTCCCAGGAGCGAGTGATAACCAGCAATACGAGGTGTCAACAAGCCCATCCCATCGTTCGTACTAGCAATAACGTACCGTATTGACTATCACGAAGTCATTAGTCGAAACCACGATGCAATAAAGAGGAAAATGGAAATGGTTCTCGTTAGACTGCATCGGTCTACGAAGTTGCACGTACAGTTAGAACTTTTGATTTAGTTTTAGGATATTCGGATTGGAATAGACAGTGTACACGCGCGCGTCTGATTTTGAAAATTAAAGGGACTCGCGTTTACGGACGTCCAGGAGAATGAACTCGTGGCAAACAGACAGGAAATGTTCACTATTCCTTTTCAATTTTCTATGCAGCATACTCGAGCATGTGGCCGGGCACGAAGTTGGAGAGGGAATCGGACTCGCATAAAGTTGTGGTAACACGATGGCTATATAACGTTTTGGCCATGCGAATTTGTGCGATAAGTTGAATCGCGTATGTCGAGGCGTACGTAGTATTGAGCGAAAAGTTGCTACGGGCAGAACTCTAGAAGTCTCCGAAGATTCGACGCTTCTATATACCTCTCACCGCGGATATGAGTATACTATCGATAATTCAGGACCTTTGATCGACTATCAATGGAGTATGAATATATTTCACGGGTTATATTCAATCTGGCACCGTCGAACATTCCCCACCGAATATACAAAGTTCTCTCTTGTGCATATCCACGCACTTCTCAAAGGTGCCTCCATTTTATCTCAAATTCACTCTGCATCCAAGCATTCAATAAGCTTCATAAATTTCAACCTGAAAAGTTAACATCTTACTCTTCGTCTCATTTAAATTGCCTTTTAATACAAACATCAAAGCGATTTCCAATGAAATTTATTTGCAAAGTACATAGTAACGACAAATTGGAGTAAACGTTCGTCATTTTTGGGCCACTGCAGAGAATGGGCCAACACTTTTTTCGATCTGAAATATCGAGTCGACAATCGAGTCGTAATACAGCGAATTTACATGACAAAAAAAAATCGGAAACATACGAGTTTCATTTTTTGAAGTGTCGCTGTCTTGCTGCGTTGGATCGTAACTATTCGGGCGTTGAACTGTGCCGACACGTATACGTTCACAGAGAGACCCGAGAATTTCTCATTATCACGTAACCGGAACGACAGTATTGAATCAATAAACTCGGCAGAATCCTCACGTACATGACGGTTCTCGCACTGCATCGCGGTTCAACGAATGCATATCCGGTTAATAGGGATTCGCAGCAAGTAGCGGCTGATCCAAGGGATGAAAAGCGTGACAGAGCACTCGGTGTTTCTCGCTTTCGCTCAGATCCTCCCTTGTGTCTCCTCCAGCCCTCTTCACTCTTTGCTCAGGTACTACGACGTCGTCGATCCCTTCCACGAGCCCAATGCAAAGGACCTTCAAGTGAGTATCGTTCGTTATGGCCGGAGAACGTTGCAACCCTGCAACGTCAATCAATAATTGTTTAACGAGCCGGAGTAGAAATCAAACAGAGCAGCATTGCCTAAGCAAATCGAACGAGTGTCGACAAACGTCGTGTTCTCGGTGTCCCCCAATAGGCGACGATTTACTACGCCAGTTTCGTGGAGACAGATCTCTTTTGCACCCCTGAAAATTGAAAATTGTGCCCAATTCGTGTCGATATTTCATGACGATTTTTATGGAAATTATCATCCCCAGAAGCTTAACTATTTTTTGTTTTTTTGTTTCTGAATGTTGCAGAATTGAAAAACTCATTGACGACGGGTGTAAACGAGTTGAAGACAAAGTTCGATAATGGCTGCAGTCTGCAATGAGTCAGCCCATTCAATTGGTCCAAGTCGATGACGTCGTTCGATGTCATCGGGCTTGGCCATGTAACCCGACCCCCACCACGAGCAGAGCGAGAAGAAGCCAAGACTAACGGTTTGTCGAGAGGAAAGAGTAAAGTTTGTGAGGCAAGAGCGAGCAGCGAAATAAGTCAACGGAAGAGAAACGAGGAGAGAAGAAAAACAACAGGAAGAAAACGTGGCAGGAGAAGAAAAAGAGAAGAGAGAGGGGGAACAGTAAAGGTCCTAGACTTTATAATATTCAGTTTCATCGATGAGGGCCAACCGAGACAAAGTTTCCAGATGAAAATTTGTGATGAAATGAGTTTTTTTCAAGCCGGGAATAAAAACGGGAAGAACAACGTCTTTCGTCGCCCAATCGTCGAGATCGCCATCATTATTCGGCACAAACGTTCGGACAAAATCCAATACCACTGACGACTCTTAAAAATGAATTCCGCTCACACGCGTATGTGAATTTCTATGCAAACACGCGAGAGAGAAATGGCCTTCACGTATTTTGCCATAAGATCGACTGCAGTGAACAAAAAACCTGATAAATCCTGCGATTCGTAGAATTCCACGAGGCTATTTTTTACTTCATCTTCTCCGCTATCTCCCACGTGCTCAAAATATTCGATATAATTTATATTCGTATAATTATATTCGTAAAAAATCAAGAAATGCAAAAAACGACGCTGGTAAAGCATGTGGTAATGAAATCTTGTTCGATCTTTCGAGCCCAACATTCAGGTCTCGATTCGTAGGTTTTTCATCCTACGATGCATGAAGAATGAAAAAAAATTCTTTATTTCATACCATCGTGCAGAAAAACGCTCGATTCGAATAAAGTTTGATGGTACTTGGTAAATCCGCATTGCCGAAGGAACGCATTGGGATTCTTCAGATTAATTGAAGTGGAGCTTTTCAAAGATAGATTGAAGGAGAGAGAGAGAGAGTTGCCGATAAATCAATGGCGATGCGACGGAAGAGATTTAAGGAGGAGCAAAAAAACAGGAGCGAGCAATCTGAGAAAAGAGTCGAAGGACGTTCCCAAAGGGCTGCTGCAAATTACTAGTTCCAATCATTCCTCTCGGCATTGCAAAAGTGAAAGCTGTGACAGAGAAAAGTGGAGAATTGAGGGTTCTTAGCGAAGCCACTATTGTTCCATTCCTCGATGATGAATCAACCTGGTGTGCTGGAATTCCATCGCCAACGTTTCCATCTTCTCGTTTCCCTATGCGATCGAGCATCGACGACCAGCATGTGATTCGAGCTTGGAAAATCCTCTCTTCGTTATCAATAAGAAAACCTCAATTGGAACGATCGAAACATCTGGAATCCTCGTTAAAATCTCGTCAATAAACTGATCCATCTATAACATTTCGATGAGGCCGTATTCAATGATTGAGGAAACTATTTATTTCGTTCAAAATAATTGATTTCTCTCGAAGACTTGGTATTTAAAGAAACATCGTTCGTTGGCTGTTCAAAATTTCTACTGTAACTCGCAAACATTAACGAGATCAACAAAAGGAATGAGTGAAAAAAACAAAATTATTCATTCCGCCTCTCGATCTTTCAACCAGCTCGTGAAGACGATTTCGATCTGACAATTTCAAAAAATATGATTCTACTAAAAGTAAATCGTGGAGTCTCTACCGGAGAACGCGGGAAAGAGAGAAACGAGAAAAAAATGAGGCGGGAGAGGAAGAGGAAGAAGAAAGGAACAAAAGCGAAAAACATCGACGAATTCACCACAAAACCAAAGAAAGTAGAAAGAAAGAAACAAAAGATGAAGAAATTTGCATAAAAGTGTGCATGGCACTGTCTTGGCAACGTTTCCGCACGCGCTGGCTGGACGACGATGGATGTTGGATGAATCCCCGAGACAAAGAACAGCATTTGAATGATAATGAATGGAAAACCAGAAGAAGCAAAAGGAGAGAAAACTACGAGAGTGTATTTGCTGAAAACTATTCTCGTGTCAAATCGTCGGGGATATAAAAAGTTGTTGTTTATTTTCTTTTCCATTGCAACGGATATCCGGAAGATATTAAGAAGCGAAAAGGATAGGAGCGGAGAATTGCAAGTTTCGGATCGAGGAAGAGCCGATGAGAAGGCAAGAACAGAAGAAAGAGAACGAAGACGACGAAGAGAAAAATAAAGATGTATTTAGGTCTTAAGTTTTTAGCGAATTAACGAATAGACAAAAGGATGAAGAAAAAAAACACAAACCTTAATCGATAAATAGCGGAGTTATGTAGTTGTTGAACCGTGCGACGGCTGTTTGAATAATAACGATTATATAGCAAATAAAAATGAAAAAAAAAACTAGTTGAAACTTTGTAGTTAGGGGAGATTTTGCCCAAGATGTCCGAGAGAAAGGGACAACTCGTGGAAGAGAGTGAGTGCTTGTGCGTTTGCGATCGTATGCTTCTCGACTGTTTCGCTTTGTGAAATAATAATGACAAAAATTGAACAAATAATAATAACAATAAATGAGAAAAGTTGGAAGAAAAAAAAAACAAGTGAGTTTACGAAAATTGTTCGGGAGAAAACAGTGTGCCTGTATATGCACGAAGTACGTTTGGCGATAATAGTGTAGAGAGTATTGAAATTTTATGTATGCCTGAATAAGTTTATTTGAATACATGAGTAAGTAGATTTTAGGCTCGTGAAGATGAAACAGCAAAATATAGGGAAACGGAAGAAAAAATTAGCACACGACGCGTCGATAAATCAACGGGGTTAAAAGCCGGGTCTTTGCTTCGTCTCAACATGGAGCTTCTGCGAAAAACTCGTCTCGCACATTACTCAATAATCGATTACTTAGACACGAAATTTCAATGAAATCAAAAAATGGAAAATATGAAAACATTTTCAACAACGTTCCTTCATTCCGGCGCGTCGAAGCATTTGTTAAAGTTATTATAGTTTAGTGTTGAGTCCAAGACGCACCGGAAATGAAGAAGAAAGTTTATCAAGAGAATTTGGAAACTCGAATGATTGGTATCGCGGAGTTGCGAACAGCTGGAAATGAGCTGGTCCCAAAAATCAATCCCGATTGAGTTTTCCGGCCAACAACCTCGGCATTTCGTGTAACCAAACGAAGCCCCGACATGATCGATCGAAGCGCAGACTTTCCGGTGGATAACGCATGCCTTATATGTATTAAAGAAGAGTCTAAAAAGAGAAAGAAATAAGGAGATACTGAAAAACGGAGATTAATTGCGATACTTCGTTATTGACGTGACTTGCGCTAAAAGTTGATCAAACAATCCGATGAAAGGAAACGAAACGTTCGGTGTAAATGAATTGAGAGAAAAATACGAAAAAAGTCTCGCAATTGCAAAATTCCATCAATATCGTCGCCCGGTTTGCTGTTGGAGACCAAATGAATGATGAAAAGTAATAAGCTCGAGTGAAAAACGCGAACGCAATGACGAAAGTCGTGGATTATATGATCTGGAAAAAGAACGAAGCCGTAGCTGTTTTATTTATGTTTCTTCGAACGTACGTGCGAAGAGCAATTAATGATTTGTGGAAAAAGGACGTGTGTAACTGAAAAAAAGCGAAACAGTGCGAGAAAGAAAGAAAGGGAGAGAGAGAGAGAGAGAGAGAGAGAGAGAGAGAGAGAGAGAAAGCGAGAAAAAAGGGAAAACTTGAGAAAAAAATGTTTAGAGTCATTTTTGTATGGACGATGGAGAAAACAAAGTGTATTTTTTTATTTTCAATTCTCCTTCGCGATTCTCAACAACACTTTCCGACGATTCTTCGTACGAAAAAGGAACATATAAGACAACAACAACAACAACAGAGAACAATCACTTTTCCGCTCGAAATCCTGTCACACGATTCTACTCTTCTCTGTCTTAGTCCTTCAATATTTCATCTCAGTTTCTACGATGAATCAATAAAACTACTGAATTGATAAGCAAACCAATGATAAAATCGAAAAGATCAAAAATAGCCCGTATAAAAAGTTTGCAAAGCTATCGTTTTCCTCGGCGAAACGATCTCGAATCGGTGCGACCGAATAATAAATTATAAAACGTGGGATGAAATCACCGGTGACAAGAATTTTCGCGAAATTGAGCGATTCCTGGATCGTACGTTTTATAAACGTGCGTTCATCGATGTCCGGCATCGTTGTAACCCTTTCAAGCTTTCGATGTTACTTTTTTTCTCTTGTAATGCTGCTGCTCTGTCTTGTAAATGTTTGTCCAAAGAGTCAGAACTCTTTTCTTGTGAGGATAATAAAAAAATGAATAAAGTCAATGTGCCAGAGCGAGGGAAAGAGAAAGAGAGAAAAGAGAGACAAAAAATTAATTTCGGAGGAAAAATCGAAGCGAAAACGTTTCCAATACTTCGCGGCAATAAATTTTTTGATCAATTTGTTTTTACGTTTTCATCGTTACTCGATCTTCCTTGGCTTTATCTGACGAACTTGTGGCTCCTCATTTAATCGGAAAACTGAACTGTATATAAAAGGAATTCACGTCCACTGGTGCGATCGAAGCTTTATGTGCGAAAAACCAATGTGGAAAAGTTTGCAAAGTCTCTACAGCTTCGTAGCACTTTCCAGCTGTAAAAGAGAAAAACCACAATGCTTGACATGTATAAAGATATATTCCGTTTGCTCAAAGTTACTAAACTTTCGACGACTCGGCTTCTCCGAGACCGACGAGCCAAGAAAATCGTCGACCTCTGTTCCCTCGTACATTTTAGCATCGGACTGGTACAGCGGAAAAAGAAAAATAAAGTCATAGGACATCCGAGACGTACTTCTCGTGTTATGTCGAAAGAATCGATAACTCGACCTCTCGACGGTCAATAGGAGAAAAAAAAACGTTATAGAACCGGGAATACTTGAGAAAACTTTGCAAGCAAAGAAGTGCTCGAGTTGCCAGTTGTGAAGTACCAGAAACCGCTGCCTCGAAGCTTGAAAAGTCGAGCTAAAATGAAGTCGAGAATAAAGTGCAGGAATGGACTAAACGAAGAAAATACAGGCAAAAGATATCTCAGTCTTTCGAGTATCGATTACCACCTTTTACTTTTGACTATTTTACGCCAAAAAGCATGTTATCCATTAACTCGATTTTTTTTCTTAATACCGAACAAAGGCAATCGAAGAAACTAACTGGTTCGTTGCTCTTGAATTCAAGCTCTAATTAAAACACTTCAATTTAGTTTTACCCTCGAATACTGGGTCAATTTGACCCCTACTTTATCTAACAGCCCTTTACTTGGTTTTCATTGAAAAAATCCACGAGCAAACTCGATTACTGATCATTTAAAGTTTTTAAACTGGAAAATGATAAAATTCTCTTATCGTCTCTCTTTCTCGTTGTGTCCTTCGTACGAATTCCTCGTGCATTCGTGCACATTTGTTCTCTCTCTTACACCGTTTCACGGTGGCACTTCGATGTTGCATGTTCGTGTGGATTTCCGTACACTGTCTGGTCGCCTGACTGATTCGTGTATTTTAATGTCTATTGCATGAACGAGTGCGTGCGTCTACTTCTTCTCTCGTGTGTGTATCGTCTTCGCAATCACGTGAAATTCGCTGACGCTTTACAGCGGGTCCGGTTCGTCAAGAATTTTTTCGACTCAGCGATTCCGTACAATTTTTCAATCTCTCAATGAGCATTGACATTAAATTTTTTTTGCATCAGAATCGATTTTTTTAATGATGAAAATAATTTGACACACTAACGCAGCATTAAATATTTCGAACCGTTTTCGTGCACTACTCTCCTCCAAGAATGGTTTTTTCTTACATTGAGTCTTTTCCTCGAGTGCAAGTGGAAGTCGCTTTAAAATGGAGAGCTCGTGACACATTTGTTTTCGCCAATATGTGCCGTTATAATCGCTATTCTAAAATCAGAGTCAATAGCCTCAGATCTGTGTCTCGCGCATCTAAACACGTATATTTTTACACAAGAACGTTGAACACAGAAAATTTAAATTCACTACGAACGTGAAGAATATGTGAGAAAAGAAAACTAAAAGCTTAAGAAATGAAATGAGATTCCGGGCGAGCTGGACCGCGCTTTTATCTCGATGTATCTCTTCCTTTCGCTCTTTCTCTTTCTCTCTCTCTCTCTCTCTTTTTCTCACTCTCCTTGTCCTTCTTACTTTCTCTCTTCTTCTACGAAATGCTCATTCTATCATAAACACACTTCGTCTCCGATCCCGATAATTTCCGATCGATCATTCAAAGATAGAACTTTTATTCTCAACAAACAAGACTCTGACCTCCTCGAGGAGAAAAAAAAAATTCTCGACAATTCTGATCTCGCTCTGTTGGACGACCCGGCCCCAAAAATCTTGATGATCAAAGTCCAACGACAGCTTTGTGAACGCTACGAATGGACCATGAAGTAATCCAATCCGCAAATGGTCCGAAGCTCCTTCAATTATCCCAAATCCCAAAACAATATACTTGAAGTCAATTAACTCAATTAACCCCAAGAATCGTATATTTACTTAGTCGAACGTTCGCGATTTTATTTACTCATTTCCTCGTTATTACGATTGAATAAATAAATGTTATATTCAAATGAACAAAAACATTATTCGTCACTCGCCAAATTTTCAATCAGCCTCGAGATTTTGCAGTGAAAAATCTGCATCAAATCAAAGGGCTCTCGATCCATTGCGAGATAATTAGTTGGATGCAATTCAAGGAGAAGCGGACAAACTAAAAAACAAAAAGAAGAAAATTAATCGAGCTAAAAATTTTTGTTGTTTCGTTCTTCAAATCTCTCACGTTGACGATCATCGATTATGCAAATGGAAACGTCAATAAAACACACTAACATTTGCGCAATTTAAAAATGTCCTTGCAGCGTCGTTATTGTTACGAAATAAAATGGTTAATTGTTTTTAATCGAGCGATGTCCCCGCGAACGAATATTTTTTCCTTTATTTATATAAATAGATATCAATATATAAATATATATGTTTGATTCAATATAAATACATATATATCTAAAATCGTGATCTCTATTTCCGATTCACGTACGATTGTCAATCGTAGACGAACAAACAAACAAAGTTCTTTCATCTGTCTTTGAACTCGCACCTTCGATGTCTCTATGTGCATGTATGTTGCTCCAATCTTATGTATATACACATACAAATATCTATGCACTTTTGTGTATATGTCTGTGTGTGTATATATAATTATTAAATATGCGAAAAATATATATATATATATATTTTGTTGCCTGCCAGGACGCAGAGGAGCGAGACTGCGACGGAAAAAAATGATCGGGGCACGGAAAGCTCCAAAAATTTCGAGAAGATGTTGTGTCAGTCCTTTTTTTGGAACAGCAATCTCGCTCGCTCAGATACTCAAATATATGTATAATCGACTCCGAGATATACACGAATCTCTCGCGTTCTCATATCAGTGAAATGATTAACCTATGCCATCGCTCTGTAGCTTTGAAAGAATTATAATGGACTTTACTGTCTCCCGCTAAAACCTCATTCGACCGCGCGAATCGATGAAAGGAGATCGCGAACTCGATAAACTGCAGGGGAAATAAGTGAACATCTGGAAAATACTCGACACCTATGCTACTGTGTCTAAATATTCGTATTTCGTAACGAACAATAAAAATGAGAGATGCAATGTTGCTGCTACTGTTATGACGCTAATTAATGTTGTATGTCGTTGTTGTTTCTCGATATTCAAAACTTCAATGCACCGTCATAAATATACGCATGTATGTCTCTATCCCTCTGTCCTTCGCATCGGTGCCTTACCGATCGTTACACAATTGAGCTGTTTCAACTGAATTCGCTTCAATTTAAAAAACTCATTTGTCTTGCAATTTACTTGAATTTATCTGTGCAATTGTATGTTCAATTCAGATTTTTTTGTTGACTTGTATTTTATTTTCAAAAATATAACGTGCGTTGTCAACATTCGGTTATAGTTTGAAAGGGTTTTTCTCGGTCATTTTCAACGATGTTTGGTTCGGAAAACAATTCATTTTGATGTTTTATGATTTAAAAAAAAAAAAAATCGAATTCAGCGGCAACAGCTTTGATGCGAATAAGAACTCAATGATAAATGTGACTTTGTGCATACGTGTAAGTTTTTTAGCAAACGCTTGAAACTCGCTGTGGAACAAAAAAGAGTATAATAACGATTGTTAAACGGATGATCCTCCGATCGAGAATCGTTACGCCCTTTCGATATTTCATGATGAACAAATTAGACCCGTTGTCGCGACGTTATAAACGAGACATAGTGACCCAAAATCGATCAACGATCGCAGCCTAAATCCATCGCTTTTTCGATCTCATTTTCAAAACTGTTTGAAAAATATAAAAGACCACCGAACTTTTTCCGATCGGACGATTGTAATTTTCGTTTATCTCTGAAACGCGATCCGAAACTTTCTCGTCGAAATACGTACCGTAATTCGTCACAGAGTTGAGCTACTCTGAGGTTATTTCAAAGAGCAATTATTTCGTTTAAACCAAAAACTCGTTGATCACCGAGATTGCGTAAAAGTATAGAAAAATCACGGTTCACGTGGAATTTCTTTTTGCAAAATTGGACTTATAAATTGACAACTTGAAAAATCGACTGAAAAAATTCGTCGTTGCTTCCCTTTTCCTAGGCTCTCTAACGCTTTTACTAAAGCCACCCTAAGCCTCAACGCGGCAACGTGGCACGTGATATAAAAAAAGAGAACACACCCACACAGACACAGACGCGCGTAACACATGGACACGCGAAATCTACATACGAGCGCACACGTACACGTGACTACGATTAAATACACACGAAACGCAGCGACACACTGGATCATTAGGCAATTCGTATTTCATACAAACTACAGTCACAGACATAAGATGCTGATTATTTATTGTTAAGCAAGAGTGCGAGAGTGTTAATACGCTGATCAGTTCGAAGGAGGAAAAATGAATGAGCAGAGAGGCGAGAGAATAAAGATGTTTTCTCCTGCCCTCCGTTCGTCACAATTGCCCACGATGAACTGTTTGCATTTGTCGAAAATTGGTCTGTGAGAATTTTTTATTTTGAGTGGTTCGCTTAAGGATCTTTACAAGTTTAGAAAACCAAGTATAAATGACAACCAATCGACCTTAGTAACAACGTTAAATTATTATAATTGAAAAGCAAAGATAAAAACCAAAGATTCAGCGACAGGAAGAAGCGACCGATATAGCCAATTCATAAACCACGAGAGAATGACAACCCGAGGGACAGATATAAAGTTAGCGATGAATATACGACAAAGGAAAATGCGCCGAAGAATTGACGTCGCTCGCGACAGAGACTGTTGTGTTAAATTATTTTTGCCCCAAATGTAAATAGTCCTTATAAAAATTAAATTAAAAGCAAAAAACAACAACAAAACAAACGAAGACTCTGACAAGGACGAGAGTCCGGAACGACGACCGAATAAATAAACAATATGTGCGCGTCTACCCCATTCCATTCGGCACTTCGATCAACCTCACATACTATATCTACGAATGCATATGTGAATGATTATAGTTCGACGACGAAGGAACATGAACAAAATGTAACAGAGCGATGAGAGTGCGATTGACGAATTACATGACAACGTAACCAAAATCCAAAGCGAGCAAAAAAAAAAACAAAGAAAAACAAACAAACACATGTAACTAAATAAGGGAATTAGAAAGCAAAAATGTACGTGAACCACATAATATGATTATTCAGAGACAACGACACACCGCATTAATAAAATAATAATAATACTAACCATTACCGAATTTATTGATAATGCGATTAAACATCACTATTATTATTATTATTATTATGAATAAATATATATTATTATTATTATTATTATTATTATTATTACCATGATGATGAGAATGATGATCATTCATTATGCGTACATTATATACATAAATATTTATATATCTATACATATGTATATATGAACGTATACATAAATATACATATATAAAAAAACATATGTATATCGGACAGAGCGAGCCACCCAAGATGAACGATCCAACCAATTAAATCGATTTCTCAACTGACGGAAAACATCTGTTCCGTCGTTAGCGATCGAGAAGAAAAAATTGAAGAAAACGTGGCGAACGAGCGACATCGATCCCAGCCAAAAATTAAGTTGATCGAACATTTTGGTAAGGCGACCGCCGACATTTTACTTCAGAAATTGATCTAATTATTTCGAACATTCGTCTTGGGCAACCCATTCTGTATACCGTAGCGTGATAAGGTGAGCTTGCGGCTCAGGACAATGTATTACTGCAGAAATAAAAGGCAAAGAAAATAATATTTCACGAGACAAAAGTATAATTAGGCTTTAGCTTTGTACGTGAGAAAAGGAAATCGTGTGCTTAGTAAACTAGAGGAAAAACAGAGGATGCGAGAGATATCGGGATTGTGATGATTATCGATTGGATGCGAAATACAACCACCGGAAACGTGGCATCGCAACACAATAACGAACGTATTATCAAAAATATGATAATAATAATGTTATTAAAGAGGAGAAATATAACAGTCATTATGAACGTTGAATAAATTGTTCCGACTGCCATTTTGGTATGAAATTTGAGTATACTTCCATCATCCTCAAAGCAAACTTATTAAATATCGCTCTCGTCGTTTTTTCGTTCAATATCCATCACTATTATTGTATTCCCCACTTCTTAATGAGTAATCGTTAAATGAAATTTAATCAAGGATGAATTTCATTATTGTGCAGCGTACAACTGAGCGAGCAATATGACCTTCATGGGAAACACAAAAAAGCACGCATTCGTCTAAATTCTCTGATCGGTGATCGGTCCGAACCGATAAACCAAGAAGCAATACTGTTGATGCCTATTATACTATTATACGAGCCTTTTAACCCGAAATAAACGGAAAATGAAGAAAAAAACAGACACATATAAATGAAAAAGTAAAGATAGTGAATAAAAAAAAAAAAAAAAAACAGACGAGGAACAAAACAAAGATCGAGCATGATAACGAAGGCGTGACTATACCTAAACCTTGCGGCAGCATGGACCACAGCAGTTCGACGATTGATTTAATCCAACCGAGTGAAAACCCATATGAGCCGCGCAATCTCCACGACACCGAAACGAATTTAATCCCAATAATTTTTCATTAAAAAGAAAAAAAAACAAAATGGCATTGAGTTTGAACAAAAAAAAAACAAAACTCGATACTCTGACAGGACCGAAAATACGGGAATCCAGTCTCTCGCGTGTCGATGAAAAATCGCACGAAATTTGCTCATGAGTTTTAGAGAACAAGGAAAACAATATACAGTCAAATTTGTCGAAACAAGTCAAAAAATGAAGAGACTAGAAATATATAAATAAATCAAGAACGCGAAGGGATTTTGTTGGTATTCGACGAGTAGCATATTAGAGAAATACTGCATAAAGATAAACACCGAAGGTAGAGAACAAGGAGAAATACAAATATAGATACACTTTGAAAAATAAGAAAATTAAACAAAACCCAAATCGACGAATCCAAGTGAATATAAAAAACGGGGGAGGAACTCTTGTATAAAGTAGCGTGCGTAGTGGCTAAACGAAAAGAAAAAAAACACACAAGCGAGTTTGTTGTTGAACATAATATTATTGTAAGCATTGAGAATTAAAAAAAAAATAAAATTGAAGAAAAAAAAATAAAAATACCAGTGATGGCGACAATGATTATAAAATTATATTATTGTTGTTAGATATATATGTACGTAGAATTGCCGATATTTTGTATGTCTCGATCTTTTCCTCCAGCATACCTCTTAGTAAACGCGACATTATATACTTTGAAAATATTCGCGAGGCCGTGACCACTTTGAATAATCTAAATTGCAACTCTTTATGCCCATGAAACTCGTACAACGTATAGTTTATTTCCTTGAAATTCATTCAAATCTGAAACACTTCGACCATAAAAAATGTACGTCTCTCCTGATGCTGTTTACTTCCTTCTTTCTCGGGTTATTCCACTTTTCGAGCAAAATCGACAAACACGTGTCTCCCCTGAATTTATAACGTGCGTATTCGAGAAAATATGGGAGATAATTATATTAATTGATTGAGAAGGTTTGGACAATTTATTGACGAAGTACTTCTCTCCGTGATGTATTTTTATGACGAGAGCTATTCGGACATCGGTACACACGAATGCAGTATGCAATCTTTCGTCCGAAAGAGTCCTACTCGAAAATACACTTTTCAATTTCTCTTCCTGCTGTTTAAATTGCAAAGTCGTATGTTCTAGACGATCGAGGGCACTCTTCCAGTGCCAGTGACATGAAATATTTATCTTTGTCCAACATGTTGTTCCAAAGAGCTGCAATTCCAGGCCGGAAAATAAAATTCATAATCGTTCGAATTTTGATGCAGTGATCAAGACAAATAATCAATTCACCGTGGTAATTGAACGTGAAGAACACTCATTTTAATTCACACAAAGTTCAAACGGACCATGTGAATTAAAATTGCATCCGCAAATCCGGAAAATCTCACTCGATAGAAATGTGAATTTTGGAGACTCGGCACGGGCTGGGATTTTGGCGGACGCTAATAATTGCATCTATGGCCTTCGATTCGATGGGCACTGTCTCAACGTCGTCGATTTTTAGGGACAATTGCACATTCGTCGAGTTTTATCTCTTTTATTATTTTAACAATAAATCGTACCGGCTGAACTGCCTCAATTCGGCAGTGACGGAATTTCGTGCTCGAGACTCGAGCACAGACAAAAATTGAGGGATTTCAAGCAACGTGTCCGCGTGAACAATATTCAAGATTCGTATTTTATTTTTGATGAAAACGTCATTTTAACCCTGCACATTTGGAGCCTTTCGAGTTCCGATTTAATGAGAAATGTGGTTTTTATCTGAAGTACTCGAAAAGGTTCATTTTTCGGCAATTCGGTGAATGGATATTTTTATTTTTAAACTGTCGTGACTTGGCTTCCTCGTCTTCGGAATTGCATAACGTGGACTACGAACTGTCCTCATGGCGATGCAACAAGTCGATCGATCTTTATTTTCGGAATTTCACCAGCCCCGCGTTATCTAGCTAGTACCTTAACTGTTACATTAGATTAACGACAGAAAGCGAAGTGAATTAAGAAAAAGAAAAAAAACACGTAAGAATATGCGTTGGTGTTATTTAGTTCTAATTGCTGGAAACGAATAATAACAATAAACGAAATCATGTTACTGAATTAAAATTTTAATATTTTTTACCATCAATCGATAATCCCAGGACCATAAAGCTGCCGTTCTCGGTCTAAATATTCCTCTGAAAATTATACGATCGTATTACCCAATAAAATGATGCTTGAGCTTACAGGCTAGATGACAACGTTCCAGAGAAATTGTTGAAGGAAAAGGAGGGTGGAGGATTTTACGGTACACAGAAGCGGCATCGATTATTTTATTGGATAACTTTAAACTTTGGATACTTGGGATTCTGACGTGCGGATTCATTAAATTTTTGTAAAACTCACGCTCGTTGCATTCAGGAATTTAAGAACATTGAGGAAAAATGCACAGTGCGTGCACAACGTTCAGAGTCTCGAGTAAAAATCGCTAAAATGACAAAATTCGTGTGACCTAGATACGGTTTCGATAGCTTATGCAATCGTTCGACAACTCATCGCTACATATGCGGATTTCAAAATCGAACCTCCTCGAAAACAAGTCAGGCTGTACGTAATTTTAATGGACTTTGAATCATTCTGTGTCCCTTAAAAAACGCGAATGCAGCAACATCGAATTTTGCAATTGCTGCGATCAAGCTGACACAGTTTTCTGTTGGAAATTCAACAGTCTGATAAACGTGGGCAAAGCCCACAGTCCGTTTTACGTTGGTCCGACATCAACATGGATTTTATTTTTTAAGGGGTCGAAGATTATGAGATATTGGAACGTAAAAGAAAAGTCTGTCATTAACGGTTTGGCAAAAGCGTGTTTGAAGGAAAATAATCAATGAGGCAAGTAACCATCGGGGGTGGTTTGTAAAAGAAATAATAAAAAAATTAATAAATAAGAAGTGGCAACGAGGTGACGAAGACAGGCGATAGAAATGGCTGAACGTACCGGCTCGTTGGGTGATTTACGGCTATCGCTCGTGCCTCTTCTACTCGCTGCAACTTTGATCTTTTTCGCTGGAGTTTCCTACGCCGATGAGATTTTTCTCACCGTTAACGTTAAAAAACCTTTGGCTTTGACGAGCGACAAGTTTCTCAGTTACACCCTCGATCCTACGGTCGTTCTCACGGGGGATGCTCTCACGTAAGTAATGACATACATCACATTAATTAAAATAATGAGACTAAAAATCTAAGCTCTAAGTAAAGATAAAAAAAAAAAAAACGATTTCACCATCGCTTACAAATGTCACGATTAATTTAGCCGATGACGTCTCTAGAATAAAAATTTCCCCGGATGCCATACGCAGTGCAATTCCCCACGTTTTATTAAATCTCTTAATTAATTTTTTCGCTCGCAATTCTCAGTGAATTTTTTTTTTTTTATGCCCTTATTATATTATTCGAGTGTATGGAATGTGGAATTAGAACTCCCCGGTATTCGTTTCATTGAATTAGGAACTGGCAAACAATCGGCCAAAGAGCCAACAAATACTGCAGCTACAGCCAGAGCACTCTGTATGTTTGGGTATGTGTATTCATTTGGACTCTTGCTGTCAGCATGCTCGGTGGTGAGAGGGATAGTACCTCGAGTGAAGAGTGCTCACCGCGGAATGCAATAGAGGGAAAGGGACGGAAATGCAGGAGGGATAGGGCGAGAGAGTGAGAAAGGGAATAAGTAAAAAGCAGATAAATAGAGAGAAACAGGAGCGAAAGCAAGAAACAAGCTCGGGTTTGCTGCTCGAATGGACCGATGTACAAGGTCCGGTACACGAAAAATCCATGCAAATGGAGAGCAGCAATGGTACACGATTGGTTTTCCGGTCCCGTGTATTGAAAGCGAGTATGTTTGCAGTATGTTTGCGATTTAAATTAAACCTTCGACATTGAATTGTCTGCTTATACGTATAGGAATCCATTTGCCCGGGTCTACATATTTACAAACTCACATACATATGAATGAAAGCATTGGAATGATTTTAATTTGGACAAAAATAACCGGAAGCGAATTCAGCTTCAATTTTCATGTGCCACATGGTTTTTTTTAGGAAAGAATAAAAGTTTGAAATGTTTGATTTTCCAAGAGTTAACAAAACGTTTTGCAAAGTATATATGCGAGAAACCCGAGTCTCTGACCCCCTAACAGGTCCATTTTAATCCAAGCGACGTACCGAACGAGCCGTCACGAGTACGTAGTAGAAAGCTGTCAATTGAAACGTCCGATCGGATTTAAAAGAATGAAAAGCCTTGGCCTACACTTTCTCGTTATCCACTTCGGCTAAAACCTTCTTTATTTAGATTTGTCAAACCCTTGGGTGCGCTTCCGAGCATCCAAATCATACCAAAATCTTCATCCTGAACAGATTATTCAATGTATTTTTTTTTCATTAGGCAAAATCCCGAAAGGAGCATCAACCTGGCAAGAGCTCTTTCTCCTGCATACGTGAGAATCGGTGGACCTCGAAGTAATTCCTACACTTTCGTGAGACCTCATCGTATGTACTACGAGGAAGATCCTCAATTCACGATTACCGGTTAGTTGCAACTGGTTTTTCTTATTTTCATTTTCTGTTTCCGGATTGGCAGAAAAAAATGTGGAATCGATTTTTAAATCACAAAAAAAGATGAAGAAAAATTGAAAATACTTTTTATCTTGCGCCAAGGCGTAAATTTCCATGTTTTCACTTCCGAGTGTCCAGAGATTTGCTCACTTATACACGTGGGTCATGAGTTTGAACAGTTCTGGCACTGATAACCCAAGAAGACGGTAATACTCGATCGTAAACTGCACATAATCGCCCTCGCGGTCTTCCAGCTATGAAAATGCTCTCAAGCGGTTTCATCTATCATAAGAAATATAATGACCCATATATACAAATACTCGTGTATACCCTGTGATACGACATTTTGATGTAGCACCAAATAGGCACGATATAGGCTTTTTAAAAAATCGTCCTCTTATTTTCTTAATTTCAATAAAAATCATTGTTTTTTCAATGTCTTCTGTCTTTCGAGCATCATTTTGCAAATAACAAAAATAGACTCGTGCTGTTCTTAAGAATTTTTCTCTTACAGCATCACTGATCAAAAATTTGCCTCGCTATGAAATGAAATGGATTGATATCGTAACGAGATTCCCTCAAATTCGAACGTGGAAAGAAAAATAAATCAGATTTGTTCTTTCGAAATTTTCGGCCGACTTCATTCCCCATAAAACTTTAAATGAATCATGTGGGCCACTCTGTACTCGTTACGCACTGAGAGTGTTTTATGGCCGTTCTTATAGTCACATGTATCGAGTGAACCATTTCCGAGCTCGCTAAGGGCTTTTCAGCAAAGGGTGAGACCAGTTAATCCTCCGTAAAGTGTCAATCGCATACCCGTAACGACCCTGTTATGGTTTCAATTTTTCTGCCTTCGCAACGATAACAACATTAACTTGGGCGATAATTCACGAAGTTTTTGTTTTTCCAACAATCCTTTTCGTTTTTCCAGATACACAGCAAAACATTCGATGCAATACGGTTCGTCCAAAAGTTATTTTTACGTTATCGTATTCAACGAATTAGCGATCTTTGTCAAAAAAAAAAATATAATCATTACTGTACACCGATCATCGTTTGAAAATACTTTTTCGCGCGGCCTCATTTAAACTCTGCCATAATCCCAATCAAAGGCAATGTCCGGACGAACAAACCTCAGTGGAAAAGCCTGTTTCGTAAACTCTGAGCAAGTAATCCGGGAGAGATCCCCCTCTATATTATACGGCACTGCTGGAAGCTCAGTAACCACGATATAGGACGATATTTACGAGGTCATTAAAGTTACGAGCGCATATCCGCAGAAACCGCGAGTTTCTCTCCTCCTTTGCTTCTTGAATATCCAGAATCTACTTTAAACTATATCGTACTGTTCTAGTGGAGCTTGCAATAGTGATTTTGTGATCCTCTGTCCTGCGGAGGTTACATATTTGCGGCATATCCGAAATGTCTGATCCCACCATGGACCGAAGAGACTAGGGAGTTAAAAAAAAAAAAAGATTGCAAAACGCAAAGTTCATTTTTTGCAAAGCTGGAAAACATTCATGAAATTTTTTTTTTCTTCATGATAAAAAATAAGCCAATTAGTTCTACTTGAGGGAAACTAGTCAACTTTTCTTATTAGCAGAAAACGCACAGGGTGTGTTATTCAAGGACATCGGTCCTCGAGCATAAAACCTTTGATTTTGTGAACCCGATACTAGAATTTCGATCTTTCGAAAGGTCAAAAGACAAATGTCCTCTCAGGTTCCTTGAGATGTAAGGGATGATAATAAAAATAATGCGAGTATCATTCGAATTTGCAGAGTCAAACTGGATCGACGTCAATCGATGGGCAGAGAATGGAGGTCTAGACATACTGGTATGCATCACACCGCAACATACGGAGATCGGAGGAGGAGATTCGGTATGGGATTCGAGAAATGCCCTGGACCTCATATCGTTCAGTGATCACATGGGTTTCAATACCAGCTGGCAACTTGGTTACGGTAATTAATCATTCCTTTTGGTCCTTGTATTTGAGCGCGGAAATTATAAGGCCTTTAAGGCAGTTCTCCCAAAGAGGACCGGCCAAATTATTCAAATGTTCATTATGCGTTTCCTAGTGACGACGATGCAAATGCATTCAGGTCGATCGGCTTAAAAAATCACTCACGGATTTTTTTATGGTTGAAATTTAATATTTTTTTATGCTTCGGCTTTTCTAGCCTAATTTGAAGGCTGAGAATAACTTTTGTAAAAAACTCTGCTCACCAGCATTGCACGCAATTTTAATGATCGTTCGAAAAGACATTTCAAAATTGTTGTGTTCGCTCCCATGCACCAGTACGCCGTGAAAGAGATCGAGATGCCTATCATTTTTCTGGTACGGGGCTGCAATGGTTTTATAAAGTCACTGGATCGATTACACGATACTGTGCAAGCTCCAGAGAAGCCCGATTACGACATTCCGCACCGCTGAGTGCAGTCGCGATTTAGAACGATTTATAAGGTCGTGCACTCCGCCTCACTTTATTCTCGCTCTAACTCCAACAAGCATGGGGCGGATTTCAGCAGGAAAACCGAAGGAAAAAGAAGGCCAGGGTGGAAAAGCAATGTTGGAGTCTCATATTTTATTTTCTCCATCGCAATCCACGGGGTAGATTTATTCCCATTGGATTTCCTTGTCGTGGAGAGTCGCTCCGTTATACGCGGATTACCCATAATGGATAATAATGGACATGGAGCGACTTACTGAAAAATCGATAAATCATGCAGAATTTATCAATTTTTCATGTGATCGAAACTTTAATACTGCACAGGATTCCGAAACCATTTTTTTGTTTTTTTTTCGATTTACCATTTTTCTACCACGAGTCCATTAGAACGAGTTTTCGAAAAGCTCAAATTTGTTTACCATGTTTTTTTAATTTTTAAACATACGACGATAGAAAAAAAAAATTCATCGCCTGGAATAATTTTTTGACCACACGGACTCATTTTTATAGAGTGTCAAACTCGTTGCGATGTTTCTGGCGTCGATGGTGGTAAAGCCGTGATGCGACTACGTAGTATGCTAGATGCATTTCCAAGATACTCGAAGAGTCTCGTAACTGGTCCGGATGTCGTAGCATATCAAACAAAACAGCAACAGCAGTATCTGCAAGATTATCTCAACGTTGCAGGAAATGGACTTTCGGCAATAACTTGGCATCCGTGAGTGGACTGTGAAATTCCGTCATTTATACTATTTAAACACATCCAAATCGCAGTTTTTCTTTCCAAACACATCCCATTTCTTTTCACTCAGTTTTTATTCTTCTGTTAAAAGGAAAAAAAAGTTTCCTCGTTAAATAAACATTTTTACTGCATTTCTAAATATGATGTCGTCTTATGGAGTCTTGAATCGATTCAGAAACTTTTCCGGCATAAATCTCGACGATGAGGGTATATCGATGCAGCACGATACTTTGGCGACCGACAAGGACAGTCTTTACAGATTCGTTGGCCGCGCTATTTGGAAAAAACCTCTTTGGATCGGTAAGACGATCTCCAAACGATGACATTTTTGTTCAGCTCGTTAACAGCCAATCAATGAGTGCAATTAATTGTTTGCTGCGCTACTCACAGTTTCTTTTTTTTTTGTTTTCAACCAATTTTGATTGACAATTCACATTTCTCACTCAATTTATCCAGAACATTGTTTAATTTCCGGTCACTAATAATCAATTTATTGTCATTCGCGATGTTTTTTGTTTAATCGTCATTTTTAATAATTCGATCATTTTAAAGCTGAATCGAAACCGGAAGATTGCAAAAAACAATTTTTGGGTGCTCTCGTATGGACAAGACGACTGGGTAACGCTGCGAGACTTGGGGTTCAAGTCATAATGAGGAAGCCCAACGGTTCCGATGGACTACAGCCAACCCCAGTGAGATTTCCATCATAAAAAAAAAAAATAATTTTCACGTTGAAAAAACGTATCGATGATTTCTCACGCAATAGCTTGAACAATCGTTTGCAGGATTATTGGGTTTCCGTTCTCCACAAAGCTCTCGTGGGTCGTGAAGTCCTTGACGCAAGAATAAGCAACGGCAATCGCAGTCACGTCCATTTTTATTGCCAGTGTACGAGATCATCTCCGAAATACGAAAAAGGCTCGTTGACGATATTCGGAATAAATTTATCGCCAGAAAAAATATCCGTCAATCTGAAAAACCTGAAAGCCAAAACAATGCATAAGTACATATTGCTGCCTGGATTTGACGCGGATAATAGAATGTTCTCCGAGTACGCACAGATTTTTCAATTTATTTAACTAACCAGGCGTTTTTTGGCAGGAAAAGAAAATTTGTTCAAACGATTTAACAAATTTTCGACATTCTAGAACTGTCCTGCTCAACAACGTGCCCCTGAAACTCATTAATGAACGAGAAATGCCGAAAATACGACCGGCTGTGGTCAACACTAGTAAAGGAGTTTCTCTCAAACTTCCATCAGGAGGAATTGGATTTTGGGTTCTGCCCGGTCTCAAGGTCAGTGCACAATCGTATAAAACAGTAGCTGACTGCATTTCCTTCGATAACGCAATCAAAGTTGATCTTATTTTCTGTTGATTTATCGATTGCAGATGAAATCGTGCTGGAGCCTCAACGAGGACGCCATAGAGATATCACGGTTGAGAAGATTAACAAAACGTCTAGAAGCACCAGAATCCGAGGAGGATGGTGGCGGCGGTGGCGAGGAGGGTCAGTACGCCGAGAATTTTTGGCTGAAATCGAATAAAAATCAAAAACGCAGCAAGCAATATTCCAAGGGCGAAGAAGATGCCGAAAAATATTACATAAAAATGGAGGCAGAGAAAGATTTGGAGAAGCTTGAAAAGTTGCTGCGGAAACGCGAGAGTTCCGACGGCTGGATGTTATTCTCATCAGGACGCAAGTCTCACTTTGATTTCGATGACAGAAATCGAGAAAAACGATTCAATGGAAACAACTTCGAGGAAGAAACCAGCAGGGAATTGCGGGATAGATTGAGAGAATACAAAAGACGCCTGAAGCAGTACGAGTACAAAATTAAAAGAGTCGAACCTTTGTCGCGTGCTCATGCGATTGACAGCGAGGAAATGGCCGACAGTGACAAAGTCATCGATGCGATCAGATTAATATCGACAATGGAGGCTGCAATAAGAAAACTGGAGGTACGTGGCAAAGTAAATGAGTCGAATCGCCAAAGATATGGAGCAAATGACGCCCAAAGGAATCCCAACGTCGCCAGAAATGGAGACGACGCCTTCCTCGATAAATTACTCGACTCTAAGAAAATAGCCGAACATTCGATTGGAAAGAACGACACTGTCCTAAGCTCAACAACGCCCAGGACGAATTCTTCGCGATCACGGAGAGACGTGGACAAGAAATTTGGCGTTGATCCACTCGGGCTGAGAAAAGAAGGGCTGTACCGTCGATTGAGTCGATTCACCGATGAGACTCGAACCCGGAAAAATCAACGGAAAGAGAACGAAAGAGACAAGCATGCTTTTATAATCGAATCGAAAGACATTTCCGACAGTGACGAAGACGATTTTTATGGTTTCTATAAACGCGAACCAGTCAAGGGCTTCCCGACGGGCGACGTTCGTCTCTCGATTGGATATTCCGACGAGGAAATTTCCAGTGACTACGATTACGACATGGACGATGAGCGACGCATTAAAGAAACGACTACGAATGTCTGGAGACACGAGACCCCAAGAGCAAGGCTCCAGAAACATAAAGATCTGTGGGTGGAAATAGGAAATCGTGAACGCAGCCGCGTACCTATCGATTACTCCGGAAACGTCAGAATTTCGACGAATTCACGAATCCATAAGAACAATGGAGGAGGCAGAGAACTCTGGGAAAACGAGTCCTTCGATAGAGAAAATGAAGATTTTTCGAGCGCTGAGATTGATCGATTAGTCACCGTTCAGGAAATCGTTCCGGAGCAATATCGAGATGCCCAGCAAGATCAAAGAACCAGAGATTCGATGGTTGATAAACTCATCAATTATTTCAAAGCTACAAGTGTCGATTTCGACCAAGCACCAGGATATGCCAGTGGAGAAGAGTTACAACCGGCGCGAATTGATACGAGGACTCCGGTCCAAATAACGACGAGTTCGAATGCGTTTAATTTGAGGGGCGGATTCGATGTTAATCATCAGACGCCAGTGGCCGGGAAAAAATGTGTTGAGAGCGAAAAGAGATGCGAGAACGAATCGTGTTCGGACGAGAGTGCGAGTTCGACAGCAGTCAAGGCGATAGATTTCGATAAATCAACTGGATCTTCGGAGGAGACAGAAACTCCTGGAACTCACGACACGAGCTACAAAATCACGGACGAACCTGCAAAACGGAGGAAACGATCGACCAAAGATTTCCTGGAAGATGTTCTCGCTCACGAAACGATTCACCAGGACGACAATAACTTGAAGGACTGCGATTGCAGAGTGCCCAGGAGCACGGGGCCTGCACCGAGAAAATTGGAAATAAAGGCAGAAAAAAAGCTGAATTTCTTGCGGAAGAAAACGGCGAATGCCGCACGACGAGGATTCCGCAAACCGGTCGGACTATGGAAAAACCTCAAACAGGCAGAAACTTCGGTTTCGAAACTCATCACAGGTCAAAAGATACATAACTCAGGGGCGACGAGACGTAAACGAAGTTTGAACCCATCGGATGGACCAGACACACACTCGATGACGGAAGTGCCAGTCTCTGTTCCTGACAGTGCAAAGAATGAAGATAACCCAACGACTGGAGTAAAGAAGCAGGAACTATCGAAAGCTCCAACGAATGACGAAATTCTGCCAAAACTACAATACGGCCAAGTAACGGAAGATTCGTCTTTGAACAGCGAAATGATCAATGGAATGAGCGAGACCGAAACAGCGCGGCACGTCGTCAAACGTGGTGACAAATCGAGGTCGTTATCCAAAGTTTTACAATCTCGAGCCAAACATTCCGAGTCTGAAGAGTCTTCGACAGCGGAAACCGAGCCAACCGAAGAAATAGCAAAATCAGTAACGACGATAGCACCGAATACCAAATTTTTTCGTTTCCGAAAGAACAGAAAAGAAAGCGCAAGAAGAGTCAACGAAACGACGGAAGAAACGAGCTATTCAGAAAGCACGACTGTACCCAGTGTCGGGGCCTTCAGAAGTCCGTTTTATAAGGGAAACAAGATCGGATCTGCCCGCAAGATTGTCACGTCTACGACGGAGGCGACTTCGTCGCCTGCTGTCCCGGAGACGAGTACTGAGGCGGCGATTACAGAAATTCAGGATACAGATGTCATTCTTAAGAAATCTTCGAAGACGACTAACAAGCGAGAGAAACCGGAATCAGCCTTGTCAAAGTTGCGACGAGAATCGGTGACGACGCCAACGACAAGGGCAACAACGGTGGCAACGACGACGCCGCCAACGATTCTTTCAACCCCCAGGAATCTTTTTAAACAAGCGAGAACGACCGAAATGACTAACAAGTCGAATAAACGATATAAAGCAACAACGACGCCGATGCCGCCAATTTCTTTACCGAATTCCCTGAGCGAACAAGAGACCACGGAGCCTGCTCCAATCAAAGCCATGACGAAGAATAACGAGGCAAGGAGGCTGCTCAGAGCAAAAAGAATTGAGCAGTTTCTGCACAAACTTTTAGAAACGTCACCGTCGATTCCTCCGGTCCGAGACCCCATGAAGAATAGCGATGAAAAAACATCTGGCAAGCTCAAAAGATCCGAGGTATCCCAAGTCAATCTTCCGGCAATTTCTTCCCCGGCAGTTTTGCCAGCCACGCAAAATGGCAATGACGAAAAATCGCTAAAATCTAACAAAACCGAGTTGCTGCAGAAACTGCAAGAAAAATTACGCCAAAAAAGAGATAAACTCGTAAATACACATCGCGAAGAATTATTGAGTGAGATTGATGCTGCGAGTGAAAAAAACCGACAAATGTATCAACGCGAAATTATGAAAATTATGATGAACGCAGCAGAACTCCGAGAGCTCGTGGATCAAGCAAAATCCGAATATCTCAAGCATAAAAACCCCATTGATTACGAAATTATGTCGAAGCTTCATGGTACGAACGAAACTGAAACAACGAGGCAGGAATACGAACAGGAAATACTTCAGATCTTGCGACCACTTTACGTCCCCAAAACGCAAACCGAAAATGTCAGAACTACCATCGATCTGGAATCACTCGAGATCCGAGCAGAGCCCTTGAAGACTGAAAAAGTCGGTACACGCCTGAATGATGACGCTGCGGATCACAAGATTGCAAGACGTGACGGCGAACCGTACCCGAGCGAGATCGAGAGTTTACAGACTTCACCGTTTCGTGAGCCACCGACGTTCGAAGAAGATTTGCTTCAGGTACCATCCACCGACATTGAAAAATTCACCGAATGGGACGAGGCAATAGAAAATGGATCTGTTGGACAAAGCGATAAGAAAATCGTGCCGAATTGCGGCGAAGAAAACAGATTCGATTATTCCGATGTGACTGATGAAGTTAACTACGACTTGATCCCAAATCCGCAATATATAGCGAGAACTCCACGTCCGGAACTGTCAGGAGGGCTGGAAAATTCAATGCGCGATGCCGGGAGCCATAACCACGTGTTGCTGGAGACAAATCCGGGACAAAATTCAAGCGAGAGCCCTAAGAAGCTACTAAACCTCATACAGCAAATGATTCCGGTGCACAAAACGTCAGACGATAGCGGGAAGACCATGAACGAGGCTATGCATCTGTCAAAAAAAAGGAACTTGGAAAATTCGGATTTTGACATGAATTCTAAACACGATAATCCAAAATACGCGGGACTGTCCATAGACAAGAGTGAAATTCTCCAGCAAGATAAAGCGGCAGAGACGAACGTGAATGGTCGAGAAAACGAAGCGACATTGAAAAACGTGGAATTGAAAATTCTGAAGAAGAAAACCATCGGGCCCGGTAACGAAAATACTTCGTGGATCGTTAAACGCTTAACGGACAATTTCCAGGAGAACCACTCAGCAATGATCGATTACGCTGACTTGGACGAAGCATTAAACTCCGGGGACTACGGACTCGTAATGCTGATTCCTGTGAATAGCAATGGAAAGAAAAATCGACGAAAAAGACACGTGACAAATCAGATAACGAGAGAGCCGCAAGATTCAATCACGAACGACATAAAAATCGAGATAACGCCCGAAAAGCCTGATAAACTCTCAACGAGAAAAGGTGCAGCCCTTATCTATGACAATCGCAATAAGCGAATAAACGAAATCGTCCTTAATCGTTTACGGTCAATGGATCTCATGAACGTTCACGAAAAAGGTGATTATTCTATGACAGGATATTCGATACCGATTATCGAAAAAAGACTGAAAACTCCGATTGAGAATGACCTCGAGCCACTGAACAACGGACTCCCTGAGGAAAAACCGTTTCAGTCCGTCCCAGAAATTGTTTTTACTCTCCAAAAAAAATCTTTCACCGACAAAGCTCTTCAGGATCTTTCAGAAGATGCCACAGCGAAATTGCAGTCTAGTGTAGCTGCCGATGCGGAAAAAGTTCGACGGATCACCGAATCGTTCGAAAAGTTCATCGACGATTTCGAAGACAAATTCAATCACCAAGGATCTCAGATCCAGAGAGACACTTCGAATAGAAACACAAGAACCAATGTCCCAATTGGCAGCGACTTTTTTGGTCCCACGTTCCTGACCGTGAAGAAACTTTTCAATTTTCTCTCAGGAATCGTCGAAGTATTCGGAACGAATGAATAATTTTTAAGATTTTTCTACTGCGCCATAATGTAACGCGCATATTGTGTAATTATTTATGCATCCAAGATTTTGTACTCTTTTTGTATGAACCTTACGAAATGTTAATTGAGCATTAACAATCGAAACGCGATGTTTCTCAATGCTCCAATACATATCATTCATTTTATGCAATAAAACATTTTACTGCCTCAACACGTCCCACTTGTGAAATGTTCTTGCCGTCATATATGTGGAACGAATCGTTCTTATATTACCGACGAGGAATTTCTATTGCAAGGGTGGTGCACAATGAGCATTAGAATTTCTCCAGGACATTCCATTCCTGTAACGTCATGACGACGTTCGAATGTCCCACTCGAAATTTCGTTTTTTTCCAATTAGTTCGAAACGAAATTGAATTCATTTTATGCTCATTCGCTTCAGTTGTTAATTCTTCCATTTTTAATTTCGATCCACGGTAAAACCGAAGAAACTCGATCTGAACAGCGGGACTCGCGATTTCGGGTTCCCAATCTAGATTTATATTCCAAATATAACCGAATGACCGCATTTGGGATATTCGACCCATTCACGGACCAATCGAATGTATGGAAACGAAGTATTTTTAGGGATACCCAGTTTTTTACTAGGGAATCTGATCGCCTTATTACTGGTGATAATTAAATTCGATCAATCAACGATGCACCGGTCTGTTGCATATTTACTGAAAATTTCATAATCCCCAGTTTCGCAACATTGCAACGACACGATTTTTTTTAACCCGGTAAAAAATTCTTGACAAATGCGATCAGTATCTCTGGTGAGGCATAACCATACGGATCGCCCTCGCAGTCGAATTTGAAGATTTCGATGTATGTCAGGTGGTTGTGGATTGGTGGTTACGTGAATTATGCTCGAAATTATATCGTTACTGATACTCTTCATAGTCGATCATATACTTTGTGCCATCGTTGTTTTTTACATCGGGAATCAAGTGGTTTGAAAATGAGATTTTAGTCCAACGATTTGAACTAATTTTGAAGAAAATAAACGTAACGAGTATCCTAATCAATTGGCAACTAGAAGGATGGATAGTACAATCTTCGTGTTCGTCTTGATCGTGACGCTGTCACGATCAGGGAATCCAGCGCTGGCATCCAGCAATGTAGAGAGCGTTAACAAGTAAGTTTTGTGCTTTGCTTCGCGTTAACAATTTTATCAAAAAATCAAAGTTTCTCCTTTTTTTTTTTTATTTCTCTGATTCCATGCAAACTTAAGTCTCGTCAATTTCGTACACTGTCTATTCGATCGCAATATTTCGGGGCTGAATTCTTGTTGACATCAGCACAATTTTCGGAACGGCCTGCATGCCTGACTGAGAGACTTGTGTGTGTGTGTGTGTGTGTGTGTGTATCGATTTTCCTGTTCTCGATCATGTTTGCTAACCTTGCAAAATAATACAATTATGGTCTCTGGGATGTCGCGGATTCATGCATGAAAGTTAAGACAAGCACATCGTTTGACATGGTTCCTTTAATAGTGACGAAATGATAACAAATAATTTCATGAAAATGAGAAAAAAGTTTAGTTGACGGTAGAAATAAGGCAAAGAAAAAATTATATGGAAACATAAATTTTCATCGACGTGTAAAAATATTCTTCGTGACTCAGATATTCTCACATTTATTTTTTCCACTCAATAAGTATACCGGGTGTCTTGGTATTCACGATAAAGGTCGTTACCATGAACAAAAACCCCGAAAACTTTATTTTCAGGCCCTGAACCCTTTTCTAATGACTGTCAATTTTCAGCTTCTCGAATGCCAATACACTCAAGGCCAAGGAGTCATTAATGCCGTTAATTTCGATGGGAAATGTTGAGGAAATAGAGAAATTTGGGAAACGAGAGATCGAACGAGAGATCAAGTTACCGTCTCTCATTCGGAAAGCTCGTTGTAAACATTCACGACTCTCTTGGGGATCCAAAAAGGAAAAAAAAAATTGGGGCCTCTCAATAATGCCGCTCAAACACATATCCCTATCGAGATCGACCTCAGCTGATGGGGGGACGGAAGACTCTTCGAGGAAACCAGACATCCGAGTACCATCGGTAGCTCGTGCTAGGGATCTGACGAATAACTTCGAGAACCCAAGCACAACGAAGCGCGAGAACGAACATGGAGTTGAAGAAATAGTCATGCTGCCACCGCAGACTGTAGACTCTGTCGTTGTGATTAGTGAAGGAGCGAGACCAGCGAGTGATGAGTCTCCAAAAAGTTTCGTGGTCGGTACTTTCGATACGAAAGAAAAAGGCACGAAAATGTCAAAAGTACGGCCCACGTTTTACACCCTGTACGAAGTGAGAGAAAGTGAGTATCAGACTCGAGAAAAATCATGTCAGAAAAGTTTATCCCCGGGAATCCCGGTTCTCCCCGGACCCAGTTCGGAAAAATTGATACAGCAATTTTTTTCATCATGTGTTTCAGGACCAGCGTCGAAAAGTGAACCAACGAAAATCGGCATACCCCTGAATTCAGCGCTCAGAAATTTGGATGAACCGTCCGATGATTCCGAAGACCCATTATCTGATGAACATGATGTCAATAAACCACCAACGAATAAGTTAGAATTGGATGATTGCATTAAAAATTACGGTCTCGAGCACTGCATCCCAGTACCTGGCGAATTTCGTAGTTCAGTGCGAAACTACCAAAGCGAAGCTCACGACCAACGCCCAAAAACTTTGTTTCACTCGGTCTATGGAAATTTAATCACCGAGCAACCTCAAAATGAACAAAATGAACAAACAAACCATCAAAGTGAGACTCAAGACGGACGCCCAAAATCTTCGTTCCACTTGGTCCATGGAAATCCAATCACCGAGCAACCGGATACCGACCTTCCTGTTCCAACAACCGCAAAGTACGCATGTGTCGATTCCCCAGCCGTCCCTCAAAATGATCCCGAAGAGATCTTCCCTAAATTTCCTTCGAATAATAACCAAAGGACGCCTGACACTCGCCAACCGTTCGGAATCAATCAGAATGTCCTTTTTCCACAACTGGCACGAAAAATTGCTCAAGAACATATTTCACATCCATCGAACGCCGGGAAATCCACGTATCAGGATCCTTTGGTAGGAAACGCAATGATTCAAAATACCAGAAATTTGGATGGATCGTCCAATGATCCCGAAGACTCATTACTTGATGAACACGATATGAATAAACCACCAGCGAATAAGTTAGAATTGGATGATTGCGTTGAAAATTACGGTCTCGAGAACTGCATCCCAGTATCTGGAGAATTTCGCAGTTCTGTGCAGAACATTATTTATGCTTCAATCTATGACGGTGCCGGTAAACCTAAAAAAGACCACAATTTTCCGAAGTTCAGAACAGCTGCACAGGCTGATTCATTGAAACGAGGATCCTCGACTGACCGGCCAAAAATAACTGACGAACTCGCGCTCGCGCGAAGACTTATTCTCCGCATACCGGAAGTCCAGCATCTCGCACTCCAAGACACAAAGCTTTTTCTTTCCGATATGAAGGATTTGAGCACATTCGATTTGTCCATGGCTCAGATGGCAGACGAAACTCTTGTCACTCTCATGAAAAATGTGGCGGACTACTTGTCGAAAGCAATCGAAGCTGATCTCCAACCGGTCGCCCAGCTCGCAGGGCAAATTGAGTGGAACGATCAGCAAACGCTTCCGGACGAAAGTTTGAAACAATACATTAAAAATTTACTGCATTACTCTGGACTCACAGCTGAAGGTGTCCAATCAGAAGCATCTAAGAACATACTTTTCAGAACAATCCAACACACCCTCAAGAATACTGGATTCAAAGTTAACAACGCTCATATCTGGGACACTTTAAAAACGGTAATTTCTCAAACTCGACTGCCCAGAATGAACCCCATCCCAGTTTTTCCGAGTGAGGAACGCACGTCTATGATTCGCAGCGCCGATATGTCCGAGTCGGGCTTCAAAAGACTTCCTTTCATCCCCGTCAAGGAGCGTGTTTTAAAGGATGGACGTTGGGCAGAGAAAACTACTCTGCTCGGTAGCGGTAAAGACCGGTTTGAGCCAAAATCCAGGAAAACACAAAGTAAAAAAGTTTATTCGCAGTTCACTACTGAGCGAATGGACCAGGTGCTCTTGGCTGACTCTGGAAAATCATCACCAGATGTGGCTGAATCAGTGGTTGGAAAATCTTCACCAATGAGCGGAGAGTTCGTAACCAACGAAGAAGAAAATGAAAAAACTCCCATCAAGTACTATTCACAAGCCGGTCGATTGTTGGCGTACCGAAAAAAAATTCAAGTCCCTAAAGTAATGTTTCACCTTGAAGAGGAAAAAAAAGTTTTTCCTCGAGCTCCTGGACCCAGCCCAATCGCAGATTCTTCATTTCCACTCAATTTTACTTCAGCCACTGAGAATGGGTTGAAATTCACAAAAGATTGGAGCAAATCCATCCCGTCCGCTTTGTCCGACCCGCATCCACGATCCAGCGAGCAATTCCGTGAAAAACCAGAATCCTTAAGTAACTTTGACCTCCACGACAATCACGAGGAACTTTCTATTCCTCCAAGGAGCGAGACCGGATTTAAATCTATCCTGAAAAAAAATCCTGATGAACAAGTGACTAAAAATTCACTGGACGCAGCAAGGAATTCCAAGAGAGGTACCGCGCATCAGCAAAATGCTAATAAACGAATGATTACGTCACAAGATCGAGTCTCCGAACACGAACAATCGTCTCTGATCGACGGATATCCCTCCGCAACTCCAGAAGACGATCCAACATATTTCGGAAAGATGACCTTCACCTCGGCAGAATCTCCTCCAGGCCAAATGTCTGATTTAACAGACCCAGATTTGTTTTATATTGGTGATGGCGTTAAGATTCCACTAAAACTCTCAAGAATGTCTGATGGTTCTTGGGGACTCTCGATATCCGAGAAAATTTGTGAAAGTTTCGGAAAAAAAAATTGCCCATGCAATGTACCGAGCGAAGGAGACATTGTTGAAGAAAAAAGACGTCAGAAAAAAAACTCCAGCTTCACCGAGAATACCGGACGACGTCCGATACCAAAAAATCATTCCCTCATTGCTGGTATCAGAAGTTCGGTTTCTCATATTGATCAACCAAAAGAGCGTCGCACTCGTTCATATTTGGAAAACGATCTACGCACCACAAGTTTATCACCTGTCACCGAATTCGTCGAGAAATACAATGTGACACTCGATCCAAAAAATCTTTTTAACTCTTCGGGTCCCTGGCCAAATTCGGCGGCTCTGAATAATGACATTAAAACAGTTGGATCCAGGACAAACGGAGAATCTTCAAGTACCACGCCGGATTTGGAATGCACCGAAAATGGGAAACGAACCATCAACGACATCATTCCAAAAAACAGATCTCAATCGGACGATGATGACGTCCCTGAATCATCAAAAAATTCAAACTTTGCGGAAGATGAAAATTGGAATATAGTCCGAGGAAGTCACGAGACCATCAACGAATCAAATTATTCAAAGTCTGCACAAAATGTCGGTTCAACGATGAGCTGCGAGGACAACAAAGTCAATGATCCACCCAAAGATAATGTCAGTCACAAACCTATCGATAACTCAATAAATTCCACCAACGTTCGCGATCTCAGGTCTACGATGAATTATCAGGATAATATTATAGACCCAAACGTTCTGGATCTCCACGACGTACGTGAGCGTAAAGATAACAACATCATGGGCACCCCTATCACTAATGAGATGAATTCTCACTTTGCAGAAAGTCCGCGCCATCCGATGAGCTCTCGGAGCCCCGCACACCCCGAATCCTCAAAAATCGATAACGTGCTTCAAGCTGGAAGGGACGAGACCATGGATCGTTGGTCATGGATCCATGATCTTGTGGATTCTCAACGAAAGCACAACGTTCTGATAAATTCTCAGGATATAGACGAAGCGATACTTTTGAAAATTGACGACATGTTTGAATCTGAAAACGACAAAGTCAATTCTGCAAAAAATCTTGCGACCACGATAAGCTATCAGCCTGACGTGACATCGGATCGCTTGAGAACCAGAAATGAAAATAATGATAATCCGATGCTAGATGAGGCAAGAATCGCTGAACCAAAATTTCGAAAAATCGATGATCCACGAGAAACGAAACATTCAGAATTCGGCGTCAACTCGATCGACAGTATCAAGGAATCGGAGCTGGTACAGAATGGCAGACCCAGAGCCAATGATCGAGACACTGACGAACCCAACCGAGCAGCTTCGATCCACAAAAAGAAATTGAAGGACTTGAATAATTTTTTCAGAATCTCGAACGTTGAAACAAAATCCGATTCCCGTAGAGACAATCCGATATCGAAAAGGACACGGCTCGTCAATAAGAAACTAATAAACGCGAGACCTTACAGATATCAACAATATATCGATGATGAAGCCCAAGAAAGAATGGACCTAATGACTGGAGTACTATATTGGTTGAAGGAAGTTTTTTTCGAGCCCTCAGCCGAGAGCGATGACTAAAGAACGACACAATTAATGAAAAAAAATCGCCAAATTTTTCATCATCACAAAAATTATACAAAAATTATTGATTTCCTTCGCTCCATTTATTTATTACCGCTTCCCTTTTCCATGGGAGAATAAACCCGAGAAATACCACGTCATCGTACCCTTTATTTTGATCGCGAATGCTTGCGTGAACCGAGAGACTCATGGAAATAATTTATAATCATTATTCATCGTACCAACGTGCTTACTCCAAAAAATCCCAACCTTTTTGGTTCATTACTCGATTACTCCAAAATGTAATAATAAATAAAATATATTGAACGCATTTCTGAATTTTATTTCCAATTAAATCAACTCCATTAACTCAATATCAATTAAATATTACAGGAAAAAATTATAATCACCATTTTGACTAGTCGATAATCACGTACCGATGTTCCAGCGATTTTCTGGTCTGGAGCTCTGTAAATAGGCAAATGTTTTCATTGGAAGAGCGTCAGTGCATGCGACACTGAATCGTCTAGAGACCGAACGATCGGGAGGGACCCTGAGGGAGATAAACCTGCTGAAATAAAAACTGGGCTCTGAAAGACTCTGACAACAGTCTCTTCAGCTAAGCGCAACAGAATATACACAAACACGTGCCTTTTCTTAAAAGGAGTCAAAAACTAGATCACCTACATTCGATCTCAGTTATCATCGTGAGTGTCTATAGACGAAACAAAAAGCGAACAAAAAATTGAACGTCCCGGGAAGCTGGCACGAAAAACTACAGTTGTTTTTTTCTATGAGCTTCATCTTCATTTTGCGTTCCCTTGTCTATCGTATAGGCGTCCCCAAATGGGCCAGCCCGAGTGAAGGTTCCAGCGGGCAATTCCCTGATAACCCAAATGCCGAATAAGCTCATTGTGGGAAACAAGAGTGAGTGGATTAATTCGACTCTGATTGCTCATTCCTACAAAGAAATTAAAAAATTCATGAGCGTCAAGATTTTGGACATCGATGCAGAAAATAAGGTTACCGTGAGTTTGAAGTGTGGTACATGGATATGGCTTTTCACGATTCACTTTTCTTCATCTCCTTAGTGTGTAAAATTGTTATTGAAACAGAGGCGGTTTGAAAAGGCTGTTTTCCCTTCGAGTGTTATCGTAGAGCGTTTACCCACCTTAAGACATTGAAACCAGGTGCCTTAGCCTTTTCTCCATGATCGACCTTTTTTCTCGAACGAGCTTAGCAAGAATGTGCACTTGCATTTACGAACCGCTTCTTCGATTGACACCTCATGGCACAAAACTGGATGCATGGACATTCGAGGAATTCCGAGTTTGGATTATAAAAGTCGTGATTAAAATGAAGTCGTTCCCTGTGAATCGATGCCATCGCCTCTGAAGCATCTTGTCAACATTGTTGGCAGCAAAATTTGGGAAACACGACTCTTTAGCGTCAATTAATTTCGGTCGAAAATAAATGAGTGCCAAGGACAAGTAAAAAGATTATTCATTATTACGTCGACCTCGTTGGGGTGTCGAGTTTTCATTAACAATACAAAAAGCTTCGAGATTGTTGAAGCATTTATTCGGAGGAAGGCCAACTGTTGTGTAACCACTAACGAGGATCAGGTTCCCCACTCGAAATATTACAGCAGTTGTATTTATCGAGTAATATATTTCATGCTGTGGATCTCTGGCGAGTAAATTGGATTGCCTCTGGGTGGATGGAATATGCATGGCTTTGACTTATATTCGGTAACTCTCTAGGAGGGCAACTCTGAACTAGTTAGTCTTTGGGAAGTTGTCATCCTACGGAGTTTTGAGCGGGTTGGACACTGCGATAGGGGACTGTAACAAATATTGCAGTTAGTCGGACTAGTTTGGTCTATGGAATTCATAAAGAACTCGTTTGCGTTGAACTCTCGGCGAAGCTGTTGTGAGTAACCTTGGATCAATGGCTATGATGGTAGAGCATAGTTCGGAGTCAAAACTGTTTATATACTTGGTAGCAAAAGGGGTCAGAGTCAGGTGATTACTTATGCCACATAACCGAACCGGGGCGTGTGTGTTGTTGTTTATGATGAATGCTCGCGGTGTGTCGAGTACGAAAATGAAAGAAAGCGAGTAGAAGTCACTTTAAATTCAAGGGCATCGAGGGGAGAGCAAAGAAAGGTCGTCTCGTACATTAAAGGTCGAGATAAAGCAGCAAAGGGCCTCGTAAAAAGTGTTTATTTCTCCCTCGGGAGCAAAGAGGAACAAGAACGAAAAACCTGGCCACCAGTCGCGAGGAAGAGAGAAAGCGAAGAAGAGACTAGCCCGAGACGGCTAAAGCGAACCTGAGAAGAAGAAATACGAGACAGACCAAAAGAAGTATATCGAGTCGAGAAGAGAACTGTTGTAAACAGGACAACTTCGGTCCCGATCGTCTCTCCCAATGCTTATACCCTTGAGTCAAGGTGATCATCTTCGACTCGTCTGCGTGAAGACGAGAACTCGTCTTGTCGATGATCCGTCGTTCAGCCAACGTTAAGGAAGTTTAAACACTCTACAGCACTTTCCAAAAGTTTCTCATGAGTCGTACCAACCAAGTAACAACTAAATCATCGCTCAGTTCTTTCACCAAAAGGCTATAACTTGCGAATCAACTTAATTAACAAAGTCAATGTAATTCGTAAATAAAAAGTATTATTACATCGAGCCCGATTCGCCAGTTACAATGTAGGGCGCAGCGAGTTACCTAACACTGCACTTAACCCTGTCATGGACAGCGTCGCGACGCCTTTTCTTCTCTCAGCAGTAAAATATCACTTTTGTAGATATTCTCACCGGATATGCGTTTCCGTACGAGCTCCAGACATGAAAATACCGTCTGAGGGACGTTATTTCGGTGATGCTATGATCAACACATTTATTCATGGGAAAATGGCACAGACTTATTGCGCAGGAGGCAACAGGAGACCGCATGAGAAAATAATACCGTTTGATTCCCATCAGGATATTTTGTATAGATATTTTATTTTTCTGTAGCTTAACCAACTGCTCGAAGGTCTCGACGCATCGATCGATCCCCGAATGACAAACGCATACGTAAAATATTTTTCAAAAATGATAAAAAAAAAAAACATTTACTGTTAGACAAAACAAGAGGCAAAAGGTCCTTAATCCGAAGAATATTCAGAGACGCGGCAGCGTCTTTATTTATATACAAGCATAAGAATTCCTCGAGTTGAAATAATTCTTTTAACGTATATATAACTAATATCAAGTAAAAGAAAAACAATGACGAAGGCAGCTCTTTTACACATTTCTTTATCGTAATACAGCCTTCGATTTCAACGTGGATTTCATTTTTCGACGCTTGGAATTACGGAATGGAAATTACATCGTTTTCGCTAAAATTTTCTCAATCGTCGTATAGAAAAAATGTCCATAATGTAGATTCGTTTTTCGCGGTGCATCGACATCGCATCTCTTGGTCTGATTTTTTATTTTTATTTTTTTTTCGTATTTTGAGAGACATAATCACGACACATCGGAAAAACTGTTTTTATGAAAATTCCAATGATTCATAATTTAGTTGAAATTTCAAGCTCAATCCTCGGACGTATGATTGTCATTTATTTGATATTTATTCATGAAAATGCACATATCAGTCAGGCTTAAAAATCAGTCTTACAATTCAATTGTTATAATAACTAACGGATCTTCCATTTTCAATGGAAATACATGCCATTAAAAACAAAACAATATTTATAAAAGCTTTGATATGAATTCGAGATAACATTTGTTTCTTCGGTAATAGAAAAAAAAAATAAGGCAAAACAATTGTTGTTGTTTTTTTTAGTCCGTTACAATCACGATGTTGAAAATCGTAAGAAATAAATTGTTCATGCGGAAAGTGAGGCTTTGGAGTCAAATTTTCTCGGTGTGAGCTTCAGGTGGAAAGGGTCGGGCGGTACGGCAACGCAACCAGGAAGTAAATGAACTTTGAGATCGTCGTTGACGGGGAGGACGTCATATCGGGAGAGTAAGGCAGTTACGATAATAAACGCAAATCCTTGGACTAACCTTTGTCCGATGCAGGTACGTTTTCCTGTCGAGAACGGAATGAAGTGTTCGGGTTTGTGAACGCGATATTTTGGGGCGTCGTTTTTCGATTCATTGGTTAAAAGTCCATCGACGAGCTTGAGAAAACGTTCGGGACGAAATTGGCGCGAATCTGGACCCCAATAAGATTCACCGAGATTCAGATGGAAATTGTTGACGAATATTACCGTGTCCTTGGCCACGGGGTAACCATCGATGTCCGTGTCTTCCGTTGCGACGTGCGGAACTATTGGTGAGCTTGCGATTCTCAGGGTCTCCCATATAACAGCCTCCGTGTACGCCATGTCCAAACGATCGTTGAACGTTATTAATTTGTCGCTTCGATCTTCTCGCGATAATATATTGTCGCATTCGGCTTGCATTTTTTTTTGAACTTTTGGGTAAACCGCGGTGTTGGCGAGTATCAACATGACGAGATTCCCGACCGCTGAATGTCCGCCGATGAAATCTTCGAGCTCGTAAATAATGTGCTGCCAGGAGAGATCCGACTCAGGACTCTCGAGATGCAGCAGAAGTGCATCGGTAAAATCACGCGGTATGCCATTGGCAGTGTCAAGAGTTTCTCGATGACGATCTATGATTCTGCGCAATATGAAGCTCCTGATTTCCGTCGACCAATCGTGCAGACGGTTCATTTGTTTTGTGAAAAAGGGACTCAGCCAAGGCAAAAAATCGACCGGTGAGCCTTGATTTATGTCCCAAAAAATTTCATCGAAAGAACGGACAATACGACAAAATTCTTCATCGTCGTAACTGAATCTGGTCGAGCACATGTAACGAGTAAACATGTTTGCCAATGAGCCCAATAAAAGTGGTTTGAGTGACTGCTTGCCTTCCAATATAGGAATCGAATCATTCGCCTCAAGAGCCGTAAGCAACTGGGTTGCCTCGAGTGTACCGATTCGTGAAAATTCCTCTTGTTGTGGACTCCCGCCACGTGGCGAGCAAAAACTCCGAGCTATCGATCTTCTCTGACGTTGAAGGTCCGACCAGTCGCATAGAGCCAAAGCTGAAATCATAGACAAAAACAGCATCGAATTATTAACAGTCAATGTAGTGGGTCAATTTGACCCAGAGCGTTATTCGATCCTCGTGAGGCGTTGAGTTTTTAATTGTTAAAATTATAATCACAAAAATATGCCTCTGGTTAGAATTATTGAGAAATTAGCTCGGGTGAAAATGGCCCAGTCTCTCGAGGAATATCAAATTGATTAAAACTTTTAAAATTATTCAAATAATTAATTCGGAAAATCTCGCTCCGCGGAACCCCCAATTTTCTGGGCCCTCATAAACTAATATTCTCCAGCAATGGGAAGTCTCGAAAGATGCTGGGCAGCTTGGACGGGGGTCAAAAATAAAATGCGCCTAGGGATTATCATTTTATCTGATGAAGGTACATCGGAGGGGAAGTTGAAACGTGGCAATTTTAGTCGGTCCTGGCGAGTTTAACTGAGAGTACTCCGGCTTTGCGTACGTCGGAAAATAAAAGTATATGTTGTCGTGATTGAAGAGATATTATGCGGCGAATACGCGATGCATTTGGCGAAAAAACGAAAAAAAAAATTGGATGCATAACGAGTGATGGTCCTGGTATGCGCTGGCTCTCATTGCACCATTTACATCGACGTACACACTATATTACATACAACTATTAAAGGACGAGGATCAAAGCAGGAAAGATATAGCTGGTGCGCATCGCGGGAGCGTAATCAGAAGAGACAGCAGATGCTGCTTCATGCCGGCTCACACCAGTATATCTGGGCTGTCCGTTCCGAGAAGCGGTTAATTCGACTGTCAAGTTATATCTCGAGGAGGCTGAGACCGCTTCCTGCTCCCAGTATTACGAGTTTACCCGGCGAGCGTCAACAACCAGTCGCAATCTACATCCTGCAATAAACGCTCGTTCAAGAAATCCTTTATTTTTCACCACTCGCGCACCCCATACCCTCCCCGTCCCCCCGAGAAAACACTCACAACCGTTCAACAAAAAAATGGATCGAGATGAAATTGTGACTATTTCGAAAAGCCGCAAATTTTCGTGTATTTTCTGCAAAATTTCGAGGGCAGAAAAATAAATAAAAACGACAATTCAATTCGATGCCCGAATCGATTGAAAATAACGAACGTAACAGCCCCTCGCGCGGTATTGCAGTGATTTTTTTTACTCCCCTCAATCAATTTTGCTATTTTAATATGAAACATTTTGTTTTTAAACGTAATTCATCGATTGGTGTTCGGAGTCTTTTTAATTCAGCTGTCCCGGAACTGCTGGCCATAAGTTAATTAGAGGACTCGTTGCTCGTTATTTAAAGTGATCAAATGGAATGGAAGGAGATATAGGCGTGACTGTATCGAACATTTTAGTCGTGAGAAAGGGACCATCGGTCTGATTGCTGAATTATCTACTGGACGAAAAGCGATATAGCTCAGCTTGCCGACGTACACCAAGCTCGTTCGTCCACGTATCCGATGCTTTAGATTTTTTTAAAGGTTGCGTGGCAGGTAATCGATGCAGCAGGGAAGAACACATGGACGCATGGACAATATTCCTAGAGTCATAAGTAAACATGTAATCGACCGATAGACACCACGATTTACGATCAAATAATATCGTTCATCGTAGCAGAATTACCGATCGATTGGGGCTCATTAAACTCGATCTGTTGTGTAACGATACTGATTGATTATAGTTCAACGATTATTATTCATCGTTAAAAACGAAAATACGAAAAAGAATCGCGCACGTTTATCGAAAAGTAAACAAAAAATCTGTTCTTGCGCCTGCAACTCGAAAGTGAGACAGTGTGTAACACGTGATGATCAATCGGATGCGAAAAATAATTCAACTCTAATGACACTCTTATCCGAATTGAACGAATTTATTTGAGTCAAAGTTCGAACACTTTCATGTGTAAATGGAACGAAATAGATGCTCGTTTTTCCAGTGCCGAACTTTTTGCTTCCAATTGGACGAATCGACGCGTCCGTAAAGGACTATTTTGTTTGTGAATGAAAATCTTCAAACAATCCTCAGCACCACGTGCTCAACATTATGCTTCAACAATAAAGAAGCACAGAGGAAAGGCGAACTACTGGCATTCTGTCAAGTGAGTCGAGCAAATATTATAGACACTCTACTTTTTTCCCCTATTTATTCACGAGCATCAGGTCAAGATTACTACTAACGTCGAGGGTCACAAAATAGCAAACACATTTTTATTAAATAATCTTCAAAGATGCATTACACTCCGGGGGAAAAAATGCCCATCGGAATAATCAAAGTTACGAAATATTCCAAGAGGAAAAAACCCGTGGCTGTGGATTTTTTTCCAAATTTAAGTTTTCGTCTTGGAAATTTCGTAAAAATTGACTCATCCCGATGCTCCGCAGTCTGTAGCGGATTCTGATTCATGAGCTTCCCTCCGTGAAAGATTAATCGAAATGAAAAATAAATTTTTCGCATGAAATACCAAAAACATTTGTTTTCGATGAAGATATGTACAGAAAATAATTAGTTATTTCTCGTTGGAATATTCATCGTTGGATATTTATCGATCGAAAATTTGTCCACATGGATAAACATGTGATTTTATGCGATTCAGCACGCGTATTAAAAGAAAGATGACGTGTTTTAATGCAAAGATTTAGGTCAGCAGTCTAGCAATTCGTCAGCATAAACTATTGGGCCATGCATAGGTTGACCGCAATGATTTTGCTGACGCGTCCTCCAGAAGAACACACGGGGCAGTCTCTAGCCTTTCTCTACTTGAAATAAATAGATTAAATAATCTTATTCCAATGAGTCTGTTCCACGCTTTCGTCAACTCGCACTTTCCTGTGCGCACCGCGAGACTTGAGATTTCACCTTACTAGACACGTGATACACTCGTGCTACGTCCAACTTCTCCACTCGATATAACGCTATTAGCCGGATATTCTTTTGATCGAGTGTGAGAGAATAGTTGAATTTAGCACGATTTCAACGCTGCGAACCACGTGGTCAACAAATCCAAACGACCAAGTTAAAAAAAAATTAAATTCACCATCGATCGGGAGTTTCATGTTTCGATTATTATAGAAACTAATGAAAAAAACTTCACTCAGTTCCCGAATATCGAATTTCATTGAATAAAGTGGATATTTCGTTGGAGCCGAATTTGTGGAATTTGAATTGAAATATTTTGCTGAAAATGCCTAAAGTTTTCGAAAAAACATCGAAAAACTTTGAGAAAAATGGATTTTTCGTGTATTTTGCTCGCAGTCGTTGAGCAAAAAATTTCTCAAAGTTAAAAATGAAAATGCGAAAAACTTTTTCCTGCGTCATGACCCGCAGTTCGTCTCCCAATCGATAATCAAAAATTGTACGAGTTCATGAAAACCTTTCGTCATAAACCGAGCAGGAATAAAACAGGTAAAGAAATTTCTTGACTGTGTGAACGCTAATATTAGGCTTTTACATAATTTACAAGATTATTGATTGTACTTTGTAACTTTTATCCGAGTCACGTGCTAGCGGCAGTGATAGAAAAATTATACAACTTTGTTGTGGAGGAAAAAAGATAAGAAATACTGATTTGAAATTTCTCATGAAATACGGGAAGGCTCTTGTCGTTTCAGAAAATGTTCAGGGAATATCAACCATGATAGGTGTCCAGGATCCTCGTCCCCATGATTATTTTCTCGCAGGATTTCATCTCTGACTTTAAGAAAATTCGCGAATGACTCGGTCGACGAGATTCGTTGATAAATCTTGATCGCTTCTGTTCCTGTCTTAAACACTGGAATAAATAATTCATCCCGTAGACATTTGACAAGGCGAGCACCGAGAAAAACTTCCCAAACAAATGCCCGGGTTGCCCTAAGTACGTACCTTTGTTATCCAGCCACAAAAAAATGATTGGAATAGAAAAAAAAAAAAAAAAAAAAAACGCCAATAAAACCAAAGGAGCGCGAACCTGCACAAAACGCCACCAACCCAAGAAAGCAAGGAAGGGAACCACGAATCTGGGACAGAAAGTTACGTCAGCTCGAATCAAGTCCCCAGCCCCAATTTCTCGGGACTGGCAGAAAACAAGAACGAGGATATCGTCTTCCTTCTGATGGCGAACGGCTCGTTTATATTTCCATCTAGACGATATATTTTTCTTGCTGGTCTACTGAAGGCGAAGACATTTGAGTCTAAAATATATAATACAAAATACACAAATACGATCTTCCAGAAAGTTCTCGTCGCAGTTTTATCAAAACGTAATTCCAACGAATTCATTAATTTTCGGTCGATATTCGAGACCTTTCTAGTCATCGGCATGGATTTTTTTTCGACTATTCTGTACATGTTCACAGTCCGAAAAAACTGGATTGTTTAATCGACGATTAAATTTTCTTCTGAGGATACGGAGTACTCACAATTATTGCGATCGCCACCAAACAGCTGATGAAATCGAAGAAAGTCCGGACGTCCACCAAACTGACTGCCCTTCGTGATGAGAACCTCTTTGAGGAGGTTGTAACTGCTAACAACGACGCATTTCGACACTCCGAGCTGAATCTCGTAGATGTCACCGTATTGAAGTGAAAGCCTTGTAAACGCGTCGAAAGGTCCTCCAGGTCCTCGTAGAAGATGCAGACTGCCGATCAGCGGGAATGGGGTTGGCCCACGAAGCACTTTTTTCTCGTAAGAATCTTCGAGATTCTGAGCTTCTTCGGAATTATTGATGTCTCCTTGATTGAATTTGTTGGCTCGTTCTTTTCGTGATTTTCGACCTCCCCTCGTCGCTGTTCCCTCGGGTTTTTTTAGTTGAGGAGATTTTTCGTTTTTCCTAGTCTGTGCTCGCCACGATAATACCTTCGTAAGGATCCAGAGAACTGCCAAGCAAGACATTAAAATCCAAAAAGTGATGGACGCCATGATTACTGAAGATTACTCGAAATTTCAGCGACACGTTGTCGACGAAGCAACGCGATAATTCTTTCGAATCCGAAAATGAAGCGTTTTCTATCGTGATTTATAAATTCTGTCGCACCCACGTAGTCACAAAGTTCATAAGATTTTCCTCAACGAAATTTCGACAATTTTTTTCTTGACGACCGTAGCTTTTTTTATGTTTTCTCAATTGTTGATCATCGGCGAATTGGTATGTTCAGATTTTGTGAAACAATTCTGACCCTCCTAATCCACATTCCCAAGAGTATCTCGCTTCTCGGACGTTCGAGGAACGTTGGATCACTGAGATCGCGAATTTTTCGTTCGCGTTACTTTCTTACGAGGGTCGTTAAATTTTCTCTCGATGATTCTCGGAGGTTTGTCACTCTGGAGTATTCAAGTTTTAGGATTTTACACCCGCCTCACTGCTTGACCACGCACATTGCACAACTCTTAAGCAGGCTGTATTTATACTGTTTGTGTACTCGATGGTATCCGCGAATGTATTCACGTGGTCTGACCGCAGCCCGTGAGAACCGTTAGAACTTCGTGTCTATATATTTCAGGCTTTATAGGGCTATATATCATCTATTCAAGCCCCTCTCGAGCTCTGCTGCCTTTCTTTGAAACTGCACACACTTAGAAAAACGCGAATATATTATTTTTTCTTTTTTTTTTAGTCCGATCAAAAGCCAATAATTCCAAAGCCTTTTTATAACAAAGCACACACAGTCCGAGAACGTGACAACTCGAAAGAATCGTCAGAGACTTTAAAGTCGAGAAATATGATCAGTTGGTCGAAAAAATATCCTTTGAAAATATTCAGTGAGAGTTCGTCATCTCGTCGTCTTCAGGGTTTGCGAGCTTTTGCTTGAGAAGGTCTCAACGTTTTGGAACCGATTGATTGATTATTTATCGACTGCGATTCGGCGGAAAAATATAATTGATGGATTTGTGAGTGATGGCCCTCGTAGATAAATGCGAAATGTTGAACGGCCGATAGAAAGACGACGGTGAGTCGGTTGCAGTTGAGCGAATGCGGTTTGAACGAAAAGCGCGCTCAACTATCAACGCGACAGGACGCCGAGAAGATGCACCGGAGATCTCTCTGGTGCTGGAAATTAATAGGACAAGAGAAGAGAGAAAGAAGGGATAAAAAGAAAGGAGTGAAAGAGAGACAGAGGCTGAGGAAGTTAGAGAGGCGAGCGAGACTGAATAACTGACAAACCTCCTGGGTAACTGAAGAACGAAGGAGGGAACGCCGCGACGAAGACTCGTGCACTTGCGGACTCGATGTTCCAGCTCAGACTCGAGATGCTACGGTTTTAGATGCTCGTCGATGCACATGCATCCGAACCACCGCAGTGAGAAATCAAGAGAGAGAGAGAGAGAGAGAGAGAGAGAGAGTGAGACAGAAAGAGGGAGAGAGCCTGGCTATCCGATCAAGGTGGGAGATGTAGGAGGTGGTAATCGAGAGGAAAAGAGATCTAGGGTGAGAGTCGCTCAAGTGGGGGAAACACTTAGAAAAATTTCCGATGCGAAAGTTCTCGATCGTAACAATAATCCAAACAAAAATTATCAAACTTTGTTTTCACTAATTTTTTCTAATCACGTGCTCACTGCAAAATATTCGATGCTTAATATTTAAGCCCTTGAAGCATTAAAACGCAAGTTCCTCGATTTTCACGTTGAAAACCCTAAAACAATTTGTCAAATACGAACAATTCGTTTTGACAGAAAGGTAAATGGAGCGATACGTCAAAAAATATCGAAAAACCGAAATGAAAAAATTGTTTTAAGAATAATTCGATATTTTTGAGAAACGAAACGTCGAGGGAGACCCGGAAGTCGATCACTTGAAACGTATCAGCTCTACGTGTCCACTGCACCGCGTTTTTCATCGAAATGTTAAAGAATTCAAATTGAATAGAAAAACGTTAGAGACAAAAATAATCGTTAAACAAAAGTGACAATTTCTTCACGGAACAACAAAAAAAAAAAATTAACGAACAAATTTGGACGCAGGGAACTTAAAACTTTTGAGGCACTTCGATTTTCGTTATTTTTGACACCAAACTTTACAAAATGTTGACACTGTGTACGGTATGTTTTAACATCCAATTAATCAGTGATCCAAACACTCGGCTGATTAAACGGAATATGGAAAAAATTTACAAGTGTGTGCGTTGTTAATTGTTCACGGCGGTGGAATAAATTTGTTGTAACGAGCAGGAGAAGAATTTGGCACTTTGAATGGGTGGAGAATATGAGGTGCTACCTTGTTACGGAATGGAGGAATCTTTCGCGAAACTTGGCTTCTTATAGTTCGCGGTCCCAGAGGTCTGACAGAACGGGAGAGTTATTCTACAGCGGAGATATATACATAAGCAAGTATCGTGTGGCCCACGAGTTCTTTGGGTCCTCATATTCGTATTCGACCTAAGATTATTTTATTTATATTCTCCGAAGCAAGTTTAAAGATTCAAACATCGTTAGATGGCCCTTTTTATGGGCAATAAGTAAGCCCTTAACGGATCGGGTGCTATACGAATTGATTTCGTTCTACACGACGATCGAGTATTTACAATTGTCCCTGATTGGCAATCAAAAAAAAAAAATGAAAATTAATATTAACGAAGATTTTGCGCTTGAAGAATTAAAAGAAAAACTTGGAGTTCCTCGACTGCGAGCGATGAATTGCTGGAGGAGCTTCGCCGTCTCGCGAAACTGCACAAACAATAATATAAATCAATAGTTTGTTGCGAATGCACTGGGTAGACAGAGTGTGACCTTCCTCAACGTGGAATTTCATAAAAACGCCCTCAAAACATAACACTAAAGACGATCGAAACCTGAATGGAATGAGCCACAAAAAGGGAGTGGTCGCAAGGGAATAAAAATAATGCAGCCAAAGGAAGTAGAGAGGAGAGATGGTCGAAGAAAGTGTGTGTGTGTGTGTTCGTGTCTGCGTAGCTCGATGATGCAGAGTCACATGGAAAGAGGAAAAGAGAGAGAGAGAGAGAGAGAGAGAGAGCGAAAGATGAAAGAGAATAGATAAAGCCCTTTTATAATGAATGGACGATGCTAGATAGAAATACCTCCCGAGACGCTAGAAAAAGGGTCTCCTCAGGCCCGTAAGGAATAAGCAAAGAAAAAGGAGTCTTGTAAAATGAAAAGTGTGTGGTAGACGCCATAGATTTGAAGACACGTATAAGACATTCCGTGTCTAATAAACAAACCTGCGGCGACACACTCGCCTCTTGAAAATGTTTTTTCAATTTTTTCCAAAATCGTAACTATTCGGAAATGCTTTTCCTATTTTTTCAACGACTCCGAAGAAACCTAAACGAGAAAGAATTCAGAAGGATTCGTCGCTCTCCAAAGACAAAAACGTTAAATCACATCGCCAGAATTAATAGAATTTTTAAAAAAATTCAAATTCTGTTCAGCTCGATTTAAGGCCCAAAAGCCTAAAGAAAAAATATCGAGCCTGTTGTCGTATTCTGATTAATGCACCACTGAGAATTCTAAGGGTAACACGACTATGGAACTCTGGAGGGAAATATTTCAATATAGGGAGCGGCAGTTTCATGATCCTGAGACGGCTGAATGATGGCAAAAAAAATAAAATATCTAGTTTTGTGGTTTTTCTCGTTTCTGACGTAATCCGAAACGTCAAAATCGTTTTTCAAGAATAGATAATCTTTTGAAACGATACGAATCAAGACTCCAAAAGCTTCGATTTCGTCGGGGCACGAAACGTTGAGCTCATTTTTGGACATGAAATTCCTTTCTGCGACGAAACGGAATCGAAATTGATGGACACGAGCTTTGATGGCAAAAATTATAAAAATTTAATGAAAAAATGGAATTGACGTGACTGATTTGTTCTAAAACGTCCTATACGTGCCCTTCCTTTCTGCTAATAGTATAAATAATATATCCCGAGGCAGGATCAAGAATGTACGAGGGTGGAGGGACAATTATAAAATGCAGCAGGGAACGTAACTAAGAAACGTAGACGGTAGTCAGTGAGACAGCGAATAAAAAAGGAGGGAGAAGGAGAGGGGGGGGGGGAGGAAGGAAGAAATAGGTGGAGATGAAGTTGGAGAAGCCGCGGGTTCGGTGAAGCGCCGTTCGGGCCCCTTTTCGTGGATATATATATGAAGAGACATAGGCAGTGCTGTGGTGCGGTAGGACTAGCTCACGAGGTCATGGTTCCTTCTGGTCTTTTCCATAATCGGAAACCTGTTAGGGCCGGAGGAGCTATCTTTCTCTTTCACGAGGGCTCGTCGCGTGTAAACGATTAGAAAGCGACTATGAAAGAACGAAAAAGGCAAAAAGTCCTTGCATAATGTATGGGTCTCGTGGTCCGAGCCAACAAGGCGGGAGCTGATATAACTTCACGTGCTAAATCTTGTGGATCAACCCCGTTTTGCTGGCGAGCTATTCCTTCCATGTAGTCGTATGTGTACGTATATAAGTATTGCGAATATAAATGCCTTGCACATCAGTCCTTCGCGTCCTGTAACAGAACTCAAGGGCTCGCGTTCATTGGCTATTCCACGAGCAGGAGTGTGTCCCTTCGCTCCCGAATCGGGCTCCTCGCTTATAAAGATAAAAGGAACCCTCCCATTGCTCTCGAACTGACAAACTGACAATAAAAAATCGTCAATTCAATAGGAATTAATGCACAGCGATTTCGAGTTAGCCAATTCGAACGAAACTTGTAAATACATTACAAACCTCTATTTTCGTAACTTCTATTAACGTTATTCTGCACCGAATATCGATGAGACAGAGGCCCAACCAGGAGCCACTCGAAATTGAGGTCAAAAACAGGAATATTCCAAAATTAGCATCGAAATTAATGAAACAAAAAAAAACGGCATAAATGACGATGAGGAGAGATTTGATTATTCGACACGTTCATTCACACTCGCCAATAAATTCCAAAGCCTACTTATCAGGATCCATATAAATGAGGATTAAAAGAAATATCGATTTTTCAAATATTTCGCAAAGTTTCTGTACGATCGTAAAATTTGACGATTTACCTGTCAAGACAGAAGACACGCATGAAGCATTCACCATCGATGGAAGATCGTTATTATCGACGGTTTATTTTTAGATCGCGACCACGACGAGATTTCGGAGAAACGATCAAAGCCAAACATATCTGCATGCATGTCTCCGGTTTCTTTTACCTCCAGGTACACGCGCTGTCATTGAGATAAGAGACGAGTCCACGCACGCGTATTCAAAGGGCCCAATATGCTTTATTTTTTATTGCCGAGCTTGAAGAAACGCGAGTTAAACGAATTTTTCGCTTTTTATCGACCACCCTGGAAATTATATCCTCTAGAGCTTTGGGTTCGATGCTTAAGGAATCTTTGACACTTCCTACTCTTGTCTTCTTTAAGGTATTTCCATGCTGTCCTAATGATCTGCTCCGGTGATCGAAAAAGTTATTTCAGTCACGTTTGTGTCGATTAAATCGATTCGAAAAATGTGAGAATCGACAAGTTATTGCGTGACTAAAATATCCTTAAAATAAATTCGATAATGAGGAGCCACTAAACGGTCTGATCAGTCGAATTCCTTGGTCGTTTATAATTCAATAGCATGTTTAAATCGCGAATGATGCGACGTCAGGTGACAAAGCTAGGATGTCATCACTATCACTTGATCTGTCTGCTCTTTACGATCGTTTATCACATCGCGGGCAGGATTTACACGCAAGTGTAACGTTGGTCGGTGGAATATCAAGGGGAATGGGCAAAGGAGAAGAAGGGCAGAACTAACGATATTTACGATCCAGGTAAAAGAGAATCACGAATGACGATAAAACCAACAAGAAAAAAAAAAGAGGAAAAAGAAGAAGATGAGGACGAAGAAATAAGAGACATGAGTCGAAAATTAAGCGTTACGACAGCAGGAAGAGAGGAGGAGGTGAAAAACGAGGAGAATCGAGTAAGAGACAGAGCTATGAAAATAAGAAACGAGAGCCAGCAAGGAGTAGAAGGAAGAAGCCCAGGAGGAGAAGCAGAGGGAAGACCACCGAACACAATGTTTCGCAGTAATTTCGTGTCAGCAGAAGCAACGAGCCTTCTTCTTTCACTCTATAACCGAAACCGCGCTCTCTTGTCTCTCCGTCCACCAACACATACGCCTTTCTGTGTCAGATATAAATAATCAACGGTGTGACTATTGGGTGAGTCTCTCTTTATCACTAATATCGACGGTCCGTAAACTTCTAATCTCCTCCTTATATCGTTTCGATCACGAGCTGAAAGAAAATTCGGATTTTCCCTCGCCACAATTTTCCTCGCAAAATTCGAGGAGCTCAGACTCTAGAAAACTCAAAAAACAAAGAAAATCATGGATCATCCATATTTTTCATGAATTTATAGGATTCTCCCGCGATACTATTTTTTTATTTTTCCAAATTAAAATTATCTCGTCTCCGGCACTTCGAATCGACATAAAAAAAAGTCGTGCCATTCCCGTCTCGCTGACTATAATTAACGTGTGCGCTTACACGTGTCACGGCTTCGCATTTCATCGGACAACGTTTTTTCCCATGGACCCACGTGCTACCGTCAACGGAAATCCGAGCTCGTCCCTACTCCACTGACATGCGTATTCACATAAATACATTATTAGTATGATACGCCCGAATACATGTGTCTTCGTAACACCAACTGAGAATTTCGATCGAGCGACTGCGTCCTTGCAATAATAGCATTTTCATTTGCCACGAATTTATATAGTTTTCACACTGAAATTAGAAGCATCGATAGCTCATCAAAAAATGCATGCAAATATAAATACGCGTGTATTTTAATTGCATTTCCAAAACAACAACTTTCGATACTTTATTTCACAAGGTATTATAATAGTGGTGAATAACAATATTCAACATTTTAAGTCAATTTAATAGAAATTTCATATAAATAATAATTTATTATTTATTAGTTGATGATCATTCTCTAATAATAATGAAAACAATAATTTATTATGATTTCGTCATCCATAGTAATAAATTATCAATTTATTATTATTATTATTATCGTTCATTTTTGTGTTTATAATATGGAGATGATACGACGATTATCATACAGAATAGTACTATTTATTATTGTTTATTAAAATTATCAATACTTCTTTCAAAACTTACTTTAAATACCGTCCTGAAGGAACTGACCTGTGAAGCTCATGAATCAGTGATCCTCCAGCAGAGACTGACGTTTTGACACACGACTCGAAATACCCTTTAGATGAGACAGAAAATCGGGACCCAGTACTCGTGGATTCTGCAGTAGGGGCTTATTAAACGATCTGTAACAATTAATACAAGTGTTATGGACACTTGACCTTTCGCAATCGTGGAAAGCACGATCGGTGTCGATGAATCGGTCACATAAGATCGAACAAAGTGGTTTGTTTCCATGTCAAATGGATTTTGGATAAATTTGACAATTAGTACGAAGTATTTGTTGTTGTTGTTATTTTTTTTTCATCCATGTGAAATATTTCTAAGAATGAATAAATCGTTGAATTAGGATTGTGGTCAACTCGTCATAGAAGGTTTTGTCTACCATTTGTTTGCGTGAGACTAAAACATCGATTGTACCAAACTAAAAAGACGACGTTTCACGATTCCTAGAAGTGGATGACATTTTTCTTCTTCTTATTTATAGAATGTAGTTGGAGCTTCTGTTTCGCTGACCACATCAACACTTCCGTGTACAAGGGGAATCAAATCACATGCTTCATGTTAGTTACATGACCTAGTAACAGAGAATTCTTGACCGTGGGCGAAATCATGATATTCCTCGTGATCCTTGATCGCAATCGTTGCTTTTCGCATTTGCGAATTGCCTGGAAATGTATATCCGTTTTTTTCTACCATTTCTTCGTTTTTTTTGTTTTTTTACAATTCGAAAACAGTGACACACATTAAAACTGTTGGGGGCAAGGTCCATGGAGGCTAGATGAACCCATAAAATTCATAGCTGGTGGAGGAGGCGGGTGCGTATGTTTAAATTTTTACTGGTTTGCTTCCCAAGCATTTAATTGCAAATTTTTCTGATATAAAAAATCCCTCGGGAAGTTCCCGAATACTCACGTCAATTACCGATCGACTCTAGTATTTTTGAGAGAATGAAGAAATCTTCTCACGATCAGAACAAGATCGCAGTATAGTCGAAGTTTCGTGGACCTTCGAAAAAAATCCTTTCGAAGCGACTTGTCATGCTGAACTCGTACTCGCGAGGCCCACGTCATCGTACGGCCAGCACTTTTCGATTACGTATTTTCTTAGATATACGTGCACACGTACTCGATCCACTATCTGCAGGTTACGGTCAGACACTCAAGAAATAAAAGTTCGTTGTCCACGTCAATAAATAAAAATCGGTCGTGAATTTATTTGTCTAAGCGGAAGTGGCCTCTGGTCCATAGAACTGAATTAATCAGTGTTGATCCTCGAAATACATTCATTCCGTTGGCGCCGAACTTTCGATATTTATGCGTGAATACATATACTATTCATTCGCTGTGGTAATAAACACAAATTCTGAGTAAATTCTTCTTCTGCGTATCCAAGTTACATTCATCGTATACGACCGAAAAAAAAATAAGACAGAAAGAATCAAAACAGGAAACTTACCATTGCGGATTAAAAACAAAGAACAATCCTCAACTTTAAGCGATTTTTATGAAGCAGAATGTAATTTCTCTTGACAATTGTAAGAAAAAAACTTTTGCATGAGCACAAAATTAACTTTCCTTCCCGGAAAAACTTGCTTCTCCACCAATTTTTGATTCGCAACGATAATTTCGATTAAATTTCATTAAATAAGTATTGAAAATATTAAAAAGTGTTGCGGTCGTTCAATACCGTGATACGAATATCGTCATTTTTGTCGTATATATAAATAACGCTGATTTTTTATATCTTTTCGAGAAAATTTTAAAAAATTTATGAAAAAAAATTCAGCCCCCGAAACAAGAACCGCCACAATGAGGATTTTTAATGCGGATTCGCAATCTCGTAAATCGCATACCGGGAAGAGTGAAGCACTGAAAATAAAAGTTATCGAATAGAATTTAGACTGAATAATTAGTTCGTAAGGAAAGAAGGAAGTTGGATAGATCGAAAGATGATCAGAGATTTAAAGGTTCGCGTGGAATAAGTTGGTAAATCAAAGTTTCACTGTAAATATAGAGATAAGTGTTCAAATAACAAAAATATAAGCGAGAACGTGTATGCTCCAGAAGAGTGGTGGAGGGTCGAGTGGTTACTCGTTTGTCAGGAGTACGAGAGCGTAATACGGAGTGCAAGTAAAGCGTTGTACACCTATAAGGAAGAGTCAGTCAAGTTCAGGGACTTCCAGTTCCTCACAGCCGGTCGTGGTGAGGCTGGACCAGAGCTCTTATATACAAAGAGCGTGCCAGGTCCGATGAAAAAGCGAGAGAGGGAGAGAGAGAGGGAGAGAGTCATTGGGAGTAAAAAAGCGGGGAGGACGAAACGGGGGATGATCGCAATGAGGAGGATGCATGCGCACGGAGATGCCGTAAAACTCGGGCGCTACCGTCTCCTGCGTTAAGATCCACTCTTACGCGATCAGCTGATGAGAGACGAACGGATTATGCTATAGGAAGGGGCTCCACATAATGATGATCCAAACTTTTGTAATAGACGCAAAGAGACGTACTAAGTGTTTTAAGAGTCCGCATCATATGGGAACGGTCATTAAATACTAATTTAAGAAAAATCGGAAATAACGAGGTCATAAACATTTTCTAAACCAATTCTAATTTCTATCTATCTAATCTAACCAAATCTAATAAAAAACCCGAAAGTGGTTTGGATCGATAATCCAGACAAACCTGCACGAAAGCTCCTGCTCGGAAAATATTTTGCCGAGGAAATGATCGAAGTTGAAGACGACGATTGATTATAACTGAATCGCGATGGTTGGAGAATCAAGTTCGGTAGCCAATAGTATCCGGACACACCGAGATTCTTCTCCGGAATTAATCGATCTGCTCCTAAGCAGTGCGAGAAATGATTATTCAGCATATGGCACTGGGCGAAGTGAATCATGACGAAGGAACTTTCTAGACTTTCGATAGTTTGATTTTGTTGGTTCGATAGTTGGAGGGAAAGGGGGGAGGGATAAAAATGGGATAGAAATGAGAGTAAGCTCAGGAGCTGGAGCTGCGAGCAACTTCGTAAAGTTGTTAAGTGTGGTTGGTGGATTGGGCAGCAAGGCATAAGTTATATAGGGCGGAAGGCTGCCTTTATGGAAGGGAGAGGAACGAGGGATGGGTCGAAAAAGGGACGATCTCGAAAAGGCGCGAGAACGAGAACGTACCAGAGATGGAAAAATAAAATGACACGATTGGAGTTGCTTCTTCGGTGAGGACAGAGATGGACCGAAAAAAGAGAGGGTGAAAAATAAAAATAAAACGAGAAAAAAATAAAAATAAAAGGGATAATTTAAATTTATGCTCGTCTCGCGCAGCTGCTCTACCAAAAACTCATTGGTCCTGCGTCCCCGCCGTGTTGTGCACCTTGCCCTTGCCCTTGCACGGATGAGACAACATATATCCTCGTCTACACCGTCCCACCGTCGTCTCTCGTCCTCCACATCTCTCTCTCTCTCTCTCTCTCTCTTTCTCTTTCTTCCGCTTTCTTTTTTTTCTTCTCTCTTACACGCACGTACACTCTTCATTTTGTTCCGTGATTACTTCTTCATTTTTTCCTCACCTCTCATGTATATCGTAGCAGCATTTTTCCCACATTGATTGCTAGCAATCAAAGAGGCGTAATCCTCTCTTGAAACACGTAACACAAATTCAGTTGCGCCATTTTGTTTCCCCATCACTCGCTCTATATAGCTCACCTGTCATTTGCAACGTAAAAATTCACGGCTGCATATACAAGCCTTCAAAGTGAAGCTTCATTTGCCTTGCAATCATGCACTCACCCTATGCATTTTATTCACATTGCAGAGAGAAAAAGAGGGGGCGGTATGGAAAGAAAAAGAAAAAAGTTTTTACCAGCGACGATACAAACGCTCACTCAACATGAAAATTTTCAGGTCCATGAACAAAAAAAAAAGTAATCAAGATAGATCGAAAAATCCACGTCTAGGGGAACATTTTCAATTTCCAATGAGAATTACCAGTTTTTTAATTTTTGATGGCAGAAAACAAAATTCAAATCCAACATTTTAAGCTCACGCAAGAATTCGGTTTTCAATTACAACCCCGTCCTTCCACTTATTTTTTCCTCGGATTTGGAATGCTGGAGAAAAAATAATGAAGTTTTTTTGGTGTTTTTTCTTCGGTGGATAAAAAATCTAGTAGGAAGCAAAAAAGTTTCGGCAGGAGAATGTTAAAAAAATATAAAAGTCCGGAAATACAATGTTTATGTTAAGAGAGAAATGCTTAAGCATTCGATCTCCCTAAGCGTTGAAAAGCGTTCTCGGATCATCCTGGTCGCTGTCGTCAACGTCGAAAATCGATGCCGAGATTTCCAATGGATAAGGAAAATAAGATGCATGTATTCTCGACCTCTCGATGACGTGCACGTAGCTCATTATGAGCGAGAATCCACAAAGAAGGCCACCCAGGTATATGCCTCAATCCAATAGGGAATACATGGGATTTGTCGTACATTTGACTAGTTCAAGTCACCCAGGATAGCAATCGCGGATACAAAACTTCGGGTAGATAAACTGGCCAGAGCTTCTTGCTCTTTCAGTTCATCGAATGTGCCTCTTGTCCTGCGGATCGGTTTCTGCTCACACGAAAATTCTACTCGCTCGTCACTCTTTCCTCAGTGTCGCTTAAACTCAGTGCAAAATCTTGGATATTCTTCTTTTTTTCTATTTCGTCAACGAGGTAACTTCAATTGATCATAAGTTGATTAAAAATTCAATTGTCTATCCGAACGTGAGAACAAATTATTGCAATAAAATTGTTGTCAACTAACAAGGGTCCGTGAAGAAAATTTTTCTATTGAAGTTCATTGAGCTACGTTGCGGTTCAACGATATCAAATTTATTCACGAACAAATGGACGAACAGGCGCTACTGAGATTTTCGATTGGAAAAAGACTCTTGTTCAGTGTGTCTTAGTTATTTTTCATTCGCCTGTCAAAAAAATCGAAGAGTGAGTCTTTCGCGTTTTTTTTTTTTTTATGTTTGAGGTCGAAAATTTTCATAGTTCGTTTATAGTTCGAAAAAAAGAGAGACAGAAAAATGAGGTTAGCAGAAAAAACGGATTATCGATTAATATTAGGAAGAAAAAAATTATAGTTTTCCGAAAAAGGGAGGAAGAATCGAGACAAGAAACTACAGAGCAAAAAAAAAATGAAAATGGTAAATGAGAAGAAGTATCTAGGAGTTTGGTTCTGCGTCAAGGAAACGCCTTCGAAAAACCTAACGAACTAATAAAAATTAAAATATACAAAAAATAATTAGCCCAGCATAGGGAATAGTAATGGAGGCGAGGATTAATAGTCAGAAAAGGGCGCTAGCCCTGATGGATGCGATTGCAAAAATGATGTATTGTGTAGAAGAGAAGAGAAAAGACAAAAATATCGCGGGTTGGCTATGCGGAAGATGACCATGGAGATTAGGCCTAAGAAAAGGTGGAAAGAAGAATCTAAGGAAATTATAAATAGGAATCTCCCAAAATGTATGGCAAAGTATGGCAAAAAATTGGAATTCTATGAACCAAACTGAAAAAATTGACGAATCAAGGTACTGCAGAGAATGTAGAATCAGGAACGAGGCAATTGGTCTAGAACAGTATTGAATGAAGAGAATGGGAATGCGGAGCTGCAAGGAAGATGCAAGAAAAGTGCAGCAGAAACAGGGCCAAAGAATGTATGAAGAAAGAAAAACTATGTAGCGCGAAAGGGTTCATACTTAGAGGGGAAAAGCATATGTTAAGCTGAACGATCGTGTGTGTGTTAACTTGTCATTAGATTTTCCGGAGAATAATTTAGTGTTTCGTCGATTTGAATCTCCGAATACATCGAGTTTTCTGCATTTGGTTCTTTAATTTATTTATTAATTTTGCGTGACACTTTGTCTCGTGGATGGACCGCAGAAAATACTCTCGACGAGCCTCGATCTTCTGGATATCAAAGCAAATCCAGAGAACGTCGTATTTCAAGAGCAATACGAATATTTAACAAAAGATAATTATGCACAGATCGTGGAACCAAACGGACATCGTGAGCCCGACGAAGGGGACAGTCAAATTCAGAGACAGGAAAAAGGAAGAAAATTCAGGGTAAAATGAGCGATTGGTGGACCGCAGGAACGGTCATCTTGGTGACCTTATTTATTTATGTGGCCTTCTTCTGCAAGATCAACTGGGTCAGGGTAAGCATTGTCGAGGTCTTTGATGTTTTCATTTTTAATCTTTCGGTCTGGAACAAATAGGAAGAATATTCGATCGTTCGCCAATGAGACGGGGCTCCATTCCCTCTTATATTTTTTTGTCATCCCAACGTAAATCCATACCGAGCAACTATTTGAATGGATTCATACGAAAAAAACGTACAAACTGCTGGACCATCGGGTCGGCCCATCGTTCAGTAATTCTCAGACCGAACTCCCTTTCATTTCCACAATTTCCTTTAAAATTTCTCGATTTAAAAAAAAAATGATTTTTCCAGGATTTTAGAGAAAACAAAAGCTCTCGTCGTGCCCGTTATACGGGCTCGCGCAATCGGAAGGTGGGAAAATTACCTCCCGTTTATCCGAATGGTTGGTTCGGAATACTAGAAAGCAGGCAGCTTAAACGAGGTGAAGTTAAACACGTCGCAGCTCTCGGTGAAAATTTCGCCGTTTTCAGGTACGAAATCTCCTATAAAAATTGATTGCTACGTTTCATGAGAATTAAGAGGGTCTATCAGTTGCGTTAGTGCAAGAAACTTTGCTGCAAAGCAAATCCAACCAACTCCTCGCCCGAGGTTGCTTTGTTTCGGTGACCATTAAATTCTCATTCATTAACACTCCAACTACTCCGATCTTATTTCTCCAAATAAAGCAAAAAATATTTGGAAAGTTGTGCATTGTGAATAATCTCGTTGCATTATAAATTGCATTATAATTTTTTGACCATACTAATTAGAATGAACTAATTCGACAGGACGGAAAAAGGCGAAGTGAAAATTTTACATGCGTACTGTCCGCATCTTGGCGCCAACATTGCTGAGGGTGGTACCGTCAAGGGCGATTGTCTAGAATGTCCTTTCCATAGCTGGCTCTTTCGGGGCGATGATGGTGTTTGTGAGAGCATTCCCTATACAAAGAAAAGTGAGTGATTTTTTTCGTTTACTCGCCGAACGTACGATTTCCTTGTGTTCATAAAATCATCGAGATCGTGAAACAATTTGGCTCGATAAATATTCCAATTAAATTTTTGAAAAAATGTTAACACTGCGTTTTCTTGGCTTTTAGTTCCCGAATCGGCGAATACGAAGGCCTGGAAATGTTGCGAAATGAACCAAATCATCTTCGTCTGGTTCCATGCAGAATCAGCCGATCCATATTGGCACATTGAACCCATTGAAAAAATAGCCAATGGAAGTTGGTGGGACCATGGTCGGAATGAGTATTACATCAATAGCCACATACAAGTACGTTACGTTGATTTTATTTTGACCACATGTCGTATTTAATGAATCTCGGGGAGAAGAAAAATTGGAAAATCGACGCTGCGAAATATGATCAAGGGATGACTTCGAATTTTGAGTAATTTTATGAGTTTTCGCATACATTTATGCGAGGAAATTTGTTCCGGAAAAATATCATTTTCTCTCTTATAAATTTCATTTTTTTATGGGAATTTATGGGTTTTTTGATGGTTACGAAAAAATTTAATGAAATAAATGAAATTTGAAAATTTTAACGATGCAAATTGTTGCAGGAAATCCCGGAGAATGGAGCGGACATGGCACATTTCAGTACAGTGCACGGGCCAGGGATATTTGTCAATAATGCTTTGTGGGGTTTTTTGAGGCATTCCTGGACGGAAGCTACATGGTCGACAAAATCAACGCGAATAATGTCGATCGAGGAAACAACTGAGAAGCTAGAAACAGGCACGGCGATCGACGATAAGTCACTGGAAAGTTATCGAGCCACAGGAACCTTGAAACACAGTATAATACTTTTTGGTCGATTTTCTATGCTCGATCTACAAGTAACAGCCAACCAGATCGGTCCTGGTTACGTCGAGATGTGGATCAACACGAGCTTCGGTCAAATGCTTATACTCCAAACCGTAACACCGGTTGGGCCTCTTTTACAACGCGTTTCACACACTATTTTCGCCTCACCGTTCCTCGGACTCTATGCGAAGATTGTCCTCGTCGGCGAGTGCATACAGTTCGAACGCGACGTCGCCGTATGGAACCACAAAAAATTTTTAAAACGACCTGTTCTTGTGCGCGAAGATCGTGCAATATCCGCATTTCGCCGCTGGTACGAACAATTCTACACGGCGAACAGTCCCACTTACGAATCGGCAATGGGCAACGATTGGTGAAACGATCGATCGTCGATTTCATCCTCTTATCTACACGAAGAGAATCGATATGAAAAAAAAAAATCACTGGTACGGAGTAAAATCCTGGAATGACCTTGAAATTTCGATAATTTTCACTGTGCGCAATCCAAATTTCTACCAAATGAAAATTCATTTTTTCTTATCGATTCAAAAATCGCTGAAATTTTCACGAACATCGGCAATTATTTTATTCACATGAAAATGAACATTCCGCTCGATAAAAATTGCTCAAAGTTGAAGGTCATCCCTCGAATCTACTGCGGTAACGATAATTTTTCAATTTTCATTCTCTCCCTGCATTTTATGAAATACTTCGTATCATTTTATTGTCACGATTCGTGAGAAATTTCACAGAGCGCCTTCGATATGAAACGAATCGATTGAATTCCGTCGCGAGCTCCCAGCCAAATATAAATGGAACTTGAATATTGTTGTAGTAAATTTACACATTTTTTGGTCGACTCACGACCTCCGAAGGTTTTGGGACCAATTTGACGAGGAAAAAGATAATTTTCCTCGAATAATTCTGAAGTTTGCAACGTTAAGATTCAACGAAAAATATTTTTTCCATTACTTATTTATTTAATTTCGAAAATCATGCCAATTTTTCGTGTCGACTGAGTTTTTGGGTCCCCAGGATCGTTTCATTTGTTTTATTGTCTAGATCAAATATCAAATAATAATTATGGGCTCAACTGAAGAAAAAAGAGAATTTCGTTGCATTCCAACGATGCAAACTTCAACACCATTTCCTCGAATACAAAATTTCAGTTTCTCCACAACGAAAATCAATGGAAACGAGAAAACGTTTTTTCAAGAAATTCGAAATGTGCTCTATGAAGACGCCGAGAAAACCGAAAAAATTGTTAAAACGGTCAAAAATACAATTCCAGAAAATGTGCAAGTCTTTCAAGTGGCTGAGAAAATTCTTAGTTTGTAAGAACCAATGGCAGGAAGTTTCGAGAGCTCTAAGGATGTCATTACGTAAGCACCAAACAGGAGCCAGGGTCGTCGATTGTTCTCATCTATACATAAACCACATTAACTCAAAAAAATCCAAAGTTCACTGACTCTTGCTCCTGTTTTCAGTCCACGAAAGGGCGATCCAACGAATTCGATCAATTTGTCTTGCATTTGCGATAGATATACTGTGCCCTTCGATCGTTCACGATAATTTGTTGTATAAATTGTCAGAAATGATAATAATCATTATTATTATTGTTATTATAATCGTAGTAGTTATTAAATCTATTGTTATGCCATCCCGTTAAAATAGACCATAGAGGAAAATCTGTAGAGATGGATTTGTAATAAACATCGACTGATTCCTGTCAAAGGTTCCCACCGTTTTCACTGATCCCCCGATTCAAAAAAACAGACAAAAATTGAGGAAATCCATTTTTGAAAATTAATCGCCGATAAAAATATAAGAAAAAACTATTTCCAAGGAAGTTCCTGCAAAAAAAAAGCCCATGACTCCATTTACCAATTAATGACGTCATGAAACCCAATTTTTGAAAATTATTCCGAAATTCCCTCGAGTGACAATTTGTCGAGGTAACAAAGTCAAATTTTTTTTTCAGAGACCGCGATAAAAATATAATAAAAAAATAGAATTTGGCTGTGCCGGAAGCAAAAATCAGAAATGTTTGTTTTCAATGAACGAGCTCAGACTTTTCAGTCCACGCCAGCGAATCTATAACGAACAAAAAAAAAGGTCAAAAGCATCTTCATGCAATTTAATTTCCTGACTACGTCGTTACAGTTACTTTTATTGCATTATTCATAAGCAAAATGCGCAACAGCAAGATCGTCTAGTCCAGAATTTTGAAGAATTGTATGAATAAACAAAAAATTTGATATCGAGAGGTGAAAATTATCATGTACGTACGAAGTATCGATTGGTCCTTTTATTCACCGAAACAATAGGTCATTTTATCGATAATTATTATCATTAATAATAATAATAATAATTGTGCGTGTGCAGTTAATATACGAACACACGGAAAGATGTACGATATTTATATACACTGACGTTTCTCCTTTCTACATGTATACTCTTCTCTACAGATATACATTGTATGTAAATTATCACAGAGTATGCTTTGCTCTCTTACTTTCTCCTTCCTCCTTATCGTTTAATCGAAATGTTCTTCTCCACATACTTAACTCACGTCGTACATTTCTTCGAGATTTTCTTTGTTTCGGTGGCGCTTAACGATAAAGCTCGTTCAAAAAAAGTCTACAATTATCCGATTAATCCTTCGAGCTGCCCGGCAATGGACGCATTGACACAATAGTACCGATAAATCTCAGTCATTAAAAATTTCACAGTAGAAATTTTCATTAGCCGCCAAGGGATTTCTATTCCAAGGGAGTCCAAAATTTCAAAAATAACATTCCCCTCAAATCCAACAAACAACCGAGCTCAATACAAATTTTCCTTACTCTCTACGCGATCAATTCGTTAAACACGCGAAGTTTTCCAGTTTTATCGCAACCGGTGCACAACTTTGTTTTGGCTAATTCACACGATCGCTCTTGATCGCCTGCTCACCAATGGACCAAGCAAACTTTCCTCAGTTCGTGCTCACAATGATTTTCTCAAAAATCTTTAGCAAACGTCATTTCTGGGACTAAAATTTGCAATTGTTTTTTCTTTTCTTCTGTACTCGACGGTATCGAAACTATCAAAAATATTCTTTCGACTTTCATTAACATCGGAATGTTAATTCTCTTTGATCGGAATTTTTTTCCCATTTTTGGAATGTCAAATTTTCCACAATTTCGTTAAGGTCATCTAATAGTTGCGAGATCCTTCATAATCCTGCTGATTGAGGATTTTCGGAAACAAATGACTTCCGGTCATTTCTCCTGGTCACGCAACTGGTGAATCACCTTTATACGATGCGAAACTTCATTCCTGAAGATCGTTCGGTCATCGTTGAAGAAAAACAGTTTTTGGTAACAGTTCGAGATTCATAAGTATGGAAAAGGGATTTAGTATATTTTCTAAAAGGAGAAGCCTTGCCAAAGGGAAAGAGAGCTTGAGAATGAATAATATGGGGACGCCAAAAAATAGAAATTTGATTGTTTGAAATTAGTTTGTTCGAAAAAGCGAAAAAATGATGGACGAAAAGAAAAAAGACGTTTTGTGAGTTTCAAAAATGTTGAAAAATGAAAAGTGGATCGAGGAATTTTTGTTCGGTTCGCTCCTTATTCCAGACTCCCTTGCAAAACGGTGTTGGGCAAAAGACGGCACGAAGCCGCAGGGAAAAATATCATTTTCACTCTCACTGCATCACAAAGTTTTTGTAATTCCGCATCGAGCGTAGTTTTTTGCGTAGTGATGAAACGAGATCCGTCGGTTGTATGACGATCGAAATGTCACGACCGACAGCGCGGAAACGTTCACAAGCTCCACCATCGAAAATGTTCAACGGTTTGCCATTTATCTCGGTCAGGGTCCACGTAGTGTTCGAACCGGTGGGAGCTGTTGGATCTGTCGCTGTCGCCAGTGGCGGTAAACCCATGCTAAGCGCGACACCGGAAACACCGGAAACCTCATTACCGTTAACCTCGAGACCAAAATCATCGCTGTCGTTTCTCTTGGTCAGTGTCACGGCACGCGCATAAGGTAATCGACGAACAATCACCTCGACCTGGATAATAAATAAGACAGTAATTTAAACAATTGTATCGAATCGTTTCAGTGCGAGGACAAATTTTTCCCCCAATCCATTCAGACACAAATACCAATTTTTACAAAGATCCAGTTTCGCGATTTCCGAAGAAATTGACCAAAAAAAAAAACAAGAAAAAACGCGTAATAAAATTTTTATGATTCAAAAATCCACGTCATTGCACGAAATCTTATGTCAGAAGAAAATAAAAGGGTTGAAAATTCAGCTGCTCATGAGGAGGAAAGAGTTAGCAACGAATTTTGAACTGAAAATTGTTGCACCTCGTTCGTTCAATCAAAATGGAAAAAGGTCGAGCGCACTTTCCACATTTTTCGTGCCGTAAACTTTCAATCATTTCGATGGGAAAAATAATTCGAAAAATCTTGATTTTCAAGATTCGGGATAGGGTAGCGACACTGATTCGTGCTCTTAATTCTCGCTCTCGGTACGAATCAATGTTTACATACACGTGGCGTGGTGCAACCCTTGAGTATATCTTTTATAGCGGTTGCATTGAGTGGTGTGATTCCAGCTACGCTGAGGACCAAATCACCGACGTGGAGAACGTTGTACAGCAAAGGATGTTCTCGTTGTTTCCAACCTGCGACCCTGAAATACCAAAATACGTTTTTACAACGAGCCACACATAAAAAAGAGGCTTAATTCTTATTTTTTTACTCAAACACAAAAGTTATGAGTGCGTTTTGTTTTGACGGCCGTCTGTCACACTGGGTTTGATTGACCCGGACGATTTTTTAACGATAACGTGATTTTTTTCAGACCACAAATCAACTTTCTCCGTTTAAATAAACAAACAAAACGGGGGGAATCGAGTTTAAAATGTCAGAGTCGAAAAAAGTTACTTTTCAGCGAAATTTGATTTTTTATTCGGAAAAATAATCCTCACCAAACGGCACCGTACGTATCAACGAATGCGATACTGTCTTTGCAGTCTCGTCGGCCCAGCAACAATCTCACTCCCGCTGGATGGGCCATTTCCCGTCTAAGTTGAAAGACTTGTTGTTCTCGAAGCGTGAGTTGGCGTCGAGGATTCGGGTTTGCGGACGTGGTGGAGCGAGGTTCGACCGCGTTATTCGTTGGTCTGGTCGGTTGGGGACGATTCGTTTCTGCGCTACTTGACGAGCTCCTGTATTCCATTAGAGCGGCGTATCGCTCGTTGGAGGAATCGCCGCTGGTTTGCGAAGTGTCTCGTGCCGCACGAGCCGAGTCAGCGGTTGGGGAATACGACGAAGCCATGAAAATGCTCTCGTATCCTGAGTCGCTCGCGCTCGTTTCCTCGCTCGTAGCTGCGGCGGTCACGATCCTTGGGCTCGGGGTCGGGGGCGCTGCAGCTCGTTGGATTCCCGACTGCGTTGGTCTCGCCGATCTTCTCTCCTCCAGGGAAATGTCGTCGAAAGTAAAAACCATCGGCGCTGTGTCCACGCTCGTTCCTGCTTCACGACCCGGACTCGACGTACTCGAATCACTCAGATGTGTCGTTGCACTGCTCGTCCCGACTATCGCGACGTTGTTGCTCGTCGATGTACTCGGCACTAGACTGCTACTCGCCGGTGGCGAATTATTGACTGCCACAACGGTCGTCGAAACTTGTTGACTCGGCTGGACCGACGAGGATCTACGGTAATTTTATAAATTTTAGTCAAAACGTAATGTGGCAAAATGTCAGAATAAAATTACAATAAACTTTCAAAAAATTCAACGATATTCTCACTTAACTTGTCGAACTCAATTCGTAATAAATTCGTAATTTTTTATCGACCACGAAATTCGGAATTTTCGAAAGAAAAAAAATGCCAGCTGAAAGTTGTCTCGGCTCTAAAAGCCACACAGAATTTTCTTTTAATCAAGGAAAAGTTTGAGCTCGGAGAAAAAAAAAGCAAAATAAAAAAAAAATCAGGAACGATTATCAGAAGAGACGGAAAATGTTCGTTCCAACAATGTGCTTTGCAGGAACGTGAGGGAATGACGTACCCAGTAGACAGTGGTGGAGGCGGTAAAGGGCTGGTCGGATCTCTAGTGGCGATGCGTTCGGGTCCTTTGGAGTAAAGATTTTCCTTAGGTCGTAAAATTTTCATGTCCGTTAATTTTCGGGTTATTAATTGTACCCAATCGAGCATTCCTTGATAGGTTGGGGCAGCCAATCGAAGAACACGGTCATCGTTGAAATTTACACAAAATTCATAATCGTGTCGTTGAGTGGCACAGAGTGTTGGGGAGAGATGTTGGATGTGACGTAACGAGTGTGCCCACATGGGAGAGTGAGTGGTGGCTTGTTTTTGATCGGCAAAGCCTTCCAGGCGGGGTTCGGTGTCGTCGTGAACACAAAATGCGACCCAAAAGCGATTAGTCTCTTTGTCAGTTTTGTCGGTACGTCTGAGCCATCCATTTTTGTAGATTTCACGAAATTGGACCGAACCCTCGTTCGCTACTGAGCTCACAGAAGCGGACGAACTTTGTTGCACTGGATCCATCGTTTCTTCGCTATCTCGTCGACGATGATGATGCTGATGGTGATGCTGGTGATGAGGATGATTATGATGATTGTTTTCCGCCGGTCGAGCCAGTTCGGTCAGCAATCGGACTGCTTGGAGCATTGTAACGATATGTACGAGGATGGACGGACTGTCGTTCACTACTTTCCTCTAAATTCTTCAATCCAAATATCATGTTACGGCATCTAGTTTATTGTTCAATATGAAATTTCAATCGTCATCCCTCCTTTTCGTCTTTTCGATCCTTTTTTTTTCAGCTGCCAGTGTGTTGAACTCCGTTGAATGCGAATACTCTGAACCAAAAACAAAAAACAACAATTTTTCATTTTTTCTTCGATCCAAAATGGCGCTCGGTACATCGGAGTAAAAAATAACGAGGCGCCCATTAAAAATTCGTAAAAATCGTCGATTTTTCTTTACTTCATGAGAAACATTTGCCCCCTTGACTTTGCATGCTTCGTAGCCTTTCAAATTCGTTTGTTTTTCGTTTCGTATCGCTCGTCGTACTCTGATTCATTTTCCAACGATCAGGCGATTTCTCTCTTCAATATTTCTAGCAAAAGTGAGAGTGTGTAATTCTAACAGTTGAATATAGTGAAATTCCTCATTAAGGTGGTAATCTCATCGGAAATTTTTTGTCAAGTGAGAAGAAGCAAATACGAAGTTCGTCTCTTGCAAGATAAAAAATTTCCACTCTCAATTTCGGAGATACAGCGACGAACAATATAAGTTCCGAGTAGCCAAGATGGAAAATTTTCAGAACGCGAAATTCGGTATTTTTAATTTTGTCCAAAAGTTGAAACGTTTTTTTTTTAAACTAACGGTAGAGTTAACTTTTGAACGTGACTGTGGTCGATAAAATAAATAAACTTAATGAAAAACCAGTTGAACATGCAGAAATGATGAGAGAAACCTTTGAAAACTTAGTCTGACGAGAAAAGTTCTTGTTTTTTCTTTTAAATCCGCTGTAGCAATTTTTTTTCTGAGAGATAATAAAAAAACACACGATTGAATTTTTTTCGCATAAATTCTGTTGCGATGTGTATTTTTTCTGTCGATTGTACTATTTTCCGGTTTTTATAGACCTTTGTAGACGATATATATACGAGCAAACAGACGATGAGCTGTTTCGAAAAATTCAGATAATCGAATTAAGTTCAAGGAGCAATTAACAAGAAAGATCGGAATTTGTAACCGTTTCCGAATAATGCCTGAACCTTTTGTTCCACTCGTAAAGTTCGAAAGATGAGAGAATTGATGTCAGTTATAAAAACACTTTGTCCTTTTCTTATATTGGAGGATTTATCTTCAACAGCACTTAAAGTGGTTCGTAAAGAAAATTCCATTTTAGTTTGAGCGTAAAATGAATCATGTACCAATTGAATGGGTTTAAGAAGTATAAGCATTCGAAGGACAAGATCCTCATATATGGATAACCAAACTTCCATCTATTTTCCCCCTCTCCTCATATTTGGGTTATTGCGGGACGAAAAAATGTCTTACTCTGCGATAATAAGGAATGTGAAAAAATTACTACCATCGATCGAACCCGCTTGGAAATTCAGGCAGGTTCGATAATTTCAACACGAAGGAATAGTTATTTGATTCGGGAGAGTATCGAACGACGTTATTTTAATGCACAAAAATTGTATGACACAGGAGAGAGGGAAAAATATAAAAATGGTCTTACCGCACTGTAATTGATTAATTCGATTACTTGTCTGAGCCAGACGTCAGCTTCGATCTCCCACAGCTGATTCCTCGAGTATCACTACGTATATATCTATATATATTCACAGTTGACGGGGAAGACTGACAACTGAGGAAATTCTAAAATATCTTGATTCTCGAAAAGTGACTGGTTCATTTTTGTATTAATTTATGACTGAATACTCATGGATTAAAAAAGTAAATGCAATCCGTATTGCTCGCGATGAAACTTGAACGAGAATGAATTTCTGGCGTGTGTATACTGTTGCCCACAGTGTAGCTACTTTACGCGTCACGCATCCGTGCACAGCAAGAAAAAAAGCGAATGGCGCGACGCGAGGGGAAGAGTTATTGTTCGTAAGACTTTTTTCCCACACGCGATTGGACGGCAATCTCAATGACAATGTCCTTAGGATATTTATTATTACGCTTTATTGTACCAGCAAAAAACAACTGTTATTCGGTGAGCGTGCGAACAAGAACGGCTGTTGAGATACCGAATCGGCAAGCCAACCATCTTGGCTTGCATTCCGCGACTGTATCCTTCTCTCTCCCTCTCTCTGTCTCGCTCGCTCGTTCTCCCTCCACCACTCTCTGTCCGTCTTTGTCGTTCGTGGGTTCCTCTCCCTCTGGTTGTACAGACATGAATCAACGAGCGGACAGTACAAATATTTTTCGTTCACTTCAAATGAGAAAATTTATACTATGTAGGACGCCTGAATTATCATCAAACCACTTGAAATATTCCATTTATTCGTGACAATTATATTCGTATCTGAAAAAGTAAAGCGCCATTCTGCAACCCGGTAAATTACGAGACCTCGAAATTGTAATTGATTCATTCTCACTGCCGTCCGGACTATCGATCGTGTCATAAATTATGAGAATTTATTAAGAGCATGCAACCCACGTCGATACAAATCAACATGAAGTTCTCAGAGTTTTTTTTTCGTCGTAATCAAAGAATAATTAAACCTAACCCTACATTCTTGTCACCTCAATTCACGTAAGCCCTCATCAATTGCAAACTTTTTCTTTCTTCAATGGATAGAGCCTAAAATCTTAAAAATTATATTTTAAATCCCTCGTTGTTGACACAATAAACTCGGGACGATTGAATGGATTCGAGGGGTCAATCTGACCCATACTTTGACAAAATTTCTCATCAGCAGCCCATTGGAAAATTGCTCCAGAAAAAAAGAACCTCGGTTCTGGTGTAGAAAATGTGGAATAAAACAAATTCATAGGAAAAGAAATAATGGGATAAGTGTTTTTTTTTATTCATTATATTTAAGAAAGTTTAACTACATTGTCCTTAACGCTAACTTCCGTTATCTTAGGAAGTTTCTTTTCGAATCTCGAAACTGCTTTTTCAAATGTTATAAAATTATCACGATGATTAACATAACGAGTGCAGACTTTTTTTCGTAATTTTTTTAAACTCATTTGCTCGTTAGAACCGATGACTTCCAGAATTGTTACTTTCCAATCGAACTTCGTGATTTCTTGATCATTCTGACACGCCGTTTCAACAGTCGCATCTTCGACCGTGTCTTCCACAAATTTTTTTTTCTTCTTTTTTGCCGGCTCCTCAACAGGCGTTGGCTCGCTTTCCGTCAAAACTCGTTTCTTCGATTTTTTCTGCTTTCCAGCAACATCTTCTATGACTTCTGTGCCATTTCCAGTCGGTAGTCCCCTCTCTCTCGATATATTTTCATTATTTTGATTCTCCGCTACTGTGTTCTCCTGATTCTCAACCAGACTCAAGCCATTCGTTTCGTCCTTTGTCTCTCCTTTGGCGGTTCCTGAATCGCACAGAAAAATTCGTAAATCTATTAGTGTTTTTGATGATTAGGAGCAATATGGACTTTGACCTTCGAGTACATACTGGGTCGTTAAAATTAATTCTGTAATAGACTCGAATGATGTAAGACTGATTACCATTGGTGATGGGAACTTGAGGTTTATTAGCTTCGACAGTCCCTTTGAAAGCAGTTTCCATTCTGGCCCAGACACTATCGATTACAGGCATGTTTACTCTGTTTCCCATAACACTGCGAATGAAGTTCAAAAACTTGGCTTTCTTCCTTGGTATATTTTCGTGTCTAGATAAAATGTTCAAGACATTTTGTTCCTCTTTGGTCAAATTTTTGGCCGTTTCAATGACATCTTTCACAACATTTATCCATTCTTGTTGTTTCCTTTCACCCTTGTTCTGACCCGGCTTGGCAACGTAGTCTTGGCCACCGTACCTTTCGGATTCTGTTATGCACTTGGTATGAGCTACGTATTCTTGTCCACTGAAAAATAAAACAGTCCACAAAATGACTCACGATTTTCGAGTCAATGTAAACGACTTACAAATTATCGTGATGAAAACTTCTCAAAATGACATTTGTTACGAGAAAAAATGGGAATCAAGCAGATCAATTTCGTTACAAAATCACGATGTAAGAGGAATAACTTACTAGAAGTCCTTGTGACAGTCGACACAGGTTAAATTTTCCGCACTTCTGCATTGGAATTGATAGTGCTTGGCTACCTTGGGCTTTTGCAAAGAATCTCCACAATTGTTGCACGTAAAAACAACCATTTCAAGGCCGAAATGTTCTTAGAGGTCCACGTAAAATCACTTTTGATGTTACAATTAGTATTTTTGATAAGAAATATTGATGAAAATTATTGGTCGAGATTTAGGTTAACCACACTGCGGAGGTTATACTTCTATTTTATTTCTTATTTCAACGAATTGATCGTATTTTATGGAACAATAAACATCGACTATTTATCGAAGGTACGATAATTGTAGGGAGATTCGCCGACAAAAAGAAAATAACGATAAACAATTCGAATCTTTGTTTATTTGGTAGAACTACACGTGTTTGATAGCAGTACGGCAGTGCACGGTACAGATCGCCAGTTTTGACTGAGGATCGACGCTCCCCAGCGACAAACCTCGAAAGCTTTACAACACCATTCCACAGGTAAACGCAGTCCAGCAAAGTCCAGCTCCGAATTCCTTTCGTTCCTGTATGTCAACTTGCGCTCTGCACCCCGACCCGCTAACCGCCGAATGACTCTGAATATTTTCTCTCTCGCTTTTTTCATATTTCCTCTCCCTCTCCTCTCTCTCTCTCTCTCTCTTGCTTCTCAATGCGGAGCGAAGAAGTTGGGATAACAGGATGGTTCTGGTGCCATCGCAAGTGAGACCTTAGAACAAAAAGCCCGAAAACCTAACCTCCAATGTGTCATAACGTTAAGTACGAACGTGAATTCTACATAACCTCGACATTACACCGTTCTTTACACTTTCCGGATATTTCCCTACACACGTAATACATGCATTGACATAGGCGAATGTAGTTGTACGATATACGTGTTTCTCTTATGTTTGTCTATACGAAACGCAAAAAGATTAACATGGCCGTCCAGATCTCATTACAAGAGGTTCGATAAATAAGATACCGTAGACCGATGTGACGTTTGTACGATATATAGTAAAAAATTACGTTGAAATATTTTTACCAAATTTACTGATTCAATTGATTCGCGTTCTTGTGTGAACGCTGCAATATCTCGGTAAGTACATGAAGACCGATCACGTGAAAAAACAGCTTTCGTTGACAACCAACGTTCGTTGCCAAAAATACCGTTTTTTTTTTTTTTCAAGAATTCAATTATGTTTAAAGAATGACAACCTGGTGTTTTGCTTTTTCACCAACTTTTCATTTTGTGTGATTTTTTTCAAATAATACGTAAATCGCTCTGAGAAGAAAAAATGGTACTGAGTTATTTTGCCCAATAGAAATTAAACAATTTACACAAACCAAATGCAAAAATTCAGCCCAAATGTGCATGATTGGTTCTTATGCTGTTGAGTATCAAATGGCATGATGTGTTTTGGTTAATAATAACCAAATCATGCTTTTCAGACCCGTCATTCAAATTTTCTGAGATCTTTGCATCAATCCGAAAAAATCCAATATCCCTTCCACATTCAAGATGTCAACAGTGCATTTTCCCCACTCGTTTCGACGAATCTATTGAAAAATTCATTGCAGCATCCAATATGGACGAATTACGACAAAAATCAACTATTGACTTCAAGCACAAGTTACCGCGTGAAGTAGCCAAAAGATTACATCGTGTAAAAATCGAGGGAAAATTGGCAAGCGATTGTGGCGACTATAAGAAAGCTTTCATTTTCCTAAAAAGATGGCTCAACATAATAACCTGGATTAAATCTACAAAGGACTTCAAAAATGACGCCGCGTCGTTCAATGCATTTTTTTCCACCGAAAACGTAAAGAAAAAATTTACAAATTGACAATTCTAAATAATTTATTAATGTGACATCGATTATCAGAAAATCGATAACCTTGGAGTAAGTCAATGCCGTTTAATCATGAAAAATTATCGTTTTTCCAGGAGAACGAAGTGAGGGCCCTTTTTGCAGAGGTCGAAAAGAAAGTTATTGCTTCCTTTGCTCCGCCAAAGATCGAGCCAGAGATCGACGATGTTTCCATGATGGAAATTCCTGGCAAGAAGTCAAATTCAATGACCGACAATATTTTGAATCTTCCGGAAACACCGACGGATGAGCCTTTGGCCAAAGAATCTGACGACTTCACCTCCAGCCTTCAATTGTTCCAGCTCTTGAAAGCGGGCGCAAAATCGTTGATTATCGATGTTCGACCTCAGGAAAACTACAACGAATCTAGGATTAAAACTAACCGGTGTATAAACATACCAGCAGATGTCATCAAACCAGGGTACGTGATCGTCCTTTTTGCTTGAAATCGGTCCTTCCACGAATTTCAATATTTAACGATAAGAAATGTCCGACCGATACAGTAAAAATATGAAATCTCATTGGTGAACCTTTCGCTAAGGACAAACAATAAAAAAACAATGAAAGTTTAGATTTTTGTTGGCTGGGGAGCTATTAATTCGTTTTGAAATTAAATTCAACATCCAGCCTTCGATAATGTACTCGCTATTTTTCAATGAGATTCGCTTAAAAAGACGAGCATTAGAAATGACGTTGGTGAATTAATTTCGAATATTTTCGACAAAACAGGAAATTAGCTCATAGTTTCGAAAAATATTTCGCCAAAGATGCCAAGTCGAGAGAGCTGTTCGAACAACGAGGTGACAAACGTACAGACATTATTGTATTGCTCGACTGGAGCACAACTCCGATGACGCTTTTTCCTGATAACAAGATGTGCGTGCTCAAGGACATTCTGAAGCTGTGGGACCCAGGCACGAAGGCTCCAAGAATAACGATTCTCAACGGTGGTTATTTGGACTGGTTGAACCGGTATCCGACATTAGTGACGAATCCAGAAGTCAAAACTCCGGACGTACAAACGAACGCTATGGATGAAATCCTTGAAGAAGTCGAATATCCTGACTGGCTTAATTCGGACGACAGTTCGAGTCCGTTCAACAAATTGCAGATACGATCATCGGAGAAAAACGAGTTGAAACCGAAGCGTATTTCTGACAATCGGAGACTCGATGATTTGATAACATCAACGACAAACAACAAAACACTGACCAATCGTAACGCCGAAAGTCCAGACTTCGGCAAGTCCCGCAACTCGAATCTTGCCAGGTACAACGATTCCACCGAAGGAATGAAAAATCCTTACAAGTTCGTCAATATGAAAGTATCGGAAATATCGAACCACAGTCGTGTCGAGATTGAAAATCATTCGACGGAGGACATGAACGTCGACGAGGATGAAATTATTTTCGAAACTGACAAATTCCCCGGCGACTCGAACGCTCAATATTCGACAACAAAACCTAAGATCGACAGAAGCTCCAAACCTTCGAGTTTCGTTAAAACTACTTCGCAAGCGAGCAAACAACTCTTGACACTCAAATCTCAGCTCAACGAATTGCTAAAAAATTTGGAAATGCGTGAAAACAATATCCTGTGGATCGAGAACGAATTTTACGAACAAGATGAAAATGACAACAGAATTGCTGGTGAAAAATCTCGACGACATTCCGAAACCGTTTTGAAATCCCTTAACATCGATGTTTCTAATTTGGTGAGTTGATCCACATCATGACACTTTCTCTCAAGCTGCAACGATTGTCCAATCGAAAAATTGAAAATTCAAACATGGTCAGGAGTCAAATGTCAAATCCCAGAGTGCACGATAACATAGAAATTATACACCGGGAGAGAAAATTATATTAAAAATCGCTATGACATGCCGGAAACTATAAAGCTTTAGAGAAAAATAAGAAAAATTCAAATTCAATCCAGAAAATATTTTCAAGGTCATCGGATTTCATCGAATTCCAAAATTATGAAGAATTGATGAAAATCCATTCTCCGGTGTTCCCTTGTCCTGAAGTGATATTTCAGATATATTGAGCTCGTAGCAACCGAAATATTCGGATGCACATGACCATTCACTCGTTAATCCGAGAATTAATCGTTTACTCAAAAGTTTTCATCATATTTTATGGAAAAATTAATTTTGCATCGACGATTATGGTCGCAATTCAGAAAAATGAATTTCACTTCAAAGCTTGGCGAGAGATGTCAAATATTTTGGCTATTTCCAATAGAATATAAATGAAGAATTAGGATGACTTTGCGATGTGAGACCAGAGAACTGTGCCGTAGCAACTTTTGAAATTTTCTCTCCGTGTCTGGATTTGCATTGACACATAGAGGTAATAATGACTGTCGAATGAAAACTCATGAACTGATGTTTGAATTCCGAGCAGAGGAAGGAGAAGGATCAAGTGAAAGATGCGCTGTCGAAGTTGCCGCAATCGATACCGCTGGACCCGAGTGATGAGCGTAAAAAATGTCAGCTTGATTTGAGTATCGGGAGTTTCGAGCAACGTCTCAAGGCAATATCCTTAAAACGTCAAAAACTAAAAGAGTAAGAATTGAAATGAAAGTTAAAAATACTAACCGATCAATAGAATATTTATTCGATTGTGAAATTGCAGGAAAATTTTAAACAAGGAAAAGGAAAAGATGAATGCGTTGAAAATGAACGAAAATGGCATCACGAAGGAGCCATTGAAATCCGATGGTTCCTCAGCCAATACCGGGCTTAAACGATCGCATTCCAGTCCAAACCTCGCGCAGGTAAAGAAGTTAAAAATAGAAAACAAAGTAATTATCGCTTCATCTTTCATTATATTCAAAAAATTTCATTCCCATCCTCGCGGGGAGATTTCTCGATAGTTTATTTGCAGTTAAAAACAAAAAATAGGAGCCCGAGATCGTTTCGTTGTTTGGCGACACGTTGGTCTGTAAATATCCAATTTGAGTCACTTGAACCAATCGTTTTGCTGAGTCATTGCTCTATAATTAATTCAAACTCGTTCCGAACGTCCATCGCAGTTTTTTTTCTCGCATTTTCAACGGTAATTTCAAAACAGTGCTCGGAACGATAGCATCAAAAAATGAGATAGAAATTTCGTAGGCGATCGATGAAAAAAAATCGGAAATAAAAGTCAACTATTTTGGATTTTTGAGCATTCTCCACAAATAATTCTTGCTTGAAAATGGCTCGTTGATGTTTTTTTCTTCCATTTCGAATAAAGCTTTAAAATATTTGGCAGTCTAATAAAAAATCTAAATACTGAATTTTGTTTATTCTCCGTGAGTAAGAGACGGAGAAGATAAAGAGATACGAATTCGCAAACATGCAGAGAAAACAAAAACAAAGTATCAAACAGTCTGTATTGCATTAACCCAAAAAAATGAAGAAATTTTGAAATATATGCTTTGTGCGATTAAAAAATCAGCAGCTGCTCGAATTTCCTTGAATCAGGCCGGAGATATTCGAATTGGTATATTATTCAATCGAGAACGTGTCCGCGTGCACGCTCCATCGTACGAGCGATAATTAATGTTATTAACGTTCAGGATGGATTATTTATACTTTTCGTGGTAAACGAGAGTCTCGTTTTGAAGTCACTATCGTGTTACGTAGACTGGGATGGCTTAAACATTTTTTCCGGAGCACGTGATTCCATTTTGTTTTGCTGATCTTCGGAGGAGGAAACGACGTAGAAAAACATCACGAAGGGAAATTCGAGCCGCATGTTTTTTCGCAACAACTTTTCATTTTTGTCGAGTCTCGTTTTTCCAATTTCTATACGGAGTAAATATTTCATTGAAAAAATGCCGATGATATTTCGGTTCAGCCTACATTTTTTTTAAATTTGAGTTTCGTCGAAAGTCTCGATTGTTTTATGTTACCAATTATTCGATGGAACAAAAATGTGGCGCGTGCAAAAAACGGTTTTTAAAAACGTGCAACAAAGCGGAATTTTTTTTTTCTTTCAATACGTACTACATAGTGGCATATGATTCTACAAATATTGAAGAGATTTTCGAAATAAAGTATAACGGTTGATAAAGAACTCTGATTACAATGATATTTGCCTTTATCAACGTAGTTCATAAAACGACTAAATAAATACGAAATACTTGAAGAACGCTGACGCCCGGAGAATACGGGGAAATAAATTTACGAGCAACGGCGTCGCTTTAATTTCATTGCCTCAAATTTAGTTCCGCGTGCAACTTTTGTTTCTCTCCACATTTATTACTTCGCACTTGAGCCTACGTCTTTATATCATTGCCAATAGGAACAATGACCGTTTATCCAAAAAATATTTTGTGAAGACACGGAAATTCATCGAATTTCACAATTATGAAAAAACCTCGAAAACCGAGGCTCTCCTGATTTCTGCTCCGGAAAAAATGCAATGAAATTCGAAAACGAGCCAAAGACATTGAATCCCTGTCCTTGCGGATCTTTAAATCTATTCTTCATTGTAAAAACATTGTGTCGGAGAATATTTCGGATATATTGAACTCGCAGTGACCGGAATATTCACATGCACATCACCATATACTCGTTAATCCGAGAATTAATCGTTTACTCAAAAGGTTTTGTTAAATTTAATGCAAAAATTTATTTTGCATCGACCTCTATCGTTCCTATTTTGAAAAATGAATTTTACTTCGATTTTCCAGGCTCGAAATCTTGAGGGAACAAATTTTACCATTAAATTAAATGTAATTATTCATTTTTTGTTCGTATGACTGTAATCAGCTGGACAATGGAAAAATACCACTTGTCGACAGATCATCAAAGCCTCGCTTGCCGGTGGCACAAATTTCAAGCAGACCAACAATCAGTGCTAATTCAAAACTCACATGGAAGGATCGTGAACAACGTATGGAACCGATATTCCGTGATACAGTGAGTATCACATTCATTTTCAACGACTTACTGCAAGACTGAATTATAATTATCCGAGTTGGGAGCCACGAGTTGTTTTAACCAGAAATACTGCGAAAACGGTTGGAGATAGATAAAAAGTCCATAGGACCAATCTTGTAGAGCTTCAAATTTCCTACAAAAAAGTTCCTGGAGACGTCTCTCCATCTCTCGTGGTTTACTTCTCAACGCCGATAGAATCAATCTGATAATCATCGCTTTCGCTTTCGCTGTGGCGGGGATCGCCATCCCAGCAGCATAAGCGACGAATACAAGTGATCTTCCAACTCCAGAAATTACAGTTCATCAGTCAAGAACTCGAACACAAGTATTATTAGAGTTTTCGACTCAAAATTTGGCCTTGAACTTTCATTTACTTTCCAAAGCAGGAATCCTGGGAGAGCCTACCAACGTATAAAAACTTTGCACTTTAAACGATATAAAAGAAAGAAACATTTGTCAAAGGTGATGGAAAAACAATTATATTTTTTTAAACAATCTCAAAAACTACAATTTTCGTTGATTTTCAAAAATTTATTAAAAAAAAAAAAACCCGTGGCACCGAAATGTATTGAAATTTGATACTCGAAAAAAATGGCTCCTCGCGATGTCTATTTTTGCACTCAATCCAGACAAATTAGTCGGCATCTCGACCTTGGAATTTAATTTATGATAATCGTTAAGTTCCAATCTCTGTGTTCTGTATACACAAATCTTCTTGGTGAGCCTCCTACGAGGAAGCTCCGTACATACCTATTACGTAGGGAAACTTTAACGTCATTAGAAGGATTACAGTTCAGTCACGTTTTTAGATATTTCCCCGAAACGTGGCTTCGTTCGATAAATTAAGAACTCGTTCATTGAACCAAAAAATGAAATTATTTTCACCATTTTTTAATGTCGATTTGACTAAATGTCAGCCCGACCGAATTTTAAGAATTCAAATCCATTAATTGATTGACAATTACCACGAAACATCGAACGTTTCACGGCGCATATTTCAACCTTGGAATTTTATCGTAAGTTCATAGTTTGACATTCAATCGAGTCAATGGCTGCGAAAATAAACTTTCTGGACTATTATCAACGATTTATTCACGAAGATTTTGATGACCTTCTAATTTTGGGATGACGATAAATAATTATATAGAAAATTGAAAATTAATGAGCCTCGTGGACCTGATTCTGTTTTTCTTATGAATTTTTAATGGTGAATTGTTACGATCACCTTGGTGAAAAGATGGAACTTTCTTATTGTTTGTCGTTACATTATTTGCTCGTTATACACGAAGACAAATCCACACAGCTGTGTGCACCTCGACTCGAATTATGCATGGCCTTTACAAATTCTAACTTTATCAAAGATCAGCAACTCCTGTACAGGCTGATTTCTGTAATCACGTGATGTTACATTCGACGTAAGATAAATTTGTTATCACGTGCCAGTTGTCTCGCAGCTCCCGTAGCGTTCGCTATTCTCAAATTTACCTTCACTAGACCAACTTAATAATCAACAATGTATCTTATCTTTTTTTTCTGACGCCATTTTAACATCGTTTTTTTTTTAATATTTTCAAAAAGATTTTTTCCCCTTCGTAAACAAACGGTTATCATTTTTATTTGAAAACGTAGAGCCTCGTGTGAATATGGTACAAATACAAATTCTCAGTGTCGTTCACCACAGTAATCCAGTGAGTAATGAATAATTTTAACTTTCTCTTTATTTTTCCTCTTTTTTATCAGTTTTCCATTTTTTTTTCACGCCCTCATTCGTTTTTTTATTTTGATAATAAACAATTATTTCACTTCGGGTCTTTCTTCGTAAATATTTTTGCATTCATTTCCAATTTTGTATTATTAATGACAATTTTGATAAGGAATCAGTGTTGGAAACGATTGAACGCCAATCGGAATGTCGCCCGACCTTGTTTAGTTATCAACAGAATCGGAATAGATAACGCTTTTCATTCCGACAAATTTGATAGAAAAATTCAATTTACAAGAAAGTTTTCTTACTACGCAAAAATAAAAATTTATCAACGATTCCAATTTCCTGGTTATCGAAGTTCACTTCGTATTCTTTTGACGCGATCTGACAAAATACATGAAAATTATAAAATTCAAAATTGCTAGAAAAAAGCGAAACTTCATTTTTTTACAAATTCTAATTACTCTCTCGGAAACGGAAACTTTCGCAAAGTCTCGAAATCGCATTTGCTTTTCACTTTAATTTACTTCGACTTTCCTTAAAGCCATATTTTGCAAAAGATATTAACAAATTTTGGCTTCGTCATGCACAAAGCTCTCTTAGATATAGAAAACAATGAAGCAATTTGTAAATTTAATTTACCGGCTTTTTTCTCACCTTTACCTTGGAAACTCGAAGCTCATTCACCCACGGAAGTTCGCTATGTTTTCAAAATAATATCACAATTACAAGCGATTTACTATTTTCTCAAATTTCAAAATATTTTTCCACCAACTCATCATTCTTTTTTTTTCACAATCACGTCGTGTCGTATCGTTGCCTATTTTCTGGATTTCAGAACGTAATAAAACTATTTAGATTCGCTGTTAAAAGCCTCGTGTCCAGGTAAAAAAATCAGAAATCTCGAAATCCCTTCAAATTAATAAAAATAAGTTTTTTTTTTTTGTAAACTTACGAACCTCATCTCGACCTCACATCTTGAAATTTATTTGCAATGATAGAAAACTTCGGGATAAATAAACGTCGCGAAATAATCGAAGTCATACAAAAAAAATATTTGGATCTGATGAAATTTCCATAAGGTAGACCGAAAAGGAAGGAAATCGATAGGTAAACAGACCTTGGGATAGTTCAAGATATTTTCAGTGCGTCTGCTATGTATTTTTTTCTCGTTATCGCATATTTGGAAAATTCCGAACAAGTGTTGGCATTGAAAAGTGGTGATAAGAATATATTCTTCCATCGTCTCATAAGTTGGGCGAGAAAAAAAAGGAGAAGATAAGATTATGACGATTTTGAGTTTTGTGGTAAAGTTTATAGTATATGCATGGAGGTGGGCACGTGTATGAGGAAAGGCGGTAGGCACATTACGGTCTTCCAAATCCAATTCGTCACGAAAGGCTCGAGCTTGATAACCGTAATGCAAACGCATGTGTATATCCAAGAGACCGCGAATGTCTAAACAGTACGCAGCAAAAAAACATTCCAAACTGACTCTCTCGTTTGTCAACTTGGTGAATGAATATTAAATAAAATAAATATCCAAATTTAAACAAATATTAGGCTATTAATCACAGTCGATGTCTTCAACATTTTTGGATGTTTGTGACGTGATTTTACATTTGTTCCAATCAATTAAAACCAATAAATCATCCGTCAATGCGAAGGATGAAAAATTCTTCGTCGAGCTTCAGGGTGAACAGTATCAACGATCCAAATCGTCACTCTCTAAATATACGTTCTCGGTGCCAGTGCTTTACGGTTTCTGCTGGATAATATAATAGCAATCCACATTATTTCGAACAACCAACGAAAAAGTGTGTCGTTTATTCATGTAGTTGAACAATAAGTTCAATAATAACCAAACAATGGTTTATCTTCGTAGAAAATTAACCCCATACTACATAGTGACGTATTTCAAAAAGGTAAACATTTTGCAAGTCCGATCCAAACCAATTTTCCATTTTTATATCCAATTTTAACTTTTTTATGAATTTTTATTTATAACTCTCGTTCATGGCCTTTTTCATCAATCAACTCTAACAAAATGTGCTCGAAAAAATATTTAAATGATGAAATTTTTTTAATTTCTCATCGATCCACAAAAATGCGTGCAAATATTTTTCTCTTAAATATTTCAGCCCCAATTTCCACTGTCAATTCGCATTTCCTATTTATTTGCTTTGTTACATTGCTCGTGGATTTTCCAAGTTGGGCGAGGGAGAAAAATTTTGAAGCCCTCATGAACGACACCATAAAAATCGTTGATCGTAATTTTATGCCATCGCATTCCTGCCTGAGGATCAAAATTGAAAAATTACATTTGCAGAATAAAGTCCGTGTGCGACCTTGATTCGCGAAACCCTCGTCCTTCGATTTTTATTTTGCTCGTGTAGTAAAAAACGTTTTCCGAGTCGTTTTTATAAACAAACAATCTGGTTTTCCTCGTTAGTTAAATTTTTGATTCTTGATTTCGTTTACAGCGACCGGGAATAACGGGACTGAAAAATTTAGGAAATTCCTGTTACATGAACAGCATAATACAGTGTCTGAGCAACAATATACGTCTCGCGAAATATTTCAACGAAGACGCGTATCTGGATGATCTCAACAAGAGTTCCAACATCTGCAAACAGGGCCAAGTTGCTGACGAAGTAGCTCACGTTATTAAGGCACTATGGAGAGGACAATACAAGAGTATATCACCACGTGACCTCAAGGTAATTCCCTTAATTGACTAAAAAAGGAAAAAACAAAATTTAACGAAACATTCTGATTTTTAAGGAAAAAAATGACCATTCTCCCAATTGTTTCGCATCGATTCTTTGTTATACATATGGGAATAACTTTCCCCGCGTTAAAAAGTAATTTTCCAAGTTCGGAGACTTTTTTTGTGGTCCAAAATGGAGGAATCGATTTTTAAAAATTAAAAATCGGGACGACTCTCTAAAATCTTTATATTTTGCATTGATTTCATTTCCGATATTTTTTTTCTATTTCTCAGGTTGTAATTGGACAGTACAGGTTACAGTTCGACTGTAACGATCAACAAGACTCCCACGAATTTCTTGTTTTCCTTCTCGATTGGTTACACAATGATTTGAAAAAAGTAAATATTCCAAGAGTATTCTGTCATAATTTCGATCATTTTTTCCCTTCAAGGTTTATTTATTAATAATGGTTTTTGGTTTTGACAGGGCGTTGATTATTGCTCGGGCAATCTCAGCATTGCGAGGAAACAATGGTTCAAATCTCTCAATAATGGTGAGTCCATTATTTCCGAATTGTTTATGGGACAATTGAAATCGAGTATTATCTGCACCACCTGCAACAACAGCAGCATCACGTACGAGACTTTTAACAGTCTGACCTTATCGTTGCCGAATACAAATCGATGCACGCTCGAGGTGAGTTTTTAATGTTTTTTTAATGATTATCATAAACAAAAACCTGCTTTTTCCGATTGTCAATTGAATAAACTTCGATCCAGCTGATAATTCGGTTTCTCAAATCCGGATAATCTGAGCTTGAGTTAAAAAAACAAAATGTACAACGTTGAACTTGATTAACTTTGAGGAAATTGTAAATTAAATTTGAATAATCGATTCTTCAGCATTTTCTCATGAAAAACAAACTGGAAGGAATATTTTTTGTGATTCGATTATTTTTTCCTCCTGAAGTAAATCATTTTGCTTGGAGATTCGAATATCTCGATATCATAATAGAATTCGTAGGAATAAAGAAAAAGTATTCATAGATATATTGTCATGACGTGAGAAATGAATTTCGATCTGATTATTTTTCAGGATTGCGTGAAAAAGTTCGTCACTGGGCAAAAAGTATCGGGCTGGACGTGCGACAATTGCAAGATGCCTCGTGAAGCAACGAAAAAGTTTGATTTCATAAAATTGCCACCGACGGTCGTAATTCATTTGAATCGTTTCGCCGACAATGAAGGATGGCTCCAAAAGTCGAACACTTCCGTCGAGTTTCCTTTGTCCGATTTTAATCTCGAGACGTATCTCGTTGACGACGACGATCCAAAGGACGATGAAATCCAATATGATTTTCATAGAATGTCCTTGTACGCTGTTTCGGTGCACTATGGCACCATGTCAGGAGGCCACTACACGGCTTATTGCAGAAACGTTGGCCAACACAAGTAAGAAAATGAAACACCGATTCACTAAATTAAAGTCTCAACGTCGCACGAGCCCCGTAGGAATTACGACGCGATAGAAAATGTCGTTTTCTTCATTTTTCGAAACAAAGTGTATGTTTTCCCAACGAATGATATTTTGGGAAAATTCCCCGACTGCATGGACCGAGAAAATGGGAAAAATTATTCAGTAAAAAAAAAAATTGCGTCGTACTTTCGAGACTAAATAATCAGTTTCTAAAAATATTTAGATCCTTTTTTTTTTGCTGTTCGATAATTCTGCTGCTTTGACTGCCCTAACTTCTTTTATTGTATTTCAGATGGTACAAATATGATGACCAGCTCGTAAGCGAAGTATCAGCGAACGAGGTGAAGAATCAAGGGACCAGTGCTTATCTTTTATTTTATACGACGATGGGAAACGATTCGTATCCGTACATACAGCGAGGTCCACTAATGAAGTTGGGACGTCTATGAAGACGCTGATTATGCGATAGGAAATAATGTCTATCGTATCGCGACTGCGTTCTTAAAATAATATATAAACATTTTGATGTTTTTTATTTATTCTTTTAGCGATTGATGGAGTCGCGCGAGCTTGAAGAATTGATAATACACATGCACGTTTATTAATCGAATTCACGAAGGCAACGTGTTTCAAATGTACAAAGTGATGATCGTAATGGGGAAGAATCAAACGGACAGACATTCCAATCGATAAAAACATGCAAATCAAATGGGCGCTCCGATACACTGTAAATATGTAAATAATTAAGAGAAAAGTAAAACCAGGCATGACCTAAGTATTCGAACATACGCATGGTACGTGTATGTTAATATACAGGCTGCCTCACCACGGACTTTCGAGCCAGTAAAGATTCAGGCCGGAAATTTGAGCGAAAAACGTCGATTATGAATAAGGTTAATAAAACCGGATATTGTGCGAGAACGGTTGGTGGTAAGACAAAAATGCATGGGACCATTTTTGTAGAGAATCGAATTTCCTACGAAGAAGTATTTGGCTGTTCTTATCCTATGTGTAAAACTTTAACCGAGAAATTGGATCGAATCATTTTTTGTGGGAAATTTTGTGCTCTACGAGATTGGTCCTATGCATTTTTGCTCTATTTGCTACGGTTTTGGCAGCATGTGCCATAACAGTCCGTAGTTTCTTAAAATCTCATAATTAACGGCAGGGAGATTCATGGAAAAGCAGAATTCTACTTTTCGACTTCAACTTCAGTTCTGAATTGAAACTGACGGAGCTGATCATACGTGGTGCGATATATATTAATCGTTACGCGCTTTAAAGCCTCACGCTTTGCCTTTTGTTAGGAACAATCAAACTGAGAATATTATCGTCTTGATCGTATCCTCGAAGTATATTTTTCAGCATTAACGTAGCGAAGGAGAGTCAGAGAGACTTAGAAAAAAAAGTAATAATCATCCTGATTTCCCTCGTAAAGTCTCGTCAATAGAAATTAAAATCCAATATATTTGAACCGTCGATTAATTATGTATCAATTAATTAGTTGGCCTTTGAGGAAATAATGCATTTACGTTGTTCTGATTTTTTGGTTTGCCTGCGGCGTGCGCATCTGTGATCGATAAGCTTTTTGTCGGCTTTATGGCCTGTCGTACTATAATGTCTACTCGAATAACTTGTTTTTTCGGAAAAAACCGAAAGCAGAAATACATTTTTGCTAGAGGCCAAGATTAATCAGAAAAATAATACAAATGTTGAAAACTTTTGCAAACAAAACAAACTTCAAATGTGTCAGCTTTATTTTCCCATTGTATTGCGTCCGTGTCTTGGGTCAATTTGAACCAAGGGTGGAATCGTTATTATCGGCTAAACTGAAATGCAGTTTTTCGAAAATTTCTCCACTAGGTCGTGGAGACCCGGATCAAAAGCGTTGTTCTCGATGGAATGACCATTTTTCTTTGGGTTGAGAAGTTATCGATTTTTATGAGAAAAAAGATCGCGAACTATTTTTTCATCAAGAATTACAAGCACGACGAGCTACCGGGTCCCTAAGACCCAGAATGCTACAGATGGGGCTTAAAAAATGTGATTATCGTATTTATTAAGATTCATACGGAAGGACTATACGGTCACATGAAAAAAAACAGTTCATTCTACTTGGAGCGAAATTCTGATTTACAGAATAAAAAATAATTGGTCTCGATAGTTTCAGTCCTCGTAATTTTGGAATCAATTCTAGTGCCGCTTTGATTTCAAGGTCAGAATCAGTTTCTATTACTATTGAGTAGGCAGGTTCCACGGGAAGCCTTTTTACAATCGAATTGTCACTTATATTTGCTCAATACTGAGAAAATTGAACTCGCAATTTTAAAAAATAAAAAAAAAACATTTTTTTTATTCGGATCTCGATAAATTATTATTGAAAATATTTTTTATGAGTCAATAGTCATGGAAAACGTCGCCCTTGAAAAACATGACAATGACAGCTCCTTCACAATATTTTTGCTCGTAATCTCCGGGACGTTGCACTTTTGTCTCCATGGTTTCCTGTGCTCTTAGAGTGTTAAAATAACGTGAAAGATAAAATGATATTAAATTTATCACTAATGGTATTGCCGTTGGTGGGCGATGCGTCTTTGTTTGTTTTTTTTTTCGTAAGGAAGTCCCGGAAGTGATGCTTTGACCGGAGGAACGAGAAAAAGGGAGAGGGGGAGGTTTTTCGTGTTTCCATGGGTGACGCGAGAGTCGCGAGGGCAGTGCGCACAGTCGAGGCGAGACGATGACGTTTGAAAGTTCGGTATAGCAGTCGATGTGTACTGTAAACTGATGAAAATCGTTCTGTATTTGGATCAGAGTCGTATGAATATATTTTCATGGTGTAAACTAAATATTTTTGTACGGATTCTTTTACTCGATTTTACATACGCGTCCTCTACGAAAAGTGTCAATGTCTCCAATGCGAGTCAGAATCAACGGACCCGGGAGGGAAGACGTTGCAATGCGAAGAAATATGAATAATGTGAGTATTATTTCACGAACGTCATATTTTATAACAAAACTCCTCAAATTGTGTTGTTATATAGCAGCGACTATCGACCTTGCATTTGTCATTATTAAACATTATTACTATTATCATTGTCGATCAAAAGAAGATCGCGAAAAGTACAAAGTAATTTTGTTTTGTCGCTTGGAAAAACTTTCATGTAAAAGTTAGTAGGTTGAATTTCGCAAAACAAACAAAAAACAAAAATTCCGAGGAAACAAGAGAATTCCGGTAAACTGACCGGGAGTTTATCCAAAAATTCATCGAAATACTTTAATTCGATAATCATTCACGTAAACAAACAAATCGATTTAGAAACCATGCCTTTTTTGACTTTTTATAACATGAGTAACCGATGCATGTTTTATGGGAAAAATTGAATGATTGTAAAATAATTGAGGAAAAATATTTAAAATATTTGATGTAAATTTTTTCGAATATTTATTTCAATTTTTCTCGAACAAAGTGCGCCGGGGTATTTATCATTATTCCATCACTCGCGTGTTTAATGTATCAGTTTAGTTTTAGTTGGCCTAACAACTGCTACGAAATGTGAAAAATTCGCGGTATTGTTCGCTAGCGAGGTACGTGCGAATCGGGCGCTCCGGTCGAGGATGCTCGCGCGTACACTGTTTCGACTGCTTTCGATGTTTTTCCCAGAAACTCGGTGCTTTACGGAGAAAAAGTGTTGAACGATACGGCTCTACATACATGTGTACAAATTAAAGGGAATTCTATCGGTCGAAGCGTGTCTTACCACTGAAAAAATAATATTTTGGAACAGTCTCCAGTGTCTTTTGTGTTTTTTTCTTCGTTTATTTATAACCAAAAATAAAAGTTGTAAAAAAATTGTCGAATACCAACGGTTGGTAGAAGAAAACCGGTAAAACTTTTCAGCACACACGTACGTTTCTCTATGAAGGTTATTAACTTTGCATGTTGTGTTGACGCATTGAAGTTCGATATCGCATGTTCAATGTTTCAAGGTCACCCACGGTCTAATTTCATCATAACGGCGTTTTATGTACGAATTTTTTGAGGATCGTGGTTTCCGACTAAAATTCTACACAAAGCATGATGGATTCTGGAAAGTGTTTGTTTTTGTTCGCTAAAAATAAATTTAATTGCAATATAATGACAAGACGAACTGTCTACGCGCACGTTCTATTTTTCAACCAAAATTTCGCCCAATATTTCCAATAAAACGAATCGATCAAGACTGGTTGTAATTGCAAAGTATTGGTAATCATATTACGAGATAAAACTGACATTGGAGATTGAATATTCACGGAATTATAAAAGAAAGTATTCCGAAAATTGCGCGTTAAGTTTGAGAAAAGGTGCAGTTTCGCACTTTGTAACGTTTCCAAGAATCCGCGGTTACGTTCCATTCGCTACGGTCGCTCGGTGTATTTGGTCAGCAGCGTTATGGTGGGAGGTGGGAGGTGGAGTGGATGCGCGAGCGAGGAGCTGCCGGGTATATGGTGAGAGGAGAGGGGAGGGATGAAGCAAGAAAAGAAATGGGCAAGAGCCGCAGTAATACCGTCGTGACCAACCGGGTTACATGGTCGCGCGTCTCCCACTGAGAAAACGCGAATTCACGCAGAACGACGAGTCTCAGAGGTAATAAGAAGAAAAAGGAAAAAAACGTATTTGTAGGGAAATTTGAACATGTTTTTTTACATATCTCAATAGTGCTTGTCATCCTCGCGCAATCGCAAAAAAATAAATCCCTTTCTCTCACTGTGTTCACGATAACACAATCTTTGTCGATAAACATGCCAGTGCAAGTTTTCGTGTTTACGTGAAATATCCTATCAGCAGTAGGACACCGCGAAGTAAGCCACGAATTTGTATACATTTGTGTATATTTATATTTTCATGCATACAATTGTGGATATTTCGATGACGTGTTGATATGTATGTTTGAATATACGTGGATATTAATGCATCACGTCTATCCACATATACATATGCATAATGTACTGAGATGTATATAGAGGTGTGGGAGGACAGGCGCACACGAGTCGCACAGTGAAAACGGTAATGGCAGGCGGCGAACGTAAACCCTAATAAATGGCTCTCTCCAAGGTGCAAAATTTGGCTTCGATACTCAGCAACAATGCTCTCGCCGGTGGTCAGGTATTTTAATCCTCTTGATCAAACGTTCAATCAAACATTTCACCGCTCGCCGCACCATTCATTCTTTTTTTTTCTTACTTTTTTTCATCCACACTTTTTACGACCATTTCTTTCTCGCTCTTTCCCTCGATGTATAGAGATATCGATATACGCGTATATAGACAATGACCCAGGCGAGAGACAAACGTCCAATTGCGACGTTTTCTCGAACATTTCGTTCATTTCGAAATCGAAAATAATCGTCGATCTACATTTCACCAAATTCGACCACAAAAGTTTTCCCTTCGATTTAGCACTCTCAAGAAATATATTATTCTGTTCTCCGCTTTGCACAAGTTTCTCTAAAATTCCTTAATTTTTATCCTTACCAATGGTCTGGATTGTCAGAATCTTTTTCTGTTCCTTCACATTTTACCATCCGAGTAGCCGATCCAAGCTTCCCAGTTTTTCTGTTGCACGCAGCAACTTCCCACAGTTTATCAAGACTCTCATTGCATTCTTTTCCTTTTTATTATTTTGCCAGATCGACAACAGCTTCAACATGTTCGAAGCACCACCGAGCAATTGCTCCACCGACAACAGACATGGAGAGTACGATCCATGGAGTTACGATCTCCTGGGCAGAAACTCCACCAACAAGGTACTGGTTGGGTCCTTTGTCTCTCTGTCTCAATCCGATAAAATTTAGAGGAGCCCATAATTGCTACGGTCTTTGCCCGACGACTCGAATCTCGTTGCAAAAATTACATTTGTCGATAGTGACGTTAAAAAAATCGAGCAAACGTAAAAATCGCTTTATCCAATGTTTTTGTTATACATGAAAACAAGAAAAAATGTCCAAACGGATTTTGTCCTGAAATTAATTTCCAAAGATCGTTGAAAAACTTGAATTGCTCAGTCCTACGAAACTTATTTTTCTCCTATGAAATTGTGACATAATTTGTGAAAAAAAAAATTGAATATTTTGTTTTTAACGGTGAAGAAACTTTGTCGGAGAGTTTTGCATTTACGATTTATTTGTTGCACACATTCAGGCACCTTTGGAAGACGAAGAGGCGCAAGATCTGAACAATTCAATGGTGAACGATTTAGTGGCAAAGATTCTGGACGACGATCCAATAATAACGGAAGAAACATACAGCAATGGATACAACGGGAACGCGCGTTACGATACGCAGAATTCACGAATGCTCAAAGGACGAAACTCGTCGTTGGGTAATTATCACGACGAAATTGGAATTTCGCAGATATATTATCCGTACAACAACAAATTACCGAACGTCGTGTCGAGTCAGGAAGACAATCATCGCGAATTCGTGAACATGTGCACGGCATTGAACAGCATGTCATTGAACGATTGCATAGCGCAGACTCTAGAGAAAACAACCGACTACGGAGGCGTGACAAGCCCGAATTGTCAACGAACGATCCTCGGGGACCAACAACAACAGCAGCAACAACGAGCTCGCATTTCTAACGACATAACGAACGTTCCACTGAGAAATTACGCGACAGTAACGAATAATCTTCTGACAACAAGCAACGGCCAGAATTACGGGGCTGTGCAATCGTCCAACTGGTCGGACAACCTCCAGAGCCACGATTACGTTAAAGACATATTTGGCAACTATCAAACGATGCAAAACTCAACGAACCACGATATGAATTACAACACGATCAGCCTCGCGGAGATGGATCTCCGTGGGAATCTCGGCAATAATCTGACTCCCAATCAACAGCATCATCATCGTCAGCATCACTACAACAATCAAACTTTGAATATCCCGGATTCGTACAATCCGACGACTGCCAATGGCCAAAATTTCAGGCCTTCTCCGTCGATCAACGAGCTAACTACGGACTCTGTATTCAACAGAAATTCTCCGTTGCAACATTTTTCGCCGTCCGAAAATGCGCTTCAAAATTGTTTGAGCAACAATTACGCGCGAAATAATTACGACGATTACAAGGACATCCATGACAACGCGAGCGTCAACATGTCCAACGTGATGCACGGCGATTCACTCTTTCTCCAGCAGCAGCAGCAGCAACAACAACAACAGCAGCCAAGCAGTTACAAGCTCGACAGGCAAATGGATCAAAATTACAAAGCACTCAATCGCTTTTTAAGTCTAAACGATTTTAATGTCCCTCCGAACGGTGAAGTTTGCTCAAACGATCCAATGAGCTTGAATCACAACCATAGGATCGAGGCTAATTTACTGAAGGTCATTAGTCCTAGATCGTCGAAAACTCGTGATACACACAACAATCAAAGTTGCAAGTTACGCGGATATCCGAAAAATTTGAGCGGCCTGCAGTCTCAAAATAACGAACAACTCAACAACGACAAATATAATTATCACGTGCACAATGGTTATCAGCATTATACTGCCAATAACAGCGACAGCCTCAAAGCCATACCACCGAATTTTTCTTCTTATCAAAATTCGCTTAAACGTCCGAGCCTCAATCAATGCTCGTACAAAATCGATCCCTACGATCTCGCCAACGATATTCCTTTCAATGGCAACGCTCATTTGGCACAGCAAATCGCTCGAGCCTCCATGGAACACAACGTTTTCAATCAGATCATGAAACAACGTCATCAGCAGATCCAACGAATGTCCGGCGTCCCTGGAGCCGGTGTTCTCTTGAACGCTCGACTCATGAGACCCGCCAATCCGCAAGCTCCTAATTCCGTCTTCCCCTCGGTCATGCCCGTCGTACAAGTTCCCGTTCCCTCCATCAATACCATGTCCGTTCTTTTCGGCGGTCTCAACCTTCGCAACGGCGCCAGACCCGCCAGACGAGCCGGAGCTTCCAGTGTTCTCCATTTTCGACTCGAGCAAACTTTCGAGCAATTCAAACAACTCGAAAAAGAACGGAAAAAGTGCGAAGCCGCTTTGGCTGATCATTTTCCTGGCAAACGCGTCAGCAGCGCTAACAACATACCCACTCCACGATTACAGGGCAATTCCTCACGAGCTGATCGCCTTATCGTTGATCATTTTCAAGAACATGCTCGTGTCATCACCCTCATTGCTAAGGTGAGTTCCAATGCATGTCTCTTTCACACCGATGGGTCTGGGTGACCCGAACTTCATTCGGTTCATCGCTACACGTAATCGCTCGATTTTTCTTGACACTTCTTTTTTCTCGATCGATTTGCAATAATTTTGTGAATAAATTTGTTCTCTTTAGTCCGAAATTTTAAGCTCGAGACTTATTAATGTTTTATTTTGCCTCATTCCTTCATGACAATATAAAACACAGATGGAACATTTGCGGGGAGCAACGATGAGCGAACGAATTCACAAGGCCATGGAATACTGGCTCGAGGCTATAAAATACGTTCAGGAGTGCCGCAAAAAGGAAATCGAATTCGCAAACATGCGGAGGAAGGAAAGCCGTGACTGTATACCGATGAATGACGACAAACGTGAGTGAACTTTTTCCAATTTTCTTAAAATCTCAAATTTTATTAATACTTCATTGACACAGTGGGCCATTTCGACCCGGACAAATTTTTCTTCGCCAATTATCCTAATCCCTGAAATATGTGCATGGTTCCCGTCGCTTTTTCGTCAAACTCGACGATATTTCGTATTCAAAAACGAATTAAAATTGACTCGTTGAAAAAAAAGTTTTTCCAAAAATTTTCTCGAAATACGACTTTTTTCCGAAGGCTGCAGTTCCGCGTAAACAAAATTTTGATTTATAATTTTCGAAATATTGCAGTTTGAAAGAATTTGCATTTTTTTTCACTTTCTCATCGAAGATGACTTTGTTTTCTCTCAAAATGACATTCGAATGAGATTTATTGAAAAACATGAATTTTTTGGATGCACAGACGTCCTTGAGCTAGCTGTAAGTGTCCAGCAGTTGACAAAGGCCTCGAGGTTGGCACGGACAGCAATGAACAATGCTTTGCAGTCGACGTTGCTGCACGATAAGGATTTCGAGAGAACAATAGTGGAGAAATCAATAGATCCGATAGTGCCAGCGGAGCACGAAGCGGATGGACAATCGTCGACGAATGGTGAGATCGGCCAATTGACAAAAAGTACCTAGCAATATTTCGAAAGTCTCAAGATTCTTGAGGAGCAACGAGAAACCGACAAGTTCAACGTGTCCTCGTCGTTGACGGAAGAATCGTTGAAAGTAGCGAATCGTTTCGCGGCTCTGTGTGCAGCGCCGAGTAAAAACTGTCGAAAATAATGTTTTTTCGTCTCGAGACCGCGAGACGAAGAATTTTCCAAAGCAAATTCCTCAAACTGGTGCTAATCGAGCCACAAAGAAAGTTTTATTGAGTTTTCCGATGGAAAACGAGTCGATGGGCGAGTCATAAAGCAAAAAAGCTGATAAAGCAATCGTAGCGTTGACGCGAGACAAAACGACGAAACAACTCTCATCCCATAACTCCAAGAAAAAATACTTTAAGGGAAGGGAGAATGACGAAACGATATTTCTTCTCGATGCCTCGTCGTCGACATCGAAAGTTCTTTTTTACGTGATAAATCTCGGCTCCGTGACACATTTTTTATGCCTCCGATATCGAAAAATTTAATCCTCAGCTCGCTCTCGTTAAATGCGTCCAAATAGTTGCGATGCTTTCTCAACGAAAGCGAGAGATTAGATGAAGATGAATCAATAATATGAATGTACTAATAATTGAGTAGGAAATTGAAACAAAGGAGCTTTTCGAGCTGGACGAATCTGTCGCTCGGACAATTTTTAAAACTAACATTTTATCGTAAACAATGAACGTTCTTTTCTCGATGACCAAAACTCACCATTTCCTTATTGTTTTCTCGCTCAAACGCAGTCGCGACCAAGTCGAGAAAAAAATATCCTCGAAAAACTTGAAATTTTTTTTTTTAATCCGTTGAAACGCCGAAGACCACAATTATTCGGTACGAATTTGAGCATGTGAGAGTGCGTGCGTGTTTTTTGGTCTCAAATATCCGAATGACACGGCCTTGAAGTGGAAAAATAATTGGAAATAAATTTGGTCACTGAGAAAACGTGTCGCGGTAAATTAGCTCGCCGGCCATTAGTCGCGCTTTCGTCAATTTCTAGGCACTAAGGAAAAAGGTGTCGGGGGTGTGTGCAGGCGAAACTACTATTTTAGTCTCGAACCCGCTGAATTGACCGGTTTTTTTCTCTCGTTAGAATAGTTCAATGTGGCCTTCCTCGAGTGTGCGAACCCAAGGACGCGCGTCCAACGTTAATTAAACTTTAGAAAAATAAATGAGAAGAACAAAAAGCGATACAATGCGCTGTCGATCTTACGATCCGTCGTGTCGCGTCCGCGATGATTCACAACGGTCTACACGTTTATTAATTCAACTAAAAAGACTAAACAAACCTTAACCGATTTTATGCAAAGCAATCGAAAAATATAACTCCTGTCTCGTCTGTGCGTTTCTGGGTAACGAATAAAAACAAACGAGAACCAAAAAACTTAATTAAAAAATCATTATTCCATGAAAATTCATCCGGACTTAGAAAAAGTCCAAACTTTCCATTTCAATGGAGCATCCTTTATATTTTTCATCGCTATTACGCCTCTAGCCACAGAGACTAACTGTTGAGCACAGGGAAACAAACAGCCGCGTCGTTAAAAATCACTATTCATGGGAAATATTTTACACGCGACGGTTTACCATCTAAATTACATGCCGTGAAAGTTTTAATATATATCTTATTATTATTATATGTATTGGATGATACCATACATATAAATATATATATGCTACACGTGATCTAGGCATAGGCAAGTTTGCTCCTAAATAATACACTATTAATGCTGCATATGCATATGTGTGAATATTCATTTTATTTATATTTTTATTCACACACGGAGAGAAAAAAAATACTTAAAACTACTGAGCATCGTTCGTACGAAATGTTTCTTCCGAAAATGGGCAATAAATTCCTACAGTTTCATTATTTTCGACTTTCACATGGTCAAAATTGAGAAACTCTATTTCTAGAGCCTGTCTTCACTCTGCAAAGTGTAAGTTTCGACGAAAAAAATGATTCAATATTGTTCGTGTGCGTTTGAAATATTTGTTTCTCGATAATTTACATTTTGATTGATTTTTTTTTCTCACGCCGGCAATGGAATATGGAAGAAAAATGACGACAAATTTTCTTGGACATAGTTTCAGAGAAATAAGATGGTGCAGTAATTTTCTTTTTTTTTTTCTTTTCTTTCCGTGCACAGAGATTATGGAAATTGAAAATTATTCGTCGCAGATATGAAAAAAGGGACAATGATAAATTTCGAGCGTATTTTCATGAAAAAATAAATAATCGCGAATCGTGTTTATTTCTGCGGGAGAGTGGATTTTGGTGGAAATTTTAATTTTACTCCGTTAAGGTCAAGTTAATGGTCGACAGTTTTTCTTCCTTTTTGTGATACGCTCGTTCTTCAATTTTTATTGTTTCTGTGCATATGTATGTGTAGCAATTGACTTGAAGGAGTTTCGTTCATTCTGGACGATCGATTTGCTCTGGTATTCGAAGTTTTCCTATTATATCTAATTAAAAACGCCTTTTTTTCGTACAACAAAACTAGACAAAATGAAGGAAAAAAAACGAGACGAAATGATCGGGAAACAGATGGAAAACTGAAGAAACAGTGAAATACAAGATTTATTCGCGTATAGATTTTTTACTGACTATTTTCAGTCGTTTCGCAAGCTCCGAGCCGAATAAACTAAAAACATCGATAAATAATATTATTAATATATTCGCTCACACCAAATACCCTTCCTACGATTATTCGTCCGAGTGTCGTGTCCACGAGCTCTCGTTTTAATATTCACGAGACTCTATTTTATAACAATACGCGCCGCGCACCGTTTTTTATTGAATAGAATATTTTACTCGCCATTTCCATGATCGAGGTTCATCCTGAGATGCGACGAAATTTTCACTTCTCTTGTTGTCACCGAAACGTTTTCCCAAATTTTCAAAACCATTTTTTTTTTGCTTTACCCATTTTTCCCATATTATTTCTGCTCATTGGAGTGTCAACGCTGCCCCATAAAAATCCCTTGACAAACAGCCAGCAGGGAAATTTGAGAATCGAATTTTTGGCTCGAATCGTTGTCGATAAAAATGAGCAAATTTTTGGACGGACGAAAAAATTGACAAATTTCTGCGTAGCAATAAAAGTGAACATTTCATCCATTTCTAAGAGCCAACGAATTCATCCAGTTCTTTCGAATTTCTATTAGAAGAAAATAAAAATCCTAGCATAGGGAAGAAGAATAAGAAAAAGAGGAAATGGAGTGACACTCACGAAGCTTTAGAAAATCGTTAGTGACGAACTCGGGTACTCGCAAAAACATGCAATTTTCCATGAGGATGTAACGAAGGGATAGAAAATGCACGAGGCTCGTTGTTTCCGTAGCACGAGAAAAGAGTCGAATCGCGTGCGTCATGCGTGTGCTAATTTATTTTCATTCTTTTTTTTCATCGAGAAAACAAAAGGAGAAAAAGAAAACATGATTCTTTCTAATTATATTGTAACTGTGATAATTATTATGCCTATTACTCGTTCTGTCTGACTCGACTAAAGCAACAAACAAAAAAAAACCTTAAAAAGTAAGAAAACGTAAAAAAAAAAACGAAAAAAGTAAATAAATTTGTTGAATTTCCGCTTCGATATTCTTCCGCGTCGCCGAGCAGCTTTTCAAACTTTTGCCTCAAATCGAACGACTCGAGAAAGCCTCGAAACTCTAAATGAAACATTTAAAACCCGAGGAGTTTGTACTCGAACAAATTTTACAGAGAAAATACATTTCGTACTGAGAATCACTAAAAATCAGTCAAACTTTTCCTAACGCTACGCAACGACCACGAATTTTTACATTAATGAGCATAAACAAAGCTGAGCAGCGCCTACCAACAAATTCCTACGTCGCGTTAACTACGTAGACAAAAATTTGCACCCGCCTGACGACTTAGATTGCGTAAAAAAAACATTCACCAAATTCTATTGGCGATTTCCGATCGAGACTAACGCAACTCGCGCTCCTAGACGTTCCAGGTCTCAGTCCCATTTAGCAGGCTCTCATAAAAGCAATTCGGTCGCGCCGAAAACTCGAATTTGCCTCGATATTCCATTTTTTCACCACGCCACGGTCATTCACTTTCCGATAGACAATTTACATTCAGAAACGAATAAAAATGCGCAACTGAATTCGAATTTTCATCCGCAAGGGAAATAGACACTAGGAGGAAAAGAAAAAATAGATTATCCACCGCATTGGTCACGGTAAATACTGAATTACTAGGATATAGACGATCTAGTAGGTTCGTGTCCGACAATCCTATTTTTATTGCATGTGATATTATACTACTGAATACATACATATATATGTACATTTATATATTAATATATATACATTACCATTTATATACATGTACATATATGTATATGCAATGATATTAACAATAACGGAGGATAATGAATCGTACGAACAATGATATATTCGAGTACGTAGAATTAAATAACAAGCATAAATTACTGCTGGCACTAAATGAGCAAAAACGAGTGAAATTATTAACTCAACCATCGATCATTCGAATTGACTTGACGAAGAGAAAGATTATCGAGAAATTACCAATACTAAAAATAATCGAGGGACGAGCTCGAATTTCAGGCTATTTTTAGTGTGCACGATGTCAATTTTCATGAAAATCAAATCTTCGTACTCGAACTCTTTTTTTCGTATATAATTTTTCCATTTTTTTTTTGTGCTGGTAATTTTACGATTTTCAATCACTCCGTTGCGGGTTTTATGAGATAGTCGAGTGATCAAGTTTCAGAATCGTTTCGTGTCGAGCCTAACGCACGAATCGAACGTGATTGACAGAAATTTCAGACGCGACGGGGTTCGTTGATGTTGGAAAAATTTAATGGAAATTGATCGCCAATTCATCGGCTAGTGATGAAAAATTTCCGTGGAAATTCTTCAGTTTCCTACGGGTCAATGTTGGTTCACCGAAGATTTAATGAAAAATGTATTTGCCATCGCGTTACAACGTCGCGAAAGCTTCAATGGGAATTTCGGAAAAAATACGATTTTTTTTCGATAAAACTCGGTGGGATCGTGCGGAGACGAAGTTTTTTCTATTACTAGTCAATGGCCTGGCGATCCAAAGTTATTTCAATTTTTACAACGTCACTGGAATCACGTTGACATTGAAAATTTTTATCGTTACTGCAGTTTATGCTTTAATCTTGACATCAAATTTCTCTCAACATTGAACACTTTTTTGTCCAACGTATCACAGCAGTTATCTTGACACGAATGACAGATACGACGAAATAATAATTAGTTGTTACCACGAGGAGTAAAATGACCAATTGTATATGTCTCGAGCTGTTTGCCAAGCGTACACATATGTATGTATATCGAAGACGTAAAACGTAATACCGAAATTTCGGATAGATTTATCGCGAACGAACTAAGAAAATGGCAATTTTCCGAGTTTTTCCGGATATAATTAATCGCGTTCATTGTCGTAAGGCTCATCGCGTTTCCGATCTCGAGAGTAGAAAAGCAAACGAATAGAATATTGAGAGCCGTAGATTCTACAGGAGCGAAAATCTCGTTCTTTCGTCCTCGCAAACGTCCATTGCAGCCTCTAAAACGAGCGGACAAATTTTGACATAGAAAAGAAGACGGTAATTCGAAGCACCGCGATCGTCAATAACGTTTAAATTTTTCCCATTTTTCTCCCGTGCATTAAACAATCGAGACACGTTGCAAGTGAATAATTTTCCTCAAATTTTGCTTTTTCCACAAATTTAAGCTGCATTTTTGCTCTTTTTAATAGTTTCCTTTGTGATTATCGTACTTTTAATTTCCCACCTCGAAATAACTCAGACTGACAATTGTCGTAGCACGCAATTAGATTAACCAGGTTGCAAGTAATTCCTGTGAACAATTATTCCTGATTAAGCTTCGGTCGACGCTTTTTCCATAGAATCTCGCGGGTGTACTGACCTCTCCATTGTTGCAGACTGACTACGGATCAGTGCAATTTATTGCGATACCATATTGTTTAATTGGATGAATAAATGGCGGCTTTCCTCGCCTAATTACGTAGACGTAAAGTTTCATGTATGCGCTGAAAATGAAATTTCGTTAAAATCGGTCGATTTTTCCGACGGGTAACAGGATCAACTTACCGATTCTTAACGCTGCCAAATTTTTCAGTTTTTCCGAAACTGACAGCGAAAAAAAACTGTAGGAAAAACAAAAAATTTGGTTATCATGCAAAAAAAAATTAATGGATCGTAGAAAAATCGACTTTTTTCAACGCATCTTGAGTTTTCAGTGTGCCTACGTGTATACACGTTTATACATCCATGCGTACATACAGAAACTGCATATAGATGGCTCAATGTGAAAATTACAAGTCTGGTTAACAAAATAAAATACATAAATAAATGAATATATAAATATATATTATATAAAAGTTATTGAATATAAAATATTTAGTTGACCGTCAACGTGTAAGAGATTTAGGCGCGGCGTGAATTGCATCGTACAATATATCTGAGTGTGTCTGTCGAGTGACTGTGCGTATGAAGAAAAAAAAACAAAAATACATAAAAATTAATTACAAAAAAAACAACCCGTCGAATTATCAAGTTAAAGAATAATAATCGTCAAACGAATATTGAAATCGAAATATATATGATGTACCTAAGACGTAGTAGAGATTAAGGCAAAAATATGAAGATGCGAGCAAAACCCTGTGAACAAAATAAAACACGAGCGATAAATAATATTCTCGTGCATATCACGCCTAATTGGGTGATTAAGATTCAATGGGAAAAGATAAAATAATCGATATAGGAGAGCAAGTGACAAGAAGATTGAAAGAGCGCTTAACATTGACTCGGGAGGTTCGAGTTAAATCGCCGCGCGATAGGCAAATTCGTAGCGTCTTCGGATCAACGAAAATTTATATTCCACATTCGCTTTATTCGAAAAATATAGAAAAACCGCTGCTGTTCGTGCTCGAATTTATTTTCGGTGATTCGAAACACGGAGCACGTGGGATTCTACATTGTTCTCAATAACTTATAGAAAAATGAGGCCCTCGCGAGGTTTTTCGAAACACAAGATTTCCGGAGCTCTTTTCAAAGTTTTCACGTCCATTTCACCGCAAACTAACTCCCTTCGATCTTCCTCTGTCTTTCCAATTTACATCGAGCATCAAAACGAAAGGCGGAGGACAAAAATGTCAGCGAAAAAAAAAAAGCAAATTTTTTTTCCTTTTTTGACACTCTGACTTAACGCGCCTGGGCAAAGGCGAAAATACGATGAACCAGTCGCAACTATCTTGCAATTCTGAATACATGAATATCAGCAATTTCATAAACGAATGAGTCTAGACACACGTATTATCATTGCATACAACAAAAGCTGAATAATAAATGAAGAGTATAAGCGAATTGTAAATCCTATTAATCAATGACGCTTGTCGTACTCGTCGCCAATGACGAACCGTGTCCTAAAACTTGAAAGTGTACATATAGATAAATGTGGAAAGAAAATATCATCGAGATATGTAATAAGAGATTTTTGAAATGCTTGTAAAGGTCGATGCTGGAGACTAGAGTATTTCACGTTGTTTAAATCCTATCGCCACGTGTGTGTCTGTGTGCGAGTGTCTTTATCTCAAATTTTCTGTTGTCGGCTTATCAATTGTAGTGGATTTTAAAATAATCTTCGGGAGGTTATTGAAAATGAGTATTTCTTTGTATCATTGGATCAAAAGATTAACCTGAAGAAAATAAAAGATCGATTATTAAACGCCATTCTCGCTCAAGCTAGAAATTAAACAAATTTTCTTTTTTTTTTCTCGTACATTTTCGGCTCGCGATTACGATATTGTAAATGTCAATTTTACAGAACGTTTTTACACGAGTGTTCTCTTGTAGTTGTTTGCTTCGATCGGTAGTAGCGATGAGAAGAAAGATTCGAGCTAAACTTGACGTTAGATGTCTCGATAGTCGGCTAGACTTTGATGTGTCGTTGTTGATTGAGTTGTTGTTGATTTTTCAATCGATTTGAGCGACGATTTCATATTTTTTTAAATCCTCAATCAAATTCCGGGGACTCGAGCTACGCTGTGCGCGCGTCTTCCACACTCGTGAATTTGTCACTTAGGCCTTGCTGTTCAAAGGGGAAACAAAATAATAGAAAACAAACGAAACAATTATGTAAACTCGTGCTGACGAAATTTCAATTTGGAGACTTCGACACTCTGAAGTTTCCATTAAACTCACTATAGTTTCTTCTCTCCTCAGAGAAATTGCAAATCATTGCTCGTCCACAAAAAACTGCTACTCTATTCTCCAACTCGAGATTCTCCATCTCTTGGGCCTTTCATTTCGCAAATGAACGAGAAAACTTGAAAAAAAAAAAAAAAAAAAAAAAAAAAAAAAAAAAAAAAAAAAAAAAAAAAAAAAAAAAAAAAAAAAAAAAAAAAAAAAAAAAAAACAAAAAAAAACAAAAATTGTCATCCTCGGGACGGACAATTTTTCTTTTTCCGACTCGAGTACCTCGGAATAATATTAGACAATCTTGTTACACTGCTTCAGAGTTTATGCATTTCTGACTACGTAATGACGCCAAGTATCATTGGACGCAGCTAACTGACCACTCAATAAGATCGATTAACCAATGGACACTTAAAGAAAAAAATTTTTAAACAATTGAGAATAAAATAGACACGATGATTGCCACAAATAAATGAGCGAAAAATAAAACAATGAAGACGAGATACAGTGATATAATTATACTCGATTCCGCGGACCACTGGAACACTGTACAACGACTAAGTTACAATAATTATTAAATATATAGAATCGAGTCTTTAAGGTCAAGGCACACACGGGGCGCAACTAGTGTACATTATTTTTTGATAAATTATCAATTATTCCCAAAGCCTTGTCTCGCACCATTGACACTTTTTCTTTTCTTTTTCCAAGTAGCCAAACTAACTGAAAGCAATTTGATTGAGGATTAGGGAATTAATAGACGCTAATATTTATGAGGTTATCGCGACCATACCGAGCAGATTCTCTTTTCATCCATTTTACTCGGTCGCTCATCCGACTGTTACTCTTTTTTTTCTATAGGAATAAATAATAGAGCACCGAATGGATGGCCGAGTCTTGGGCTCATTGTCTTCAGGTTTGAGAATTTATAGATTTTTCGTTCCCTTTTTCTATGACACATGAATATCCACTATCAGTCAGTGAGAGTGAGAGCCTCGCTCTGTTCGATCGGCCTCGGAGGCCGTTCAAAACTTAAGAAACTTTTGCTACGCTGCTCCAAGTCGTTTATTCGAATTAATTGTACGCCAAGGAAAAATAGTATGAAAAAAAGGACGAGATTGAGGAGACACGAGTTGGTTCTGAGGAGAACGAACGCAGAGCTCCCAGAAAGATAACTCAGAGGCTACATATTTAGATAGTCGTGAAGAATTAGATTTTAGAGTCAATCGAAAACAGACTAAAAGATTAGTCTCGTTTGATATACATACGGAAAAGAAACGACGCTTTTAGACTCGTCGAGAGAAGTTAGTGTTGCTATTTTCAATTCGTTTTCATGGTGTTATTTGTTTTATTTATCTTGCGACGAAAAATGTTGCTTCGAGTAGAGGAAAAGTCCGGATTTTTCTATCGGAATCAAATGGAGGATCCTAATTAGTGTGATTATTATGAGGAACGGTTGTTTCATAGTCCAACCGCCTTAGTTACCGATTTTAGTTCGAGGCCACTCGAAATACATACAGATATTTATATGAACAATATATTTACTATAACTATTATTATTCGTTTGGACGTAGTCATTATGATTGTTTACGTAATACATAACCTTACTGGCTCATTATTAAAGCTTATTAGTTTCTTTTATCAATGTTAAATTGAATAGCAAGCGACCGAACGGACGCACGACTGCCAACAAAGATGAGCATAGTTTTAGTTCGAGCATCCTTATATCTGACGAATTATTTTGTTTTTTATTTTGTATCGTTATTTTGAGCCATTCTAAAGCGATTTTATCGTATGAAAAAAATGGAGCCTACTTTACGTTTTTCTTTTTTTTTGTTTCGGAAAAATAGCAAGAGATTTAAGAAAAAAATATTGAAAATTTTTTTAACTAAGGCAGATCGTGATTGAATGAAAGAAACGATCGTCTCGATGGTAGTTCGAAGGCCTAGTCCCCATTAGATAGCAACGATTATTTAGGGAAAAACTATCGCGAGATTGTACCCTCGTCCGGTATATAATATTTGTCAAATTTTCAACAATTCTTGCCTGTTTCGGCGGCAACGAATGCTCATTTTCTTTCGATATTTCCATCGACTCCGTGCCCCTCGCGGAAACTGCGCTTCCATTGGAACAAGAAAACAATTGCGAGATAACGAATTAAAAAGCAAATACAGAAAAAACACACATCCGAGCTTCTTCTTTTCGAGCAGCTCGCCCTTATTTCCCTTTCGCATCTAGAAATCAGTATTCTCGCGGAGTCTCTGTCCTAAGAAATTACGAACACGGTATCTCCGCTCACGTCCATGTTTTCTCCCGAAAGTATCCGAACCAAGAAAGTACCTTCTCACTAATTAACACGCCAGACCGATCGATGATTTGTCAACGAATCTTCATCCTCCATTTGTATTTTCATTTCCTAAAATCAATACGGGATTTTTATAAGTCCAACTAAATGAAACATTATTTTTACGATAAAGGGCAGAAGCTGAATCAGAGGGAACGTGGCTTGGAGAGATACCGTTCTGTAGAAGCTCAATATTATTTATCTTGCTACGAATAGACCATTTCTTTATTTAGAGAAAGAAAAAGAGCTAAGAGACTAACTGTTTTTTGTATATTATGTTAAATGTATAACACGTATCGTACTAATGATATCATACATTTATATTTATGCATATTCGTGGGTATTGACCCACAAATATATATAAATATATCGTTTATTATTAAACAATAAAATTACGGAAAAAAATATTCAAACAAAATAATATATCGTTAAATGGGCTGTGGTAGAAAACCTTTGTATACTCCGTGCGCACCAAGCGAGACGAGTCCTGATCAAAGTTTCAGGTTGCCTCGATTTCGCCATTTTCATGAGAAACGAAGAAAAAAATAAGAAAAATGAATGTGTAGAAGGCAAAAAAAATCGGAGAAATGAGACGAAAAATAATTAGGAGAAAAAGAGATGTGGGTTGTGGACGGACCCGTCTCATATTCTGTCACACAACGACCACCGTGCACAAAACTGTACCTTATTAATAAATAATAGATAGAAACGTCTTAATAATTGTCAATAAAGCTGTTACGTCACTCTCGTCGTTTACTCGGACGAGGGTCGCGATAAGTTTATGGTGTGAGAACAAAAAGCTTATTTGAGCTCGACGAATGAAGGAAATATTCGAATTAACTAAAAACATTGTCAACGCCGAACGTCAATCATTATATTAAAAGAAAAACATTCGAAAATACTGTTTTATGGCGATTTTTTCACGTATCCTGTTGCTGCTGATGGTTCGACTAAAAAACAAACGAATTTCGCGGAATTATTATAGATAGATATACTATTACACGATTTCATTGTCCAACAAATCGTTACATTCATTCGTGCGCATTCGGAACTCCCTCAAATTCCTAGACTACATGTGTCGTTTATGGGATGTTTACCTTGAGACTCGAGCCCTCAAATTTTTGACATTTTTCGACCTTGATTTTCGTACCAAATTCAATTTGATTGAAAATTTAACAAAAAACCATAGAATCACTTTCATCCTGCACGAGAGCAACATTTTTTTTCTACAAGCTTTTCCACTTTTTCGCAGCTGCCAATCAACGTCATCAAGACTGAGCCAATAAAATGTCAATTTCGGAGAAAATAGTTAATTGTGCGATCATTACATTTCGGAAAATTCGAGTGTCAAAAAATGACAAAAGTTTGAGTGGCCAGCGTAGAATGTTTGACATGTATGCTCATCGGTTTTATTTTTCTCCGGCATTCTGGTGTCGTTGTTCATGCGTTATTCCAGCCTCAAGGTCAATGAGCGCCTGCTGCTGCTTTGGCATCAACATAGTAAAAACATGAGCATCGTGTAATGGTTCGTACGAGCCGAGCGTATCGAATCAACGATATCGCGTTTGATAAAATTCACACAAATTCGTAACTGTTAGCAACAAACGGTGATGGAGATTTGAAAAAAATAAAAAAACAAAGAACCGAGAGCGAAAGAAGTAGATCCTTAGGCTCGAAGAGTGACTTCCGTTCCAATGTAAAAGATAAAAAATGATTGGGAAGAGACTGCTTCGAAAGTGAGCGAGAAAAACGTCATTGCGATTATCTGTCTCCTTCGCACTCGAACGATGACAAATGACAAATATGCTATAATGCCACTTTGTTGTGGAGTGTTGAAAGTAGAAATGCCTGTCGTTTATTATATTTATTTATATTATTGCGTTTTTATCGTGTTTCTCCTTAACACACGAGGTGCTTAGATGATGTTTTTAGTGCGTAAATGCATAATATATTTGTGACTGACTCGCACACACGTTGAGTCCAAGTCTTCATGAATTTTCGCGTGTTTTCAATAATATTTATGATCGTTCGTAAATATGTGACACTAAAGGTCATCTTAAACGAGCTATGTTGCCGTGTATTTCTTTATTTTTTGGTTGGTTTTTAAAACGATACACAACGACCTCGTCAAAGAGATTATACTGGGTAAGAATCCGTTTTATGTACATCTTTGGATCTGCTAAGCAGTTGCGTTTTATTCAAAGTGTCCTTTCTATGTAAACTTGTTTGTCCCACAAGAAAAAACGAAAGCAAATCAGTTATCAATAAATGGTACCTTTCATGTTCGGAATCGACGTGTCCACTGCATCCTCTCCATAAATTACAAGGAACAACGTGGCCTTTTTTGACATCCTCAATTATTAGTATTCTTCTTGATAATCGAGAAGGAACTGAAATTTATTTTTTTGAATGTTCCATTGCTTTTGCTAATATTTTTCCCTCCGATCTAAATTTGACTTTTTTTCACTGCCGGATAAACGACGCGTTTGCTTTTTTCAGTGCAGCTTCTGCGTCTTTTTGTACAACTGACAATTTTGGTTCTACAATTTTTACGAAATTATTTATTTTTCGAAAAATTCAGGCCTTCGTAATTACTGGACCGACTCCGGAATCAGGTGAGCAATTGGCCGTTCCTTCGGATTCAAGCACCACTTTTTACAGTTTTCAATGTTTTTTAATTGCTCGAAATAAATTTGGATTGGGAGACGGAAAAAAAACTGACGATATCGCTTTCACGTATTTTATTCAAGTTCTTACATATCCTACACTACGCGCGACGTGAATTCCATTTTATCGCATATTTACACATTATTTGTTCATATAGTTTGTTTTTTTTTCTCTTCACATGTGTTGCTCGGTCATACGTCCACAAAAATTATCAAGTTTTTTTTCAAATCGAGTGCTGCAATGAATATTTTTTTCTCCTCTTACAAAACAAAGAGAAATACAAAAAAAATACATCGACAATATGTGAGTCTCCTTTTCGAAGGCTGTCTAGTGGAGTAGCATTCGAAAGTTGCTCGGTGTTAACACGCAGCCAGAAATCTATTGGAAGGTTTTTCTATAATTTCCATTTCGAGACTCGATCTTTTTTTTGCATCGTGTTGCTCTACACTATGCATTTTTTTAATAGAATTTGTAGAGTATTGGGAATAGTGAGAGAAAAAAAAAAGAGAAATTAACAAAAAGCAGTGAATCGTGTGTATAGGATTTCTCAAAAACGAAGGTTCACCCATTCGCCATGGGAGCTGTGTGTTTGTTTGTTTGAAAAGAATTCATATTGTACGGTATTATTTAGAGTTATATATTTATATACATATTTATGTATATATATAAATATATAAATATTATCGGTTAATTTGCTATACACAAAAGCCTGAAGACACAAAATAAAAGTATAAGAATTACATATATTTATATATAAAAGATAAAATTGGTTCGCTATCGACGCGACACGCCTCGAGGTTCTGCGAGCTCCTCTCTCAAAAGAGTGCCGCTGGACACATGAATTTTCCAATAAAATTACGGATACGTTGCGAAGAAAAAACATAAGTAATAAAAAAGAAACGGAGAGAGGAAAAAACACATTTGAATTCAATTAAGTTAAAGTTTCACATTTGGCGCGCCTGTCTTTTGCGACGATTTTTATTCTCATTAGTTACGCACCACTTGAACATTCTGGAGTATCCCTCGCTCGTGTTTCCACCAAAAACCTCCAACGATCGCCTCTCACTTCCGTTCCCAATGTTCATGGTTCACACTAAAGTTCATGAGCGACTTTATCCATTAGCCTTTTTATTCTGACTTTTGTACTTGAGAAATCGAAAAAACACAGACGCTGTCGCGTTTTTAACGAAATCCATTGCATTACCAAACAAACGTCCTCGTCTCCTTTATCCTCGTCTTCTCCTCCATCTTCATCTCTCCCTCTCTATATGTTCCCCATTTACTTCACTCCCTCTGCTTCTCCCTTTCTCGTGATAGGAGCTCGGACTATTTAACTAATATTCAAGATAAAACACAGTTCGATTTCTCTTGAACGTTCCCGTCCGCCTTCTCGATCTCCATCAACAGCGTGTGAAATATATCGGCAACGGACTGAAAAATTATTATAAAAAAAAAAACTCATTAAATTCTTGATCCATCGAATGAGACAGATCTTAATGAGCTAAACTGGTAAGTGCTTCGTCTTCACACCGATTTTATACCAATTTGAACCACACTGGTGTCTGACTTTGTTATTGACTGTGAAATGTTTTGGAAACAAAAAAATATCAAGATCGTCAATCCAGGGAGTAGGAAATTAACATTTTTGTCTGCTTCTCGTTTAGCAATTTTCCGTTTTTCATATTTTCTTCACTACATTCAATTTATAGACACAATTGTGAAAATTGAGCATTTATGCAACTAGCCAATGACAGTAGTTACTGAAATAACGTTGCCTTAATGTTTCACATGCCCAAATTTTATCTTTTTTTTCCGAAACGACTTTTCAAAAAATCTTTTTATTTTTTATGTTAAAAATAGTGAGTGTATCGCATCCTGAAATTCTTGGATGGACCATTTGGTAAGGTGAGTTTGTTTTTCCCATAAATAGTTGAAAATTTTTTTGACTTTTGACGAAATAATGAAAAAAATATATAATATAAATTTTTTAATTACCTCATTTTGTTTTGCACTGGTTTCGAAAAAGGCTGCGTGCCAGAGATCAGCCAAACGTTTTCCCTCGTCGGTTTTTACCATTCTATCTACATACAGGTCTGTTTTGTTGCCCACCAATACGATCGGAACACTGTGAAAATATCGGTCGAATTAACAAAGAGAAGTTAGTGCTTTTTTTTTTAAACGAAATTCATACCAATGTCTCGGACGACATTTGATTGCATTCAGCCTGAAACTTACTTCCGTTTGCCGGTAATGTCGAGCAGCTTGTCGTAAATAATTTGCACGACTTCGAAGCTCTTTGCGCTCGTTATACTGTAGACGAGAACGTAACCGTGAATATCCATGGAATATTGTTCCGGGAATATGCTGTATTCATCCTGTCCAGCTGTGTCGACCAATTTCACTTCGTAATCTTGACTATTGACCCGAGTGTTTTTGGTGAATGCTGCGCAACAAATTCTCGTTATTATTAACAAATACCTTGACGAGAATGCAAAAGGAACTGTATCCATGACGCTTATGTTCCCAAGAAAGCCACTATTCAGAATAATATTTTTCACTTTCAATTCGAAATTTCAAGACACATTCAGAGACCGCGTAAGTAGAAAATTGACAAAAAATCCAGACTCCGATAAACATTGCCTTCCTGAATGGCCATCGGGCGCTTGGCAAAATGAACAAAATTTTAAACTCATTTCTCGCAGATCGTCGAGTAACGTTTTGAAGTTATTGTATTTTCCACACAAAATATTTGACATTTTTCCTGAAAGCTTTAAAAAAACCTTTCTTCCATTTTCAATTCAGCGTATCATCGACATTTCGACGTTATTTTTTAAATGTTCTTTGTTTGGGTTCCGCTACTTCTAGAATTATTTTTGCAAAAATGTAGCGATAGCTGAAACTCAGCACATTCCTTCGAAGTGTGATTTCTCTTGGTCGAGCTCAAGCTAATGTATTGGTTTATGCGGTGATTAAAAGTTTGCTTGAACTTACTATTTTCAATGGTAGGATCGTAAGAATCAACGAATTGTCCTTCAACGAATTGTATACTGAGTGAGGATTTTCCTGTAAAGAAGAGACAGCGCGATAAAAAGAAATTATTGGGGAGAAGAGGTACAGATTTTTTGGGAGATTTGTAGGGACGTCGTCGATTGTTTTAGGGATAAAACTTACCTACGGACCTATAGCCCATAATAGCTACTTTTCTCTGTTTAGGAGGCATTTTTTAAGACCTTGAGACGTTTGCAATGCAACGAGGATAGTCCATAAAGACTCGATCATGCTCTAGTTGAAGACTGAAAAAGAAAGACAACGGAAAATAGGAAATTTTATTACAACAAAGAGAAAACGGAGAGAGGGAAAGATAGAATGAGAAACATGACGTTTTGGAACTTTTGACCTTGCAACCTATTGATAAGCTTTTGCAAATAAAGAAAAGAAAAAACACTGAGAACCAAGAAACAAGATTTTCGTCTAGACAACGTGAAAGTCACGTTACGAAATTAAATTTCCATTTGTTCTCAATATGCAAATGTATTCGCGGAAACCTACGCGTAACGTGTTTCACTTGGCACACGTTTCAATAACGCGTGTTAATTCGACGTCACTGGAGAGTTAAACTTACGAATTTTTGAATGTACTCATAGAAGCCCAAAATAATGCTAATTTTTTGGGAAGACTCGAGCGAAGAGGCGAAAAAATGGAGAGAAAAAAGGAGAACTGGAAAACCAATGAATACGGGAGCGCGTTATTCGAGCTCGCGTAATCTCTGCGACACTCTCGTACTCTCGTGCTTTATTTCTGACAATCGTCACAGGGGGAAAACTCGATACAGGCAGAGAGCCACGAGCGAGCAGAGAGACAAAGCGTAATCTTGAGCCAGCTGCGTGTGTCGTTGATATTGAAACGTTTCGATGTTTATCGAGAATCAGAAACAAACGTAGAAGATAAAAAGCCTATGATTTGTATGAGAATATGTTGGAAAACCACGGTGAAACTTCAATTCGTGTTATCTGCTTGTCGAAAAAGACTAACGGGCGTGGGTGGGATAAAGACGCGTTATGCTGCCTTCGTGCTTAGGTCACGCCGGAACGAAAGCGTCTTTGACACATCTCTATGTATAACTATTTTTAATGAAGGATTCACCGAAGGAATAATAACGTAAAATATTTCGATGGTTAACACAACTCGTCGATTTAATTCCGCGTACCAAACACTTTTGTATACCTGCAGAGTTGAATAGGGAGATCTCCAATGTTATAGGGCTCAAGTGGTTCCTACAGAGCGTCGCTTTTTCGTAGCGGCCAACTAGTGAAGCTGCCGTAGATGTTCTTTTGCTCGGTTGCGCTTGCAGAAGCCCGATCCGTTCGACAGAGAACAGGCACATGTATTATGTGACTGAGCAACATGTAAATATTACAAATGGGTGAAACAGAGCTCATTAAAAATATAAAAGGAAAATGAAAGACAGAAATACGGACAAATAGAAAACTATTGTTCGAATGTAAGAAACAGGTTAAACTACAAAATTATACACTGGAAAACTCTGTTCTTTCGAGTGTTCCTGATAAACGTCGACCGTTTTTCGCTATAATAAGTTGGCACTGCCATAAAAAAAATTTTCGCTTCATTGTAAGTTTTCCAACCGCGGTCAAAATAAGCGACGCTGTGTAGGAACCACTTGAGCCCTATAGCATTGGAGATCTCCCTATTCATCTCTGTATTTGATTACTATTTTATTCCCTTCCATAAGATTTGGTTCAGGAATATCGGTGATGATGTTACAATAGTTTAAGAAAGCATTTTTTCACCGTAATCAATGAATCATGAATTAATTATATACTGTGGTAACTGGTAGTAGTAGAGAGGACCGCTTTCCTAGGGACTTTCTGTGCTCAAAGTGTGCGCCGCTGCTGTGGCTACACCGCCGGAAAACCACCTTCAGGTTATAGAAAAATTGGAAAAAGTATTGAGGCATTGATTCATAATAATAAAGGAATCAGGTCTCACCGTAAGTGCAGGTTACGTGAATATATTAGACTAACCTGCACATTATGAACGAATGAGAAAAATTGAAATGATTTTCAAGCCTAACGCTATCGGAGAATCTCTTATTTAATATGAAACGTCGTCGCGATCTTTTGACGGCGGCAGAAAGAAATCACCGGAAGAACCGGAAGTTCGGCACCGAGTACCGACAGCAGTCGCACACTCGCACCTTTTGTAGTATACATAACTGTCACGGTCACATAAAAGCCAAATATAACACTACAAATTCGTCACCTTAACCTATAGCTTGTTCCTCTTTTGCGTATCGGAAATTGTCTAGTGCGATCAAAATCAGGTAAATAATACGATTCTGAGCTCGTAAACTATTGATTCATGCAAAAATTCGTCGAGATGATGTTAAATCAATGGATCGCCGAGGCGGAAAAGAGACTTTCGGTCGACTGCCAGTGAAATAAACAAAACCAAAACATTGGTTCGATTCAATCCTTCACATACAAACTCCCCGTTCAATTCGGAACTTTACAGGCCAACTAAATAACGAAATAAATAATGGAAATAACGCGAGGTTTTTTGAACACGAAATTTCGAAATTCGATCATCGTTGTGGCGAAACATTTTTTTAGCGTACAAAGTATCAAACGTGTAAGGTACGTTTTTCCCAAATTGCGCGTTGCGTAATTCAACGCGCCATAACCTATAAATCCGACTTATTTCCATGTTTTACGAGAATTGAAGGTTCAAATCGGGTTTTTGCAGATTGGCAGAGGTCGGGAAATTGGAAGCTCCCAAATTACAAGGCAAATATGACACTGGCCAATTGATTTTACACCGTGTTTTCGGATATCGCGGTGTCATCCTTTTTCCTTGGCTCGCTAGGGTTTACGACAGAGATTTGCCGAGCAAAAAAGAAGGGTAAACAACCAACAAACAAAACTCCTTAATAATTGTTGCTGCCGAGCTTTCCAAGCCCCAAAACTATAAACAAAATTAATTTCTTGGTCCACAGTGTCGAAGAATCTAATTACAACAGCGTCGGGAAAGAAGTCAAAGGAAAAACTCATACTTTCTATCAAGTCCTGATCGATCAAAGAGATTGTCCTTTTATCGTGAGTTAACATTATTCATTTTACAAAGTCTCTATTGCGCAGAGTCAAGTGAACAAAGAAATCAAGAGTTTTTCTATCGAAAAACTCAAACTGGGCAAAGTAAACTTTTTTCCCACAAGTTCTTTGATTTGAAAAAATATAAATTCGAGGCTGTCCTGTTACCCAGAATTGAGTTCCTCAAGGATATTCCCCGTACACAATAAATTCATGAAAATTCGAGTTTTTAATCCGAAACTTCGGACACGTTTCTTCTGGGAAAATTATCTATGCGCCTGATTATTCATACGAATCGTTGTTCGAAGCATCATTAAGGATGCCAGCTCCAATGAAAAAAAGGGCCGAAAATCAAATTTTCAAATATTCAAGTATCGAAATACAAATGTGAGACAATTTCTTATAGCACTATCGATCGGGGGGACCAGCCGGGGGCTTGACGTGCTGGGGAGCAAGATTTAGTTGATTCTCTCATGTTTAATGCTTTGTGGTATCCCCTGAAGCGTCGGATTCTAATCGTGGTTCAATTTAATCTGTTTTTCTACGTTTTAAATAGAATTTTGTCGTAATTGATGAATACGAAACTTAATTGAACGATAAAGATTGAAAATCAATGTTTAATTTGTTTTTCACTGAGATAAACGGATAAATCGCTGAAATAATCGATTCGTGTTTATGATTGAATTTCAGCGAGCTCAGACAGAAGCAGTGACTTTTTTGGGTAATCACGAAAGCAGTAGAAGCTTATACGCTATTCCAGGCTTGGATTACGTTGCCCACGAAGATATATTGCCATATTCGACGAACGACAAGACTGCTGTGCAGCACGAGCTTTTCGACAAGTTTTTGGCTTTCCATCCTGACCGAGATCCTCCATTCGTAGCCCAGGAAACACTCACAGCTTGGCAACAAAAAAATCATCCATGGCTCGAACTGTCGGATGTTCATAAAGAAACTACCGAAAATGTACGAGTTACCGTCATACCGTTTTATATGGGATGCAGAGAGAGCCAAACCACATCGGTTTATTGGGTACGTGAGAAATTTTCATCTCGTTCGTTAAATTTTCATTTTAATGGCAAAATTTGACAACACGGAAAATTTTGCGGTGGCCAATTCTACTGTCACTCCAGATTCTCCTTTTTCATGTTTTTTTTTGCAAATATTAAAAAAGGGTTTGATACCCATTGTTCGTTGATTTCCTTCGGGTCACCCGATTATGGTTGAAGGAACGAGTCTGCTTTCTTGTTCACAGTGGCGTTACTGCATCAGATTGGAAAACATGGGTGATCTGAGTGTGCAATTGCGGGAACGCCATTGGAGAATATTTAGCTTGTCCGGAACGTTAGAGACGGTTCGAGGACGTGGAGTAGTGGGACAGGAACCAGTATTGTCAAAAACTTTGCCAGCTTTCCAGTACAGTAGTCACGTTAGTCTGCAAGCTCCAAGTGGTCACATGTGGTGAGCATTTTTTTCCGAATAATAGCCAACGAAGGGAAACGTTTTTTCTGAAATTAAGAAGAAAGTTCCGAAAAGTGATCGTTTAATCATTCGAGTAAGTGCATGTTGGGTCAATCTGACCCAAAAAGGAAATTAAATGCCAAACACTTAGTAGCAGAAAATTGTTGGGGTCAAAACGACTCAGTGTGTACGCGAAGGATTAAATAATCTTAATCTTTCCTTCATTTACTTTTTCGTATTAAAAAGTACTGTGACCTTGATCGCTTTTTCAAGTTTGAAAAGCATTTTAATTCGTTACTTTTCATATTTCTTAATTTTTATCTCTCGAAATCATGAAATTCGTGTACCACTTTTTCAATATTTATTTTTTAGGGGAACATTTAGAATGGAACGTGAAGATGGTTACACTTTCGACTGCAGAATACCGCCTTTCTCGTTGGAATCGAAAGTCGACGAATCTGCAAGCCCGAACGTAGAAACGTAAAATTGAGCGTGCGAAGGGGAGCGAAAAAACTCATTTCGTTTACGAGATAAATTTTTGACGATTTGTGGAAAAAAAACGGAACAATGTGAAAAATCCAGCCCAGAATACCCAGTTTGTCTTTTGGCAGTAAACACGATGAGACTCGTCCTTGATGGAATAAATGATCTTGTTCTCATCCTTTAAATGTATATATTTATTTTGCTAGGTGACTTAGTCATGTAGGTAAGATTTTAAGTTGTATACAACTCGTTGGGCAAGCAATAAATATTCTTACTCGCGCAAAACTCTTTTCTATTCCTTTGACTCTTTGGATCCTGCTTTTTCTCTTTCGACGCTCGAGCATGTACACCGGTACGTGAGCTGGTGCGAAAAAGGCAAAAAACATTGAAGAGATGAATTTTTATTTCAATTTCCATTAAATAATTTTTTTTTTTACCGTTTCACTTTTCTGGGGTGAAATATTTTTTGGACATAGCATTTTTTTTTTTTCTGGGTAAAAATTTCATTCGATTCCGTGAAAAGGCAAGAATTTTTTTCAACCCTCTGCAATAATTTTGGAGAAATTGCATTTTTGCAGCGAAAAATATTAATTTTCGTTTCTTCGGGCTCGAATTTGATACATGAGTCACAATTGAGGTTTGAATTTTTACTTTTCCATCTAACACCACGTCATATTTTCTATAAGGTTCCTGCCAGCTAGAGAATAGCTCAACCGATAGTGCGCAATGACTCTTGCACACATAAAAACTGGCACGCACTTCACACCTCTTACCCAAACTCTCGAGTTACCCCAACACGTGTAACATCGCCCGCTTAGAAACGCGATCACTTCAGTACCACTCCTTTACATTTCGTCAAAACCGATATATCTTTTTCGACGAATGGATCATAATTGGGGACAAACAGATTTATCGTTCTTCAGTTCTAAGGGAGTCCAATATCCCTACTATTTTGCGCCGATTTCTTCCTATAAATTGAAAGACCACCGCAAACCACAACCCATTATTATCTTCTGCTTGCACGTCCTAGCGTCGTGTCGAACTTTGAATCTTTTTTATTGAACGAAACTAAGTTATAATTCAACGAGCCAAAGGACGTATCGAAACCAACGAGCAGGTCAAATAATATTTAACCAAAAGTACATGTCTCTACCAAAGTGACCATTTCTCTTGAATCTGATCCGCGTCAATAAATTATTTTCCTCTAATTTTCTGGGATAAAAAGTGAAATAAAATTTGTCTGCATTGTACCGAATCTCAAGTTCTCTAAATTCACATTTCTCTCTGGGTCATTTTGGATTCACCCTGGTGCGATAAAATAATGGGATTTGAGGTCGATCCATGGCCGAGAGGATTTGGTTTTTATTTTGTAAAAAGTCGAAAATATATTTAAAAAAAAACATATTTCTTTAATTTGCGAAAAAGCAAGGACTTTATTCGAAAAAACGGAAGTGATGGTGTCGCCATACGCGGAACTGACGTCGATATAATGAAGTTTTCGAGCCGACGCCTGGCCTGGTGACGTATTCGTGTATCTTACGAGTGTAGAGGGAAAGAGAGTCTCGTAGAAAGTAGCCCGCAATCATTCTCTCTGCCAGACAAGAAGTGCAAAGAGGTATTATTCTCACCGGGCTCCGGCGTACTTTTTCATACAGACGAGCGGGTAAACAAACAGCAAGTTTTCATCAATCCAAAAAAATCACCATGGCTGAATGTAAGTACAAAATTTTTAAGTGCTTCGCTTGTTTCTTTTTTTTCCACGTCTACAAGCATCATTGAGCTTATGGGGCGAATGAAAGGGCAGGTCTATTAATGAGCATTTGCAAAATTTCAAATGGAGGAAACGAAAGGATCTGTACGTAAACAATGAAAACATAAGAAATTTGGATTCCATGACAAAGCGAAATAGAGCTTCGCTTTGTTTTTTTCTCAAGTTTCACGCGTGCCCCCAGTTTCGATCGTAAAATTCAGAGTCCTCCCACGCAAAAAAATAACTTGGAACAATTTCTTCCTTCTCCTTTTGTCCGAGTTGGAGAAAAAAATAAAAATGTTTGGACGAGTGCAGACGCACGAACCGCTCCGAGAGCCGAACGAAACGTTCTTGCGAACATATAAATAGGTCAGGAAACAAAACACAAGACGCGGCGAAAGGGAAAGTGCCGCAAACAGCTGGGCACTTTTTTGTCTCGGCCGTGTTTTCACGGTTCATCATCTTTATTTATTCTTTTCTTTCTCTCGATGCACTCCTCGTGAAAGCCATTTTGACCATTCAGTCTAACGTCACTATGGCCAACTCGAATTTCATTCCCCGTCAATGCTTATAACGAGAACAAAGAAAAAGTCTCACATTACAACGACTGGTGTACGCGACATATCTTATCCGAAAACCGATAACTGATTTACTGTTTTCGACCTAACGAGAAATGAATTAACCGTGTACAGGTCGTTTCAAAAATATTGGTCAACTCGTCTCGTACCGCAAACTATTTCTGAGTTATTCATTTGTTTCGATCAACCTAATTAGGATGATTGTAAAAATGCAATTGTTACGGAAAAAAATCCTCCATCTTTTTTTTTGTAAAAAAATTCCGATTCAACGATTTCAGAACGAGAAAAATGATCTTTCGCCAATTGAGCTGAGACAGAGAGTGCCAGTTTCTTTTGTGTTCTCAAGTTTTCTGAAAAATAACAGATGTTGACGTTTTTTTGTATCTCTGAATTCATAACGGTCAATCGTTCGAAGTAAAATTCATAAAAAAAAAGAGAACATGGCCGGAGTCCAAATCCACTCGAAATTTTCGATCTATCCGCTCAAAGATGTAATATTTTCTTTTAGTGTACTTCGACTTTCGACGTTTCGTAAAGGCCTCTCGGCCTATCACATGATTCGCTCGGCGTATTTACTAGTCAATCGACCAATCAACCGTTCATCCAATTCTCCTGCTAAATTGAACGTTTTATTTCGCTCCAGTCACAAGTCAACATCTCGAAGTGTTTTTACTATAGGGCGTTTCATTTTCATTTTCCATTCTTGAACTCGAAGTCGTCTCACGAGAAAATTTGTTCCTGGAGCCAGGAATTCATTTTTTTTTAAGATTCTTAAGATCCTAATCAGCGAGAGCATTAATTTCAAAAATTGGGTATTTGCATCGTTTTTACCGAAATCTGAAAATCCGTTAGTTTTATTTTTTTTTATAATCAAAATTAAAATGGGCCAAAAAATCAATTTTGCATGAGGATTAGGCTTTGTGATACCAAAAGATTGAAAAGTTGTTTTCAATGGTTATTCATTTTCACAGCTGCAGGTGTTCTGACCGTGGAGACAATAGCGCAGATGCGTGAAAAATTCTATGCAGACGAGAGAAATATCCAAGCACAAAATGTTGTCACAAAAACAGATCCCTTTGAGGCTTGCATTTCACGCAGGAAGATGCAGGAGATGCATTACGTTTTTTCAAACAAAATTGAACTGGAGGGTAAACCGATAACAAACCAAAAAAATTCTGGCAGATGTTGGATCTTTGCGTGTCTCAATATGATGAGAATTCCATTCATGAAGCGATACCACCTGGAGGAGTTTGAGTTCAGCCAGACGTATCTCTACTTTTGGGACAAAGTAAGTCCAGAACTTTTCATTCCGATCAAATCATTGGCAAATTATTTTCACAGGGGCTTGGCGAGTCAGAGAAACAAAATTTTTTTGATTTTTAAATAATTAAAAAAATTAAATTTTGTTCGTTTGTTCTTGGCAGATCGAAAGGAGTAACTATTTCCTACACAACATAGTAAAAACAGCGCGAAAGGGCGACGAAATAGACGGTCGTTTAGTATCGTTTTTGTTGAACGATCCAACGTGCGACGGTGGTCAATGGGAGATGTTGGTGAACCTGATAAATCGTTATGGTCTGGTGCCAAAGACGTGTTTCGCAGAAGCGTGGACGAGCGAGTCAACGAGTCGTATGAATGCAATATTGAAGTCGAAGTTGCGGGAGTTCGCGAAAGAACTTCGAGATGAAGTGAAGAAAGATTCGTCGGAGCAAGCGATACAAGAAAAGATATCGGAGCAGATGGACGTCGTGTTCCGAATCGTAGGTATTTGCTTGGGCATACCGAGCGAGAAAGTAACTTGGGAATATTACGACAAATCGAAGAGTTATCACACAGTCGGGCCGATCAGTGGATTGGAATTTTACAAGCAATATGTCCAGCCGTGCTACAACGTCGACGACAAAATTTGCCTCGTCTCAGACCCCAGACCGAGCAATTCTTATGGAAAGCTTTACGAGCTCGATTACCTTGGCAATGTTGTTGGTGGTCGTAAAGTTTTGTATAACAACCAATCGCCTGAACAACTAATCGCATTGTGTGCCGAAAGCATTAAAAAAAATGAGGCCGTTTGGTTCGGCTGCGAAGTCTCCAAACGTATCGCCTCTAAGGCCGGACTTCAAGATCTTGAAATTCACGACTTTAAAGCGTTGTTTAACACCGAAGCGTTCATCGGCTTGTCCAAAGCTGACAGACTCATTTATGGCGATTCCATGATGACCCATGCCATGGTTTTCACTGGATATTCCGTGAACGTGAGTTCATTCTCTCATTTTTACTGAAATATGCGTTCTAGAGTCGAAGTTTTCACAATTTCTATTTTAATTCTTAAAAATTGAAAATCCTTGAAAAAAATGCTGCATATTAAATGATGCACGTGAAAAAATCGTCTGAATGAATTTACAGAATGCGTCAGAAATCACCAAGTTCCGTGTGGAAAATTCCTGGGGCGACGATCGAGGTGAAAAGGGTTATTACGTCATGACCACCGACTGGTTCAAGGAGTTTGTATTTGAGGTGGTAGTCGACAAGAAATTGGCTCCGCCGGAAGTGATGGCAGTTTTCGAGCAAGAACCAATTCTCCTGCCACCATGGGACCCCATGGGAACCTTGGCTCAGTGATGATACTCGAATGAGATTGAACTTGAGATCCGAATTGATAGTTCGGCGGTTTTGTGGTCGCGAGAATGAAAAATCTCGCTCGGAGACTTTTTTCATTAGTGATATAGCGATAAGCAATTTGTAGGTTTTCATGGCAGATTCTCATTCTCGTCTCATTAGAGCTCTTTTGGAAAATTCATTAAAATTAAATTGCATAACGTTCAATCCACGGATTCTTCGTGTTGAATTAAAGACTTGGGTTTCAACTGCGAGAATGAAATACACCGGACAAAACCTTCATGAAATATTAATTAAGAAAAAGAACGCATGCGTGTTCAAGACTTTTCCACATTTTCCAATTTTTCAAACGAAACCGTAGTTTTAATCTCCAATTATTTTCCATCTTATTAGGGTTAAGCGCTGAAAACACACGCGCTTTTGGTAATCGATCACGAACTCTTGATTTTTCTCATCATGTCGATTATTAAAACGGAATTTTAAATTCATTCAATGTTAAAAGACAATTCTACGGCTAAACGGTAAGGAAAAAAACAATACCACCGCTACAAATCGAAAAAATGTTAGTCTTAGGAGAGCATTCAACTCGTCGCTCCATTAGCGCGTAATAAGCCGCATTTATAGTTCAGCGTAACCTTCAGACAAGAAAAAATATATAAAAACACTGAAACTCAAAAATCGAATAATTCATTTCCCAGCCCCTCAATCACCGCATTTTCCATCCTTTTTTTTACCTGCATACATTCTGTTTTTTATTTACAAGTGTACAAAACTCGGTTTTGGAATTTCTTAAATAATTATCTAAATTTTAATATTTACATGTTTTTTAATCATTTCTGGAATTTATTCTTCTCCTCTCTTCGGAGTTTGTAACAATAACGCAGTTTTGCCCAAACACCCAGACACATGTTTTGCAATAAAATGTCTTTTTGATCAACGGCAAACTTGAAAATATCCATGATCATCCTTCTTGGGATTCTCAAGTTTCCCTGTTGCATTATACTCAGACATGCGTATAATTTACATCTTGCGACAAGCAGAGGATCATCCAACTTCAGAGCCAGAGCAAATTGCTGTGCCGATATTTTTCCAGCCATTTGAGCCTGCGCAGAGAAATATTTTTAACCTCGGTATTTACTGAATTCCTGTGAAACTCATTGCAGAGGAGCTTGAAAAATTCAGCGTCGTTTGGCCATTTTCTCCAATGAAATGACAAAACGTGTCAAAATTTTTCGCTCGTTGATTCGACAAACTTTTTTTTTTCATTTAATCTCTTTTATGGGAACTGGGCAACCTTACGCAATGTTGGAAATAATCTCCGAGTGCAGAGAAAGCTCCGCCGAGTGTGGAAAGCCAGGACATGGCGTGACTGATTTCTGTTTTCTCCAGGGCCATGCGAGTCGTTCTTTCCGCCCTGTAATATCGCGTTGTCGATGATGAAAAGTAATTTTTTAGGATCTGAGATCTATGTTTTGTAATTACCATCTGTAATCAAGGAATTGTTTCTTCGGCAGCCTCAATTTGATAAAAACCACAGGAATGTCATCGTGAGGAGCTGGTGGTTTGAGCAATTTTAGGAGGACTCTGATGACAGATTGGCGATAAAAGTTTGACCGTTTTAGAGTGTCGACATAAGCGGATACGACATAGGAATTAATGTGCCGAGCGTTCAAAAGTTTTGGAGCATAAAAAGATTGCGACTTGCAGTCGTTCTCTACGATCTCATCGTCGAAGTTGTTGTTCGATTGCTTTTCTGTCGTGTACTCGGCAGTGAATAAAGGGCTAACGATCAAATCGTCGTAGACTACATTTTTTAAATGTATGACTAAACGCAATTGAATTTCCATTATCGCGCCAGAGTCAAACACGACACAAAATAATTTCAATTATCTCTTGATTGTTCGATTTCGTGAGAACTACCGGCGAATTGAGTTGTTTTTGAGGTTAATTTGTTTTAGGTTAGCTTCATCGATCTTAGAAATAAAACATTTGGATGACAGGAAGACTGATGACGCGCGACCGCGATGATTATTCGTAACTCGTGCGCTCAAAAAACAATGCACCGCGAACCACGGTTTCGAACGTTAGCGGTGACATAACGCTGTTTTACTATAAAATATACGATTTCACTACAATCTCGCTTTATATCTTTATTTTCTGTACATTAACAAGTAACAGATTGAGGTAAGGTTAGTGAGAGATCCATATTCGGTTAAAGGACAACGCCGTCATTGGATGTTATACGATAAGCAGCGAACGCCTCTTGCGCGGGCAGATAAGATTCCATTCAAAACTCCCGCCATCTTCTAGTCTGGCTCGATATGTGGTGGGAAAAATAATAAGCTCTTCATTGCAACAATATATACGGGATTTCTGCTGGTTATGCAATAATCTAGCTGACCGATGCGAGCAGTAGAGACTACGTTGACCAATGAGAATCCAGCGTTGAGTCAATCCCTTCGATCTTGACCAATGAGAGTAGATTCTAAAATTTTGACCATATTTCCCCGGTACATCTTCGATCGACGAGAGTACGAAAGGGAAGGGGGGGTCGCACAATTGAAATCTAATTTGACACGTTGTTTGGTTGAGGAAGGAGAGTTGTTGATTATTCGCGGTAATTATGGTTGAAATAAATGTCGGGTACAGGCAATTCGCGACATAGCCTAAAACAATCGGAAGTAATCGGTTATACGTCATCGAAGCGGGGAAGCGTTTGACTTTTCGCCGTTGGGCGAGAAGCGCCTGCATCTTCCCCCCTTGCGACATTTCTTTCCTCTCCGCTACCCCCTCTCACCGTAGGTCCGTGTACCGGCTGCGTATTCCGCGTTCCGTTAACGGGAGAGGTACGAGGTCGAGCGCGGCTCTATTGGGGCCTCCGACGTCGGCCGTGACAGGTTGGAATCACCCTGTTCATTTGAATTAACGAAAATCGGAGTGTTTCATCGCGGTTGAAAAAAGCCAAGGTTCTAATTAGCATATCTCGGAGAAGTGATCTTTCTCGATTCTCATAGTTAACCATTAAATTTCGTTCGCTTATACAAATAAAAAAGTGGTCAAATCCGGTTAAGAAAATTTTCGTATACGGCAAAAAAAATCTAGAAAAATCAAGTTCGCGCGTCCAAGCGAAAGCGACCACATTCCTGCCGATAATACTGCAAGGACATTCGCATTGATTGTCCGAAAATTTTTACCAAGTTATCGCAACCACCAATCGTTCCCCTGATTTCCGGTTTTATTTACACACGTGAACGGAAAAAAAATTGTTCGATCGTCCTTAGTCTTCGACCACGGTGAAAAATATACAGTTATAAATATATTTACATAAATATATAAATATATATATACATCTGTACAATATACTAGTTAAAAATCCAAGTTATGGCGTTTTTGAGAACTGTACCACGTTCCTGTGTCGGGAGTAAAAAGTTCAGCAAGTGTCTACCATTGAGCACCGGTCCAGTCGAGAATTCGACGAGGCCAACTGTGCAGCTGGTGCAGGTGTTGGCACGAGGATACGCGAATTCTTCGACCTCGGCGAGCGCCACCGAAAAACCTCCTACCCCGATTCCCCGACAAATCGATCCTCTTGATCTCAAATTCAATGATCCCATCGCATCGTTCAAGAGCAAAACCACCACCGAACTAATACGTGCTTACATCGTTTATCAAATATGTTCCATCGAATATATCGTCGAGAACAATATGAAGGTTAGTGCTGCCTTTTTTCACAACTTTTCGATTCCTATGAATTTTTTGCCTCGACAATGATTAATTTTTCAATAATTCGCTACATTTTTCCTACAAATTTCCGTCTCAATTTCGTGGTCGGTCTCCTTAGTGATCTGTTCTCGTCGTTTGGTGCGGCTGTTCGTTCGTTAATGCCTCGCCGGTTTTCCTACGTTTACGTATAAATATATTCAGGCATATACATATATGATTTTTACCGAAGTATTTTCTCGGCTCGTCCGGGCTCTTTCTCGACTCGTTTAATTCTCGAATCAGTCGAATCCTCTTGTACCGTTCCACCAACACCCATTATGTACTTAATCCCCGTGCTGTAGAACGAAAACCAATGAACCCAACAACGTGACGTTCCACAGCCACGACCCACAGTGTCCACAGTTTTAGAGGCGCATTAAGGTGAGGGATCGGTCGGTAACTTGGCCCTGTGAGTGCGAGAGAGATAGCTCCAATTTTTAAAATTGAATATATCTTCGAGCCGGTTTGATCAATAAAAAAAAACCCCTGTCAGCGTTTTTTTGCGATTTTTTCGCGTCCCCTGACAGAGCCTCTTTTCGATCAGTCAAACGACAGCGGAGATTTCTCACTTCGAAAATTCGAGGTGAGGTTAGGACGGGTCCTTCACCACAATGCCAACGATGAATTATAGCAGCACCCTTTTTTACAAGTCTTCCCATTTACCTGCTCATGGCTCGTCCGAGGTAACCACGAGGCACCGTTTCGGTGGTATTTCTCCAAAAATTCATTCAGCGTTTACGTGCTGCCCAAAAACTATTGGTTTTCAGTGGCTCCGTTGCCTTTTTCAAAAATAATTCGATAGCGTTCTAGCTGGGCATCGAATCCCCATGACGCACATTGATCCTGCGTTTTGACCTCTTTACCTCGACCTCAAGTGTCATGGCGTCGAGCTAGCACATAGTCCGGAATTGCAAAATGTCCATTTAGTTTTGCGATGCAATTTTCGAAAATAACAAAAAACACTCCCATTATTTTTGGGCGAAAAGAAAAATGATTTTTAATTTTTTTTCGGTCCGGCAAAAGGCTGACGAAAATTGATAAGTTTTTTTCTTTTTGTCTCTCGCTCGAAAGATATGGAAAGAATTGACGGTGCTTTTTGGGGTGACCCCAAAAAGTGAATTATTATGTGCTCAAGGTTACGGGTGATATAATTCTTTATTCACGAATGGAATTAATTGATTGCTCGTTTTATTAATGTGAATAAAGAAAAGGTGGACAAGGCTCGAAAATTTTCGCTCGAATCGATAATTTTGCGCTGTGTACCAATATTGTTACATGCGCGATGTTAAACAGTCTCTCTTATCGGTGTCAACGATATATTCATCTTTTCAACATCATTCGTAACGCATTTCCCAATTTTTACGCAGTCAAACGTACATGCGTGTGTCAGCCTGAGACGTTTTTCATCAATGTATTAATACTTTACGAGCCACCCGCCCGAAATCGTCTCGAGACGAGACTGAACTCGGGGGAAGGGGAAAAGGACCAATCGGGGGGATGCGCGCGCTTCCGCACAACAGACAGGAAGAGTGGTGGGGCCAGTGCCGGAACAGTTTTCCCCTATCGCGGTCTAGCTCGAGAAAAATAGGATTTTCGAATGAGACAACGAACCTCAGTCGATTTTCATCATTTACGATTATTAATTATTTCCTTCTGCACAGAGAACATCCAAATGAGCGAATAGAACGCATTTTTTTAAATTTATACCCCATTTTTTATTTCCGCAATTATTGACACGAAAAAACCTCGGGAGACAAAATTTATTAGATTTTCGAAACTTGAAAAATGAAAATTCAATTAAAATCATAAAAATCAATTAATAAAAAAAAAAAAAAAAAAAAAAAAAATCTCGAAAATAATTATAAAAATTGCGTAAAAATTTTGTCAAGGACCTTCGACTTCAAATTTATTTGAATTCCTTCAAATTTATTTGAATTCCTCGCTTAATTCATCTTTATTTGAACCCAATAATTTTCCGTTCACGAACCAATCGTCGAAAATTTTCGTTTTTCAATTTTGTATTTTTTTCCCAGAATTAGATTATGCAATTTTGATAAAATTGATATTTTGGGTTTTCAAAAGTATGAAAAGGGAAAATGCGAGAGCTTTTTTCAAAATTCTCGGTTCGTACGTCGAGGAGAATCCGAGAGAATCACGCTAGCGTTCGCCTCATATTGATTTCGCTCAGGGTTGGACAACATAGGCGCCGCTTAAACGTCCAACAACGTCGAATACCAGACTTCGACCGATCTTCACCCTTGCAATTTTTATTCCCCACACAAGCGGCCTACCAACCTGAGCTCTTTCACGTCGATTTACCATCGTTACGTAACACTTTGATCGATTTTTCGGTTTCTATTTGTCTACACAGAACCGATGACGCTGTGACGATTTTTATTTCCATTTCGAAACAATTTTTTCCACCATTTGATCTTTTTCTTGCATTTTCCGACTTCCGATCTGGCTCGTTGTCAATTTATTCAGCATTTGATGAGGCTGGAAAGAGAAAAATCATTAAAATTCGATTAAATTGTCAATTGACGATAAAAATGAAATTTTACGAAATGTTCCCCGTGCAGTCGAAAGTTTTCTTTCGGGATGTACATTTATTCTCTCGTCGATGAGAATTCTCGCAGGGATTCCTTGATGGTTTTTGGCGGATGCACTTTTTTGAGGGCGCAACTCTGAAATGATGAGCGCAGGCGTACACATTCAGGAGATTCGCAACGTTCGTGTGGGATAATCTCAGGGGCGAGGAAGTAGCAATTTATTTTTTTTTTCTTTTCAAAACCGAAAAACGTGGTTGGGAGGAATCGAGGATGGAGAGAAATTTTTTCGTCTTATTTTCTGCATGCCGTTCGGTAATTCACGAATGGCTGTAGAAACTTTTCGCAAGTCCACGTTTGACTCGCTCCTAAAATCCACACAAAAAAGATCTCGATCAGTTTGCATTTAACTCGCTGAGGATCTTGGCGATAAAATCGATCCAAATTCGACTTCGATTTTTCATTCGTTCACCAGAGCATTTCATATTTTTAATGGCCGATTTATTACGCAACGCTTCTCAATAAGGTCAACCAATTTCTGCAGCACCTCCCGCTGCCGAGGATTCGGATCTCCTCGTTGATCGATTTTGCCGCCCCACCCCAACCCGCTATCACTCTTTCATCCGCACTGTGCCTTTCACCACCGAATCCGCAGTGCAATGCACTCGGGAACAACATTTTAAACGGGCAATGAAAAATAGGGGAACAAATTTTGCAAGATATTTCGAACGGACTCGCGAACAAAATAAGAATCGGAGTAAAAAAAGAAGAAAAACAAAATACACGTTTCGCGTATTGGCTAAAAATGTTGATTTATATTTTCTTCGCAATTTTCATTCCGCACAAAAAAAGTGCCGAAAATCCAAGGTCACGACGTTCCATACAAATATGAAGTTTCGCGAACGAACGAAAAAAAAACTTATAAAAAGGAAAGAACTTTCAAATAAAAAACGAAAGTGAAAAATTTCCTTTTTTACATTTTTATCGAACTTTGATCAAGTTTCGTAGAATTTTTCTCATCAAACTTGCACAAATGTGGTTTCCCCCCACACCGTTCGCTTCGTTACGAAAAATCCAAGACAATGATATATAATTAACTTGAATTATCATATACGAGGAATTTTTTAGGGCAAAGAAAAGATTAGGGTCGTTTTCGAGTTCATTTTTACGGTCGACGTTCGGATAAATAGATCGTACGAGATGGGGGCAAAATTTTCCAGTTCGCAACGTTACAAAACATAGAAACTCAATAAACAGTCGCTGGATCCTCGAAAAAAAAATGATTTGTTTCATTCTGAATGAAATTCAATTTTTGGAAATCGTGCGAGAGACCAATGACGACTTGCCATTTATTGAGACTGATTTTTGATAGAGAAGCGACCAAATGGTATGACGAATCGTAAGTGATCGCGAGTCTCGTGTCTCGTCTAAAATATCATCGGTATTTGCCGATCGGAAGAAACAGAGAGAGAGACATAAAGGAAGGAGAATAAGAGAAAGAAAAAAACAGCGGAGACACAGTGTACGTGAAAGAGAGTAGGGATAATAATGGTTGTTACACAGGAACGCCGGTTTGTTCCGTGACGTAGGTGAACTTAATATTGATTTTCCAAGGCTCGCTCTGCGAGCGTGTAGACCCGACGACGACGCGTTCAACGGCGCCGTTGTTACGAATCAGGCACTTTAATGTTACGATCGTCAGCATCAATTACACGCAAGTTCCGGTATTATATTTTCCCCCAATTTCTCGAATATTTTGTAGGAGCGTTTTATCAAAATTTCGTCATTTTATTGAAAACCGAGCGTTTCCGCACTATTTTTTGGGAGCTACCCGAGAGCCAAGATTTTTAGAGAGTTTAGAGAGATTTTTAGAACGAAAAACAAAAAAAAAACAAAAAAAATAGACGTTCCTTTTTGTATAGGAAGATGGAACAATGTCGAGTACTTAGCCTCGTCGTCTTCCTCTGCACTTTTGGCTCATACTCTTCAAGTGCCACGGCAGTGTCCCGATTCCGCGTCTCACCATATATTATCGTATTTCGTTCATAAAGTCTATGAAAGATGCTGAGCAACTGGAAATAAAAAGAGCGTGTAATGAACGATGATTAACCGGTAATGACGAGTCGTAAAATTGAATTTCGCATCGTCAAAGGATCATCAAACAAGATAACGAGTGAAAAATAGAAGAAAATGTAAATTTTATCTTACGCGTCGATGGCTTATCAAAATCCAATCGAATTATAGAGTTTTATCAAATTTGTAGCTCGAATTATTTTTTTTCCATTTAATATCGCGATTATTGATATTTTATCGATACCCTCAAGTGGTTGCTAATAACGTTGGCTCTAATGAACGTCTCGTAGGCTACACATGAACTTGAATCGAGAGAAGGAGGAGAAACATTGCCACGAGGAATGACCGAGTCTCTCGTGAGAGTACACCAGCCGCAGACACCCGTTCAGACGTGCGGAATACGCGATCTTATTTCCTGAGTCACGAGTCTCTCTCACACACGAGCCATACACACACACACACACACACACACACACACACACACACACACACACACACACATATATATATGTAATAAGTTTATATAAATATGTGTATATGAATTTAAACATATAGGCTCTCGACACTTTCTCATAAGACGATCGAGGTTGTGGGCTCCTAGCCGGTTCTCATCGCTCTCGTTATGTATCTCACGTTACGTGTTCAACGCCATTAATGTCTTCGCTACAACGTACCAACTCTTGGTAACTGTTTTTGTACCTCAGGCTTTATGAAACAATTTTTTTCCCATTAACGGAAATCATAGAAAAGAATTTGGAATTGTTAAAAAAGACAAACGACTCCCTTGAGTAATAATCGCGACGTCATTGATTCTACAAAACGTCATCGATATTATGGAACCGGGTCGCATCTTTCGCGAAAAAAATTTCGATCCGGTTCTGAATAAAATTAGCGAGAAAATATATCGTTTAAATTCCCATCGTGGGAGTGAATCGAGATTCCTCGTTTCGAGAACTGGGAACCAAATGTTTGCGAGCGATGGGCAAGATTATACGAAAATTGGAAAAAAATAGTGAATGAAAAAAAAAAATTGTTGGATTCCGGTCATGCGAAGGTTAGTGTTGCGTGTTTAGAGATTATGGAAAAATTCAGCATGCTTCGGAATCGGTGCCAGCAATTATGTGGTCGGTCCGATAAAAAAAGGGTTCAAGGTCGCCTTCGCTTAATGTGACGAAAATTGTTTAAATTTTTATGAAACAAATGGGCATCGACGATTAATACTTGACAGTTACGAAACTCCGCAGCCCTCGGCATTGATTCGTAACGACTAAATTCTGCTTACGTTAAAAAAAAGACGAAAATCTCCCTCGTTTGGCATTTCCTCAATTCTTCGTATCGTGCTCGAGACCAGTGCACTACGATACAAAGGAACGGGGTCGACGACGGCCTGGTAAAACGTGATAGGATTTGCCGAGACAGACTCACACGTGCTAACTAATCCACCCAAGGCCGTCCGGTTTCTGGCGCCCGACATTTTTTTCCAATGCCAATGAACGTGGCTACGATTCCTCCCGGCATTCCGCAAACAGCTTCGACATAACAACTACCACTGAGTTTTCTTGATCCAGCAAATATATGGAATTCAAACCAACGGATCACCGAACCGACCTAAAATCCGAAATCCATTCATCCTTTTTCAAAAAACCTTCGAAAATTTCTCGCCACTTAGTCGTTTCGTCCAGCCATCCCGAAAAATTTTCATCCTCATGGTCCTAATTGTTTTTTTTAAACACGAAACATTTTTTTCAAAAATTCGAAATCCCAATAACTTGACTGTGACAACTGTCAGCGAGAAGCCTTGCTAAAACAACTCGAAAGTGTCACATGAGAGACTTACCTTACCTAACACACATATACTTAACCTATCGATCATGAAATTAAGGCTTACAAACAGTTTTTCCAATCTACGCCAATAAAAATTCAAATTTTCATTAAACTTTTCGAAAAAAACAGAATAATTGATCGTCCAATTGAATTTATTAAAATTCTTGGATGAAAATGAAATTCCATGTAAAATAATCGATCTACAAAATTATTGCTAATTATATAAATTGCAAAATTCAGCATCGGAAAGACTCGGTTGAGTGGATTCTCCATCCAAGCCAAACTTTTGGAGTTAAAAAGAAACATATCTTGAAATTCAACGTGCAAGGTGAAGTGGATGGAGTTCGTCAAACCCACGACTCTTCGAGTCGCTCCCCTTTTGCTCGAGCTCTCCAGAACTGCTGCTTCTTTTCATAATGAGAATATTTTTTTCTGGGCTTGGTATGTAGAATATGTGGGAATGAAGCCTCCGGCGCCATGTGTTCGTATAGAGCTGTGATTTCTAGCACAGTCTTTGCCAATGAATTGTGAGCCTCGTTAATGTCCATTGATTTCTAAGCTGCTCGATTTGTCAAAAATATTTTCGAATAACCGGTGGAGCTCGATTCAATTTTGATAAACTGATGACTGAAAAAAAAGAGAACAGAATGGCGATGACACAAAAACTCAAATTTTGATGATATCGTCGAGGAAAATGCTCGATCAAGAGACACTTGAACAAACAGTGAATTTGTCGCGGCTAGCAACAGCTTTGAATCTCAAAATAGTATCACCACATACCATTTGTCTTGTACGTCGAAATATAAGGAAAAGCCAAACAAGAAAAAAATTCATTCGAATTAACTTTTTAACGATTCAAACTTTTCTACGTCTCGATATTTTTCAGATCATAATTTCTCAACAATAGTATCCAATTTTCATTAACAATGGAGAAACAAAGTGCCGAATTTACTCTTGAAAATTAGCATTTAATCGATAAGACTTGATTTTATTAATACGCGTTGATTATCTTCACTGATAATGGCGATGAAAAAAAAAACCGAATTAAAATTAGCTCTTCCTGTCGCGCTCCGCATTCCCCGATTTAGATGTTCGTCATTTGGCTTTGAAATCCCTTCGGGTTAACGAACTATTTAACAAGGCTTAACATGAACCAGTATCCACTAGTATCGCCCATTTTCCATACCATTGAAAGGAGGCTCGATTCTTCCACTTAAAAAAAAGAAAATTGAAGGACGAAATTCAAACAAAAATATTCGCAAACGTTAAAAAAAAATGTATCGTTCTTAAATTCGTATTCGGCGCTGAGCCAAAGTTTCAATTTTATTACGAAAAATATATTTGACGTCGAATGAATCAGAAACAAAAAAAAATGAAAAAATCTTGAACTCTCGAAACTCCATATGGTCCTTGCAAGGCTTCGAGTAGTATAAAACAATTATCGGTTAATTGTGCAAATACGACACAACGACCATATTCGAATTTTGCATAATTTTCATTTAAAAAAATTATTTATCATTACACGACGGTGAACGTCGAGATGGATTTTTTTCTCCTTAAACTCAATGGACTGGATTGAAGAGAATTAAAGAAAAAACTTATCGGTGATCGAATTTTCTGCTCAAGTTTCGTGACCATCGACTACTTTAAGGCCTTGCGATGCCCAAAATCCACGTAAATTGTATCTGAGGATAAAACTCACGGTCCATTGAGTTTGAAAAATGAATTTTTCACGTTCAACGTTCACTTTCAATATATCCTTGTAGAACATATTGAATTAGAGACTATGAAAGCTTTTGAAAAGAGCTAAATAAGTCCGAGTGCATCACAAATCCAATCAGGATTACTGACAAGCCACATCGATCTTTTTCTCCCTGTCGCGCAGCTTTCTTGCAGATTTTGTTTAGCCGGTATTAAAATCGGGGAATTAGGTCGAATCGGAATAAATACGCGTTTCGATGCAGTGCCGTTCTTGGGGTTCGCGAGAAATGCTTTTCATATTAATCTATTCCCTTTGAGAGTTTATTGTTATTGGGATTATTGGTTATTTGCGTGTAAATATTTGAGAAAAGATTTCGCGACGTGTGTTTCGAGTAAATTCAGTGGTTCTTGCAATGATAAGGGGCCCACGTGTTGTTCCGGTTAAAAAGTTATCTTGGCAAATAGCACTTGTCAACTTGACGGGGATCAAGATTATTTACAGACTTATCTACCGACACGGGGACTCACGCGTTTCTCCTGATGGAATATGGCAATCTGGGCTCCAAAGAAATATACGACTGTTACTTTAATATTCAAAGATCTCGTACGTTCCTTCGTATACATTAAGTAAATATACGATATGTGTCGTTCCTGACGTTATCTTGGCAAAACACACTCTCGTAAAGCATCAATGGTTCTGTCTCTTTTCTCCTTTTCCCACTACACCCTAACATCATTTTCGATGTTCGCACATTTCGCGTTTTTGGAACATGAGGCCGGAAGAGAATTCACGTATACTCAACGACTATTTATGTCGCTGTTGTTTTTTTGTTGTACGTGTATTTTTGCGGTCGATTTTCTTTTTTTACCATCCCGTTGACGCACTGGGTCTATTTGACCCGGAGCGTACTGTGGGTCCTTGTCATGGGCAATGTGATTGGCGGTTTTTACTGCACGAAATTTGACATAATTCTCGTACAAATATCCGATTTAATTTCGCACGTTTATTCATTTTTTTGGGTTGGAAAATTGAACGGGATTTTTTATGCCATTCGTGCAGGAAATAAATCCTCTTAATCGTGAATCGAGAAATGTGGGAACTACCGAGAACGAGGGAGCAATTTTTCATCATCACACAATCGTTTATTTCGTCTCCTGGAGATACGTGTGTTAATTCCGACGAGATAAATTTTATCAATGGGAGGCGAAATCCGTTTGGTAATGTGAGTGTTAGTGAAGGTATTATAGTAAAACGTCGGTTGAAGGATCTATTTATAAAAGTGATTAGATGGAAATAATTAGCGTGATGAGCGAGGATGAATGAGCAAGAGGAGAATTCCGATGAATTCTGTATCACAGTGCGTTGTCTAATACTCGTTACGTACCGGGAATACAATCGTCAAGTGAGAAAAAAGACTGAACATTGTCTTGCAGAAGCTCCAATCGTATGGGAGCGAAAAAATCGCACGTACAGCTCATTCTTATCGATTTTCTTCAGTCGGCAAGACCGCGAGAGCAAGGAAAAGAAAGACGTAGAAAGAGAACAAGAGAAGTCTAGTTTCGTTGATTGAAACGCGCGAACGACGAGGATCGAGTAAATAGAAGAAACCTCTCAACATTATTTGCTTTTCCATCAATCTCCGGCACTCCGTGATTGCAAATCATTACGACAAAAACACATGCACTCTCCGAGTCTCGAGAATTTCCATTAATTAGAAACAGGTCTTCTCGCCAGTTTGGCACGAGTTTCAGAAAAATAAAAATAAAAAATTCCTCGTGCGTACGTCACACTTGAAAAAAATGGACTGGATGAGTCTCTGACATTTTCAGTTTCGATCGTTGTCTCCTTGCAACAACCTTCGCGTTACGCAAAAAAAAGTCCAGAGTCCGCTTATTTCTGTAAATAAAAGTTTTGCGTTTGGCACAGTATCCTTAGTGCATTTTCGAGTTGTGTAACGATTTACCGAATGTGGCCTGGACCATGGCGTTGACGATGCCCCAACATTGTTATCCCAGACTCACAAAAGTGTACATTTAGCATTGGCAACAAATCCGAATCGTTGACAAAATACTACGGAAGCAATAAACCAATAATTCATCACTCATTCTCTCGGTATAATTATTCTCAAGATTGTCAGGTGTTGGAGAAATTAAATTTATTTTTAATTACCAGAAAAGTCATATTTTCGAGTTCCCATTGTTTCTCTCTCAAGAATGTACTGATGAGAGGATCGATACGTTAGAAAAATGCTCCGTTATTCATATCGTAGTTGGGAGGGAGCCAATTGTCTCAGATCACATTTCCCATCTCCCTAACAGTCTCAACTTTATTGAGAAATAAATCAAAGTTTTAAATGAATCTTATTTGCATACGGGATTTATAGGAAAATCAGGACGATCGCGTAATTAAATATTTTAGAAATAAAATTTTCTCCGAACTTAATACCGCTTGATCTTTCTTGAATTTTTTTACAATTTTATAAAAACTTTTTTTTCCATATTTTTGAAAAATAGTGAGTTACAAAATGACAGTATTTTTCACGCGAAAACAACAGAAATAGTAGGGAGGGTTGCACTTTACATAATACCCGATGTCATTGTCCTCAGTTTGTCACTTTCACACATTCTAGATCTGCATTCTCTGACATATTTAGTGGATAATAATAAACGAGTATTAATAAATTGTAGGCTATGAACTAACTCCGAAAATCCACACTCTCGATCGCCCGTTACTCGCTTTTTACGCCCTCAACTTTGGCATTTCATTCATTTCTTCGACAACTGTTCGTTTTACTGCGGCGATTAAATTCGAGGCTTTATCGAATTGAATGCAACGATCGTTGCTCAAACCTCTCTAAGCTTTTTTGTGTACCCTAATTTTCGAGCTTCATGCGAAGACAAAATATGGGAGATTCGATTGATTTATTACGAAAGTTAAAAATCATTCAGGGCTATTCCCTTTCCAATATCGAGTTTTTCATGAAAAATTAATATTTTTTGTTTTTTTGTTTCTGATTTCAGTTTATGAAATTGACGAAGGCAGTACTCGGAGAAAGGCTTTTTACGTATTTAATGAAAAGTACATTTTACGGTCATTTCGTGGCGGGCGAAGACGAGGTCAAGATCAGGCCGACGTTGTCAAGATTACGACAATTTGGCGTAAAACCAATTCTCGATTATTCGGTGGAGGAAGACATATCGCAAGAGGAGGCTGAACGTCGTGAAGTCCAGTGAGTTTTTCTTCCTCCGAATGAATTTTTCTCTCTAAGGAAAAAAAACCCTGTCTGATTAAAAAATTGAATTTATTTTTTGATTTACAGAGCTTCGGTATCTGAGGCAGGAGATGAAAAAAAAGAGGGAACTTTGAAAAAGTATCACGTGGAAAAATCATTCGCAGATCGACGATACAAAGTCGCGTCGGCCAGGACTTATTTCTACCTGAACGAAGCCTCCTGTGAACGTAACATGGACATTTTCATCAGGTGCCTGGAAACTGTCGCAGGTTATAAAAAAATCATGTGCCTCTCTCGAAACGAATACAGACAAAATTCACTCCAAGCCTTGCCAAGATTTTCGTCACATCACAATCATTTCGAAAATTACACAAATTAATTGACACGTGACATATTTAATTGCAATCCTAACGGAGGTCGTCGCTGAAGCTCCAAATCCAAAAATACCAACATTTTGAATTATGCAATCTGCAGATGATGACCGTGAAACCTTCCGAGCTAAATATCCCTGCGATGAGTCTGGAGGTCATTTACAATTTGATCCTAGTCCTGGTGAGATCCCATTCCCTCTCCTCAAAAATCATCAAATGAACATCATTCCATATCGAGAGTTTCATTTTCAGATGAAAATTACCGTTGCTCATTTCTCTGACGGCTGGAAAACTTTTAATGAGTAACAATTGACGTTTTTATTTTTAAAAAGTTGAACATCCAGTAAAAACTTTCCAAATGCCCATTCCAACAAATTTGGTTTATGTCTTCCTGGAAAATCTTCATTTTCCCAATGAAAAATGATCGTGAAAAGTAAAATTGTAAAATGTTTACAAGGATTATAATTTTTCAGGTGCATCGATGGGTGTTGGCTTTACCGCGGTGAAACTGACAGCTCTGGGGCGGCCCCAACTTTTGGTAAGTTGAGAAAAATAAATGAAGGCAATGGGGAGAAAAAAAAAAATTCTCAGAAATTCGAGATTTATTTTGGCAAAGAAATTGTGCAACGATTATCTATTTTTCGAGGAATTAGTGATAATAATTTGTTTACATTCCCGCAGCTTCAATTGTCCGAGGTGATAATGCGAGCGCGACAATATATGTCAGACGTTGTCGGTGGTGAAGGTGCAGTATTGGCCCATCACGCGAAACCCGACGACTTCAAGAAGAAATTCGAAGAGGCTCACATCACGGACGCAGCACCGGTACAGAAATTTCTTGATAAGATCCAATCCGACAAAGAGGGGTACGTTCCATTTTTTTTTACAACTTATTTTATTCGGACGAGACGAAATTTGGAAAAAATTGCAGGGAAATCTTGTGCAGCGATTGGAACTCGATGTGGTGCGTGGCTGAGCGGTCGCCTAAGTGCTCGATTGACTTCGCTCGAGACTGCTCTTTGGCGATCGCTGGAGGCACACACCGCTGCGGCCCTCATCGCTGTTCGTTAATCGATAACGAACAATAAAAAAATTATAATAACGATAACAATAAAAAGTAGCAATATCCTAAGAAACAGAAACGCGTACGAGCATCGTTAAATGTTTCGCATTCCAAACCGCTGAACGCATTTGAATTTTTCATTTCATGATAACATCGTTTGACCGTACCGCGTTCTTGGATACGCAGAAAGTAAGAAATTCGTGTATACAAAACATTTATTACGTAGATTTGTTTATTTTGAAATAGTAGTGCTTTGGAGGAAGCGTGGCATGCAGCATTGACAGGCAGAGTTGCAATTTATTTTTCTAGATCAGTATTTCGTCCTATTTAGTTGAATTATTTCTTGATTTTTACTCCCGTATTAGTAAAATTTGTTTTTTTTTTCTCCTTTTTATAAATTTTTGGCTACTTTGGTTTGGATATTTCTGAAGCTTCGGGGAATTTCTTTTTAAGAGCCAAGAAGTCGATTTGAAATAAAAGAGATTCCCCCACTTGGTGTAAATCAATGTTTCGCCCATTTTTACAGTATTTTACATTAGCTGCTATGATCCAGACATTGTATCCTACTGAACATCATTCTTGGCCAAAAAATAAGCTCGTTTTCAGTGTTATTCATTTGTTCCCTTGGAGCGGTATCCTCGACGAGAATTATGAACTGAGCGAAACTTTCCAAGTACCCGACATAAAAACTGGGAAAATGGTCAGATTGATGACTCAGCTTACGGCCAAGGAAGAGGAGATGTTCAGGAATATGATAAGGAGAGTTAACAATATTGTTGCCGTAAGTTCAGACGTTTTTTTTTTTGCATTTCTGGAGAGAAAAATTGAATGGACATCTTGTTGAAAAATGAAAATAAATCGTAGCGGAGAAACTGAGACGATAATTTTTTAACAGGTCGCTGAAAAATTGGACGTTCGTATAATGGTGGACGCGGAGCAAACATATTTCCAGCCAGCCATCTCACGACTAACGTTAGAGATGATGCGCAAGTACAATACGAAGAAGGTAATCCCCGTGTTAATTAAAAAGTATCATTTTCACGTGTCTATCATTGCAGAGTTTAAATGCGGTGACGGAAGTTCTGAGAGGCTGTGACCGTGGTCTATTTTGTCTTAGGCTGTCGTCTTCAATACGTATCAGACGTATCTCCAGGAAGCATTTAACGAGGTGAAGACCGACCTCGAACAGGCTGAGCGTCAGAACTTTTACTTTGGCGCAAAAATTGTTCGCGGTGCTTATATCGAGCAGGTTCGTCATTAAAATTAATTCCAGAAAATTAAATTATTAGAAATGGAGAAGAAAAACCTCAAAATATCTGAAGAAAAATGCAGTTTCAAGCAAGAGTATCGACGTTACGTTTTTCAGGAGCGAGCACGAGCTGCGGCGATGGGTTATGCGGATCCTACGAATCCTACGTACGAGGCAACCACCGAGTCTTATCACAAAACCCTTATGGAATGTTTACGCAGAATGAAACAGTACAAAGACAAGGGAGAAGATCCAAAAAAAATTGGTATCATGGTTGCCTCGCATAACGAAGACACCGTGCGATTCGCGATAGAAAAGTAATTTCTCGCTCAAGAAAATCGATTGACACTTTTTTTCATACCATCTCGTAGATCAGATTCTTTTAACTAGTATTTTTTTCGTTATGATTCTCCTTAGGATGAAGGAAATTGGCATTTCGCCCGAGGATAAAGTCATCTGCTTTGGTCAGCTGTTGGGAATGTGCGACTATTTGACTTTCCCTCTCGGTAAGTTAAAATCTTCATTTCATTCAGGCCTGACACGGTGAAGCCATAAAAATAAACAAAACATTCGAAATATTCGATAAAAAGACAAAAAAATGGATAAAATTAAAGGAAAATCTTTTCATCAGGTCAATCGGGTTATTCGGCCTATAAGTACATTCCTTACGGCCCGGTAAAGGAAGTGTTGCCATACCTGTCGCGGCGAGCTCAGGAGAATCGAGGAATCCTGACCAAAATTAAGAAAGAAAAAAGTCTTTTGCTGAGCGAAATTACGAGGCGTTTGCGAAGAGGCCAGCTATTTTACACGCCTAAAGGCAATTACACTCCCGTCTGAATTGACGAATTCATGAAGGTGTGAAATGCCCTAGAGAAACAGCGAAAGAAGAGCGAGAGAGCAAAAAAAGAGAGAATGATAAAAATCGAGCCGAGTATGAATTTAAGTAGTGGTTGTAAATTAATGAAACTTTAAAGCCCTAACGAGCGCAAAGACGTCGAGATTCAAAAGGTAAACGAAAAAAAAAAAACAAACAAAAAATAGCAAAAAGGCGAGAGAAGGTAAAAAAGAAAAAAATGGAGAGTGTTTGCGGTGACAAAACTGTTGCTCGATATTCGACGCAAGTGTTGAGCGCATTCGATCGTTGAGCTGACCAACAGTGCAGCGAAATTTTGAAAAATCCTTTCTTTTCCCCTCCCCCAACCCCTGCATTTCCCTTACACGGAAGTGGCTGCGAATTTTGAGTCACGTTATGCGTGTTGATGAATCTCTTCTCCTTCCAACCTCCGGATTCGAGAATCGTACGCCTCCCATCCTTCGTATTTATGACCGACTGTATTAATAAATATCCTACGGATAGTATTATTATTATTTTTCTTCGTCGAAAGACACACGGTTATTCGGAGAGAAACATTAGTTTTGTTTTTGCGTGCTCTCACTCGTACCGCCCGCTTAATCGATCCTCGATTCGCGACGCTTTCATCCTCCATTTTTCAACTGCGAAAACGTACGAATTCCTGAGCCTCCTTCGATGATCTCATACTCAGTGTCGATTCTTTGAAAAAAGCTGAAAAACCAAAAAAAAAAAAACAAATCACTAGTGACGTCCCGCGAAATCTGCTTGTCCGATCGATCAATATTTTTTCCTTGTCGTTCGTAAATTCATATAAAACGTCGTTGTTATAATTTCTGAGCTTATTGTCCATATTTACCGAGCGAACCGACATCGAGAAAATGTCAGGAAATTGAATTCGTCTTCAACGAAAAATTGCTACTAATGGCTACGGCAGTACTTACGCGAAGAATATAGCGAAAAATGACTCGCGAGCATTTTCTAATGCAGCTTATTAATGGTTAAGAGGTTGCACGACCAAAATACCACATTGGGATGGCTCCAGAAAAGTTGTTACGTTCGCAAACGCTCTCATTGTTTTTAACGATTATTTTCTTCCTTTTTTTTTTAATAACTCGATCGGTACCCCGGCGCGAGTGAGTTTTATGAAACTGATACGATGTTCTGGTGTCTTTATATCAGTAGCTGCGTACGACGAATTGAGCGAGAGAGAGAATGAGAGAGAATGAGAAAATTGATTTTTTTCGCCAAAGACTCCGAGGAAATCCTGTTGAACAACTCCGAGCCTTTTTTCGTGAGCGTCGACTATAAAGAAAAGAAAACTTGATTCCCATCACGTGCTTGCTGGAACAATTCCGTAGTTACGCGCTCATCCGGCTTTGTACGAAGTTCGCATTTGCAAGTTTGAGATGAAATGAAAGAAAAATAAAAACTCAGTGAGTTCCTTTGCAAAAATGACACGTTGTCTTTATTCGTTCGCTTGTTAATCATGACGTTCCATAAGAAAAAGTTGCTGCTTATTTTCCCTTTTTCAATCTCATGCTTCCTCCATCATTTAGCTCCGGAAATAATAATCAATGATAGATCGAAAATAAAATTACGAAGAAACGATTCGAAACTTTTTTTAGAATAATAATTATTAACAAATTACAGAAAAACGGCAAGAAATGCTTTTTCGCCCTTTTTTTAAACTGTACACGACGTTTGATTGGAACTCACGATTTATCGCTCGAGTTTGTGAAAGAAATCGTGTGTATCGACGAAACACGATTAACTCAGGATTCCTATATTTTTTCTTTACTTTTTTTTTTTTAACCACCGATCACGCACTGCTAAAAAATAACCGAGAATATTTGAGCATCCAAGAATGTACGAGAACGAGAAGGAGCTACAAAGAAACGAAACAAAAAAATACTAAAAGCAAAAATGTACGTTCTCGTTTCGTCCCAGCTGCTCTAATAACTGCATTTAGTGCGCATTAGTCCTTACGTTGTGTGCATCAAGATTTTGTGAACTTGTACGATGGAACGCAACGGAATGAAACGCTATGATCCACTTGAGTCCAATTCTCCATTTTTTAAATATCATTTCTACGAAATTTCGTGCCCAACATTCACTGTGATGGGAAAATTCATGAAACATTCATGGTAAATATTTCTAGAGACGAATTTGTTGGAAAATCGTTTTCTCACGTTCACATTCGACGGGCTTCATTTTTGTACTGGAAAAGAAAAAGTAAGGAAAACTACTAAAGTGTCATTTCGATACGAAAATTTTTTTTTTACACATTTCAACGTTTTACGGTCGTTTGTGTTTTTTTTTTGAATTTATAAAAATCACTGAAGAAATTACGATATAGAATTATTGGTTGGCTGTAAATTTTCATAAAAATCGGCATTTTCGAGTCAATAATTTCGATGATTGCTCAGAAAAGATTTAAGGTACCGAACCCTGCCGTAAAATAATCGAAATTAAAACGAATTCGTCTCCACTGATATTTCACAGTGACACTCAACCAGATGATGGAATTGTCAATAAGTAATCAAGGTCAATTAAAGCATGAGATTTAGTAAAAATGATTGAGAAAAAGAATGAAAATTGTAATCGAGTGCGAGGGTCGATTCTGATATTATTTTTCACAGTATTTTCGTTCGTTTTAAGTCTCGCCGGTTAAAAATGAAAGATTTTAGTTTGGAATTAACTTGGCAAGCGCTGAAGAAATGAATTTCGTTACAGAATTGTTCGGAAAGCGAATTCTCGTGTCTGATCTCGTCGAACACGTAGCAGACGCTTTGGCTCACGCTTAGCAGCGTGCATTTTTCCTCAGCGTATATTTTGATTGAAATTCGATGCTAGGACTGTGTAAGAGAACGAGAACGAAAGAAAGAGTGAGCGAGAGCGTGGGAGAGACGGGAGTGAGAAAAAGTCAACGAAAAGTGAAGAAACAAAAGAATACAGGAAAACTTTGAAAATTGGAACCGAACCGGAACTGCAAGGAGCAAATAAAAACCACTGTGAATCCTGCTGATCCTGGTCTACAAACCGATCCAAGTGCACGTGAGCAGAGAAAAAACTACAACATTTAATTGGTGAAATATAAATAAAGGGGCATTGTTAAAGTTATACACGCTAAATATTGCAGCCAAGTGTTTTTCATGTGTTCGTTGCGTGACTGAAGCGCGAGAGTGATAAAGTAAAGAAGATAATTATTCTATTTGTTATATTTATTATTGACGCACGATTGCACGATCGATATAATAATCGGTGCATATAGAAGAAGAAAAAACATTAAAAAAAAAAGGTTACCAAGGTTTCTTGTGTCTTGACGTTCGACGATGACAATAACTTAGATAGAAACGGATGTTGTTCGCGCGTAGCGTAAATATATCAAGTTTTCGTGACCGATTATCAAGCACGAAAATGAAATTAATGCCAGTTATGAGGAGGAGAAAGAAAACAGAGAAAAAAACTAGACAAACGAGATCTATGACTTTGTGTCAGAGATCGCAGAGAGACAACGTGATCGTCGAGAACGAGCAAAGCATCTGTAGACAAACAATTAGATAATTAATATAATAATCAAGAATTAAAAGATTCTTGAAGTATAAAGTTTGCTAGCTCTCGTCTGATTACTCTTCGGGCGACAATGTCCAATCCTCCGAAAGCAAAAGACAAGGCAAAAAACAAATGAAAGTCGTTTAAGAGGCCGATAGATATAAAATAAGTTAATATTTATTATTTCGTGAAATACAATTAATATATGCTCTTCCGATTCTATTTTACAATATTCCTTACTTTGCATGCCAGGACATCAACATTTACGTCTTTATGTACATCGAGTCGATCCCGGATTATGAGCCATTTTTTCTTGCTTCCTTAAACGAAAGGAAAACGATGTTGGTTTCTTCTGTCTCGTCCTCGTTAACGACGAATGAGCAAATTTGTTGCTGAACTATTGAATCATACCGAGATTTCGTGCAGAATCTTTCTTTACTTTTTCATTCTGGCTCACGATCTCCTTTTTCCTATCAGCTTCTCCATTCGTCGTGTTTCATTCGTTCCTCGTCGCAATTTTCTTCTCTTTTGATATTCGAAGAGCGATATCAAAATTATATGAAACGCAGCTCTAAAAGATTTTTCGCCAAACCAGCTCGAGCTTTTTGGGTGCTAATGAAAAACTCAGGAATGCAATTCATTCGTATATTCATTTTCTCTCTGTTACTATTCACTTAAATTAGAACAGTTATTTTTTTTACGAACTACATAACTATGTGTTAAATGTTCGTGACGTTTTTACAAACTTTTCTAATCGAGGAATTTAATATTCGAAGTATTTCGAGGTACGAACAAGGTGGAGAGGGAAGATCGTTTGAATTTAATTGTGAGAAGATTGAAAGATCGTTGTGTGCATTATTACAGAGTTTTCAAAACGTTTGTACCCGGAGTACAACAAAGTCCATTAGTTGATTTTTTTTCTTTTTAGAGTAACGTCATTCTCGATCCTTTTATGTAAACATTTTCTTCTTTATTTAGATATGAAGGAAATTTATAATATATCCTTCTTTTTTTTTGCTCTGCCTGATGGAACGTATTTGATATGTATGGAGCGTTTTCCTACTCTCAAATATATGTCGACAAATCCTAACAGAAATGTGCATAAGCATCTAGTCATTCACTATTTTAAAATCAACTTTATCGCTTCGTTTTTGGACCAGAATTTGCTTTTTTTTTCATCTCGTAAAACGCCCAATAATCAACGATTTTAAAATGGTTCGATACAGTTGTGTGCGCTGGTAGAACGTCATCAGGGATGATAACAATTACAAACTCTCAGGCTAAATACAAATATATCTCGAGTCTTCTTTTTCTTTCTTTCCTCATCGTTTAGTTTTAGTATTTTAATACGAGGCAGTGCCCGCAGCTTGAGGGGAGAAAAGTTCGTTTTCCATCACGTACACCGTAAGTATTCAACAAAATCAAATTGAAAAAAAATGCAGGAGTAGATTTGAATTTAAAAAAACGTAGGAAAAATATAATTCCAACGAATTCAGCTGCAAAAATCTTCGTCACACAAAAATGCAGGTACGTGATTAAAAACTCAAGTTTCTGGGGGCTGGGAAAAAGGTTTCGTTTCGTTTTTTTTCATCGTTTCTCGATGTTACTGACGATATAATTATTTTTATAGCAATATAGATGGATTCTCTGTTAATTATTTATAGTCTCGTCATAATATTTAGTAAATTTGTGAAAAACGATGAATATTTTTCTTCGTTTGAGTAACATTTTCCAAAAGCTCTAACTCGTTCGATCATATCTATATGACGTTGCTAAATTTTCTGTTTGCGTCAATTTTTAATCAACATTAGATTATGAATGTCGAGTCAAACTCGATGACGAAAAAATGTGTGTTTTTTTTCGCCGCCCGGGCAGAAAAAAAGCTTTTCTCAGTTTATTCGACTGCTGGCATTTATAATGGCCATGGCCAGCCAATTAACAATATTGTGAATCGTCTTCAATGCTTGAAGTTTCTGGTTAGTGTTCAAAAGGGTGTCGCAAAAAATGAAAAATAAATCTAGAAAATCACTGAGACATGATTTTCTATTATTTCTAAACACCCTCGTGGACACTTGGATCAGAATTCCTACCCTCAGTACGCCTCGAGGCCCGCTCGGGTTTATTTTCTTCTTTACACTTTCTCGCGATGATTATAATTTAATATTATTTTGTCATTATATAATGTAATATATTATTTTAATATACATCGATATCAAAATGAAATTGAGCGTGTGTTCGCCATCGAACATCAACGCATTTTATCATTTACGACTAACGAGTCTTTCGCTAATAAATAATACAAAAAATAGTAAATGTTGCACCTCATCGTGTTTCATCTCGATCCTTCAGATCCGATTAAATCTCATAATAATTTTAATATTCATACATTAATTCTCGTTTTATCACGAAAAGTTACGACGTGAGGAGACGAGCTTTTCGCAAACATTACAAAATTTACATCGAGGTTACCTCATCATTATTTAACAGTCAAATCAGTACGGAACCCTCGTTCCATCCAGTCGTGAGACACGCGAATATTTCATGTACAAAATGCTGATATATTGATCAAAAAACTAAATCTTTGGGATCGAGGATAAAAATTGGAAAGTGAAAAATTTTATTAACATTTTTTTGCATTGTTTTTGGCACTATTCAACTTTACGACCAATTTCGAAGATTGGCAGGAAGCAGATTATTTAGAATGTGATGTTTTTCGGTTCAAAGTTTCCAGAAGCTGACTCCGGCAAACGATTGAATGGTATTTTTTTTCAAGAAATGAAATTTTTTTGTATCAAACGGTTTCAGTGTTTTTCTTTGTATTGAGGAAATTTCTGATGGAATTTTTGAAGCGAGCGCAGGTAAAAATGATTGGATCAAGGAAAGACAAGGGACAAGAAAACGTTGATAAATGTATAGATTTTGTTTTTTATCGCGTAAGTAGATCGGGCGATCGGAAAGGAGCGGTGGAAGGCTCGGCAGAGCATGAGCTCACGGACGTTCGATGTGTTTGCAAATGTTGCTGGTGTTGTTGTTGCTGTTGTAGTTGCTGATGGCAAATGAAAATGTCGACGTTGCCGGTGCTCCTTCGTGGTCCATATCGATTGCCCGGTTGTCTTAGTCTCGAACCGGATGGAACGTGCCTCTCTCATTCACCGTGATTCATTTTACTCTTGGCAAGTCGATCGCTCGTTTCTCGAATCGGTCACAATGGAGCTAAACATTTGCCACGCCTTGCGAGACGTACTTCGAGCCACGTGTATGGTACCACCGAGAGTAATAGCATAGTCGCCAAACCGAGGACTCTCACGCGTGTACACACGAGACCGTGAAGCCCCAGAGCGAGTGAAAGACCGAGCCACTTCCAGAATAACGACGTTGACATTGGTCCTTGCCACGAGGTCGGGTACAATCCAAGCAACAGCGCTGCGAGTTTAACAATTTTTTAAGTCAGAAAAAACAAACATATCAAGGTCACCTTAGAACTGTTCTCCACATCTCTTTATATGCGTCATTGGAATTTCGAGTTTAAGCAAAAAAAAGGGGAGGGAAGGAGGATATCCGTTGGATCTTTCAGCCAAAACGTTTTTATGGAGTGTTTAGAATATTCCGAAGCTCAAAATAATTATTTTTTAATCCTCCGTTGACACACAACAATTAGAGCATTTCCCTGGAACACACTTGGGTCTGGGGCGTCCTAACGTTTTTTACTGTACTAGGACTCGTTTAAAAAATCTGGAAAAATTCAGGAATGTAGTTTTGGATCTATGGGAAGAAAGCCTGGACTGGATGATGGATACATTTTTTTTAAAATATTGTTATTACTGATTCATGACATTCGTTGAATGGACTCGACATGCTAGATCCATGTGTGTCTACCGAGAGTTAATTTCTTTCATTTTCAAACAATTTCATGAAGTTTTCATAAAAATGTAAAATATCATTAATTCTAGTTCTTGGCTTGGGTTACTGGAATTCTCAATATTTGCTGCTTGTTGTAGATTTTCATGCCCAGTATTCGCAATAATGTTGAGGAAAAACATGAAAAATGGAAATTCCGATGACTTTTCAAGCAGCGGTTGGAATTCAAAATACATAAATAAGATTCGTGGGCCATTTTCATTCGAGTTTTTATTTTGAGCGGCCTGAGGCAAGCGGGAATGTTCTGCAAATAGTTTTTCGTAACTTTTCTCGACTGTAGCGGCAACTCTGCGGGATTCGGTAAATGTTGGTTTCTATTTCGATTGTTGCGACGTTTAGTCGTGACATTGAGTGCCGGGAGAAGTGAACTAATGAATGATGAAAAAACTTACTATAAATAAGCGTTTCCCAAACGGCGTTGCAGACACCCCACGCTGCGGATATGACGTTGAACAATGCCGGATCGTCACCTGCTGGTCTCCACGTGACCAGAGCAAGTAGCAAACATGCGTGAAAGGCTAAACCCACAGCTGCAAACAAGAAGCCCATAGAAATATAGAAAAATTTAAATGTTAAGAAACACATCGAACCGAGAGTCAGATGGTTGAATGAACGACTCCAAGGACCCGAACGTGTTTTATGTACACCACCGAGGAGAACCTTCGTATCGAAATGCTGATACCGGTATAACGATCTTTTATCTCTCTCTCTTTCTCTCTCTCTCTCTCTCTCTCTCTCTCTCTCTCTCTCTCTCTCTCTCTCTCCCTCTTTCGAAACGAGATACGATTACATATCATACGTACCAACTACGAAGTATCTCCTTATGTGTCTCAGCAGCATTGAGAGCGTGACTCCGGCCAATGCCTGAAGGAGAGCGAAGCTTAGAAAGCTCAGAGTGACTGTAAGAGCTCCACCCAAAGCACAAACGACGTATGCCTGCGGAGAAAAACACCGACATCATATTTTTCATTCTGTAATGATCAATTTTTTAAACATTTTCGATTTTATTTCGCGATGGAGTTGCTTTTCTGAGTTTTGAGCCACAATATTACCTTAACGAAAATCGTACCTCGGTAAAATCGCCGAATATGAATCCCTGCTCCAGTCCGATGAAAAGAGTGAGAGGTGCGGCGAGCTGTAGTTTAGGATCTTGAAAACCGTGCTTTATCGATTTGAGATGGCAATCGATGGTCAAACGATCGTTAACGCTACGTGGCTCTTTCATCCTCGAGTCGAGAAAAGCGCATGATATTCCAAAAGCCAATACAGCCAGACCAAGAGAAACACTCAGCAGCATTTTGGCTGTTCCCACTGGTAAAGTCGGTGGAAAGAGTGTCTCGTTGTAGAAATATGTCTCACGAGGACAATACTCGGCCCCACAAGTGTCTTCGACGTCGCTAACCAAAAGCCTAGGCGCTGGGGGATCTATCATCTTCACGATGATTGCAGCTATCAAACAACCTGTTTGGATATTCGTTATCATAGTAAAAATGCTTGGTACTGGAAAAAATCAAGTTTTTACTTTAATCTCTAATTGTGGAGTCAAATTAGCTGAAAAAAATCAGGAGATTTCTATTTTTGTTGAGTGGTGAGACGAAAGAGCAAATCTTACCAAATGCTAGGCCCATATCTTCAGCGAGTTTCATGCCTCTGTTGAGTCTCCTGAGGAGGCAGTCTCTCCTGGTCTCATCGGGATCCTCGTGGTCAGCGTAAACGAGGCTGAGGTTAGTCGCGCAGACATTAACATGCGAAGTTCTAGCCAGGAAGCTCGGACTGGTACAAACTCCCAAGAGAGCGTAGCTGGGTACGAGGACGTACCATTTGGGATATAAATGAGTCCCAACGAAAATCGTGGTCACGAGATGAGTCAAACTTATGACAAGATTTGTGCCGAGCTTTTGGACTACGATGGGAGCAAAACACGCGGTCAAAGTTGCAGTCGTGTACAATAGCGCGAGTAAAATCGGGCCGAGATGAGGATTGAATGCGCCGAGGCCAGCCTGGAGCGGAAACATCGGTAAAGTTGCTGCCGATACCGTCACGTGCCCCAACAAAAGTGCAGCACAATGGCGAAGAATCGCTTTTCTCGGTGGTCGAGGCCCGGAAGGTGCCGTTCTGACTGCCGCTATTAAACGTCGAACTGAGGACGCCCCCGCTGAGGAACTCATTGATTCCCGGCGACGACAACTCTGCGCGGAAGTCCGGGCCGAACGACAGGAAATTGGAGAATACGTCGTCATGTGCTGAATAATAAAAAAAAAAACTTTCATTCCATCAATCGAACCGATTGCTGTCCGTTTTATTTTTATGAAATAATATTAACGATGATTTCGCAAAGCGTCACAGAAACTTTTGTATCATTTGAACTCTGGCTCGTTATGAAAATAAATAAACTGTTGTTATGTGCCCACAGAGCTAAATAGTCTTCAAAGTTCATGCTCGTTATTGTTTCAGTTGGCTGTGATCGATGAGTGAATAAAATTAGTACGTGGGAGCCAGGTTGATCAAGTGGCAAATGGTAAAGATGAATATGTGCACTTTTGACCTTTAAACTTGAGACGAATCTATCAATAGACTTTGGGCAGCTGATGTTCTGGGATTTCAATGAATAATTCAACATTTGTGCACAATTCCATACCCACGTAGATCCATAAAAAGTCACTCTCAGTTCACCAATTACAATATTTATGCACGGACAGTTAAACAAATTTTTACCTGATTTTATCGCTTCTTTTTAATTACTTTTTTTTAATCGAATTTCCAGGCAGTCAATTAATTCTTTTCTCGAGTGCAATCAAACGTTGGGTATCGATACGAATAGTGTGCTTTCGTGTTGTTCCCCAATCGAGAAATGTATAATCATAATATTTTTCGAGAAGAATTATTTTAAGCGATATGTGTTTGAAAAAATTTTGTCTGTGGAAAAAAAAACTTGAGAAAAAATTTGATGAATGCGATAGACGCTGACCTCTAACATGGCGTCGTTATCCCACAACGCGTTGTGATGATGTCCACTACTTCTAGCGCGTCTGTGAGTATGAGCGAGAGGCGGTGGCTGGGGTGGTAATCTGACAGGACCAAGGCCACCTATCGGTGCTGGTCTGTGTACGGGATTGTTGAGTTTTTCTCTCGAGAGCTCGTGCAAATTCGGCAACGAACCCATTTTTTCAAAAATTGTCTCGCCCTCTTTTTTCTCTTTTATTCCCTTATTTCCTTTTTTCCCCTCGCTCCCTTTTTCTTTTGCTCTCGTAACGGTCGAAAATCCTTTTAATCCACGTTCCGGTAGATCTTCGAGCCTTGACTCGTTTCCCCTTCAAGCCACGTCAATAAAATCACCAGATTCGGATCTCAAAAACGATTGGCATTTTCCTAATGACGCGGAATGTCCCCAAGAGCTTTTGCGATTAATGAATGTGGCGCCTTTTCTCCCAGCCCTCTTCTTCGGTGTTGTCATGACTTCTGGAGTTACTGAAACACGTATTCACCATTTTTCATCTTCCAGAATCCGCATCAATTGAAAGAATCAATAACAAATATATGAAATAATAAAATACATAACAAATGTCCTGGAAAAATGTGTTGATTGTTGCTGTTAATTATTTTTAAATTATTATTATTATAAAAACAAATTTATCGATTGGACAGCACCAATAAATATTCCCTGTCGAAATCTAAGTTGCGTTAATTCCTGATTTATGTCGTCACCGAGATTCATTACTCGAGTCATTAAAACTGTAACCATTGGAACAAGAATGGGATGCAGAACGTTATCCGTTGATCGAAACTTGTTCGGTTTTGCAATATAATTAAGACCTTGATAAAGAACTTGAACCAAGGTCAATTTTGGAATATTTATTCGATACGCTGCCATTCAAATGTATGTATATTTTTGTGGAGATAAAATACAGCCCCGTGTGTGTGTAATCGAAGTTTCTCCTTCGTATAGTTTCATTTAATCCGAACACGGTCTCGAGCGCAGACACTATGATTCTTATCAAGCATGCTTTTCATTATCACTCTTCTTCGCGTCATGAAGTTGTCTCACTCGGCATTGATTTCATTCGCGAATAATACGAGGCTCGTGTGCATGCTTGATACGCAGTTGTAAAACGGTAATAAAATCCGGGAAGAGACTCGCTAATGAGTCACCAGAAATCTGTTAATAATGCATATCGTAAGCAATAAGAAAGAAATATAGATTTGAGGAAAAAAAGAAACTTATGAACGGTAGATGACTCGCAGAAATATTGATATCAATTTGATTCAAGTCCAACGATACTAAAAAGTGCAGATAATGTTCATCGACGCGCTTAGGAGTCAATTCTCGAGCGAGAGCGAATTAAACGTCCGCTTCATTATCATTTAATCATACGGAGGCTCTCGATTGGATACGGAGCAACCGACAAACGCCTGGACGACCGTCTTGACTGTTTTCAAAGTCAGCCCGCTTCTAGAACGCGATTACTGAGACGGAAATGATTAATTAAAACAACGAGAACTTGTATCTGGGAGAAAAATGTATCTCGCTCGATTATCTTCGATTTTATGTACGATTCGTAGCGGTAATTATTATAGACCGGTCATCATTTACATATTCTATGAACGTGTGTATGGAAACGTATAGAATATTTGCAAATAATAAAAAAATCACGTATACTTGTTAAAAAAATTAATTATGCACTTTTTTACGTAATATTCCATAGTCCATAGAGTCATCATGTACATGGGTGTGTCTCCATAGCTCACATCTTCTGGTAAATCAAACGTTGTTATGTCGCAGAATCCGAGAGATGGAATAACTTCGTTAAAATAGAGGTAAAAATCAAAGGAGCGGGAAAAAAAGTTGTCTGGCACGATCGTCATTGATGCACGAGTCGTAGAACGACTGCAGTTGCAATTTTAGAGTGCCACCGGATAATTTTCAATTTTTTTTCTTCAATCCTACTTGCTCATTGTTTTTTTTTCTCGTTTTTAAATCTTTTTCATTTTCCTTCCTCTCTCACAGCTCCCAATCATGCAAACAATTTCGAGCCAGTGAAAGAGGACGCAGTGTCGCGGTCACGAATGAGTATTCTTTGTATATCTATAGGCTTCGTGTGTTGGAATACTCGGGCCTTGCGACCTCGAACTCACGTCGAGACCTTCGCGCTCGCAGCTCTTTCCTCCTTTCCCCCTTTGTCAATTTTTATTATTTAACGCTCGTGTCTTTGTCTTTTGATCTTTTCATCTCTATGTTTATATTCGTCTATCGAAAAATCTTCAACGCGCTGTCATGGGCGTAAAATTCTTCTTTGAAACGGTCATCGGATACCACAACGTCAAAACTTTTTTTGATGATTCACCCTATGCTACCGTTAATGATCGATTACTACAATTAAAATGAGTCGACGAAACAACAAAAAACGTAGTTTTTGACGGATTCTCGAGACTTTCGAGGCCAGTGGACATTTTTGGGAACATTGATTAGATAATCTTTTATGGGCGGAATTGCAACATTTGCTATGGTTCGTAGAACACACGATCTGCTGTAGTACGTGAGTCTTCGTTTGATGATGATGATGAAAGTGGGATTGACAAACATCGTTACTATTATTTTGATCAGGGTTGTTATGGTTGTTTTATTTCAGAGCTTGAGATCCGCCGCGTTGCCTTGACTTTTGCGGACAGCCGAGGTCTGACCACTCACGCCCATTTCCACTTCCAACATTTCCCATCATTTAATGCCCGAACGTATCTCCCATAAGCGAGGATCCGTCTTTCCGGAGATCAAGTGTTGGGTACATCAAAAGTTTATTTGATGAGGAAACAATCGAAAAAATAAATAAATGAAAAATCTATTTTTGAAATATATTAAAAATTTTTTTATTTATTTATTTCAAAAATCGTGCCAAGTCGAAATTTGCATGATTTTTTCCTTTTTTTTTCAACAACCCCATTACAGTTCGATATTTTTGCTTTGGTTTTGTTCCCATTAGAAGAAAAGAGCTGAGTTGAGCGATCGGAATAAGGGGAGAAGATTTATTTTGAGGGCTCACTTCGATGTTGTTTGTCCAAAAAAGTACTTGAGAAAATCCGGAGAAAAATGGCGAGTGGGAAATTCAGTGGATAATATATAGAGACGGTGCTTGAGATTTTCGTAAACCATATGGACGAAAGTTATAGCCGCGATTTCGCAGGCAGAATAAGGCTGAAGGAGGCCAAGGGGACACCTACGAGAAGAAAGTCTGATGAAGGGTAGATAACCCTCCGTACTTACGGACGATTCGAGGAGGCAATATCGTTTGACCCTTCCTCATTTCTCCCTCATGCCCGAGGCAAACTTTTCGAGCCTTCCAAATTGACAATGTATAATATCCTTCGATATTGGAGCTTCGAAAAACTCTTATTACGAAAGATATTTCCCGAATGGTTAACTTTCCGAGGTAAACAATATTTCCAAAAATAGTTTTAGTCATTCTATTTTCGTAAACAACTTTCTAAGCATCACTAGAATAAAAAAATCCTTCCCATCGAGAGGATCGGAATATTCAGAATTCACTCAATAAAAAACGAAACGTTTTTTTTCTCATCGTTGGACATTTTTCGTGTTAAAAAAACGGTGAAAAAATAATCAGACATAAAATATTAATGTTTACAATTCATACTCGTCACAAATGTCGAGTTAAACGAACTTATTGAGGCATTACTAGAAACAAATATAGCAAGTATCCACACTTGGTGTGTTCACCACGTGGCTAATGAAGTCTAACAGAAATAATAAAAGCTGTAGGTGGAATACTTTGAAGGCAATCGAGTAGGAGCGATACCTTCTGGGTGCTGCAGATTATGATTTAAATATGAAAAGCGCAATAACGCGTGGCTTCAGCTAGGTGGAACGAAACTCGAATAATAACGTTTCTCTCGTCGAAAAGTCAGCTCCTTGCGGATACAATCTTAGAGTGTCCAAATTTTAAATGTAATTTAAATATAAAAGAGAAAAGTCGAGCTAAAAAATCGATTCCACATAAAAATTTGACTGAATAAAAAACTTGCTTTCGGAATAATAGTATTTTCGATGAAATTGAATGTTGATTGGTTGTGAATAATTGAAAAAATCGCTAGTTCTTAGGACTAGACCTATTTCCGTAACAATAACGACAGCAATAAACGATATGAAGCGGCAATCTTGAATGCTCCTAAAAAGTAAATATATCGTTATCCGCTCGAGATGAAAGCAATGAAGCATCGCCTGTCAGGAAAGGAAAGCAAAGTAAACGTCTACGCACCTGTTCGCGAGACGAATTACTCAAGCACTCGTAAACATCAATGATACATTGTTGAGGCAATCGCGACAGAAATAATTGAAAGGGTAATTAAGTAATTACACTACAATATTAATTGCATTATAATAATATAATTGAGACTCAGTTACATAATATTGTTTTAATTACCGTGAGCGTTCCTGCATTTCAGTGTCCCAAGCATACGTGTTGCTTTTTTCCTGCATCAGCCCTCTATATTTTTCAGGGTTTTTCTACATTTTCACTCCCACTTTTTGTCTCTCTACAACAAACAAATTCACTCGTTCCAGAAAACAATATTTTCACCTTGAATCGTGGGTTCAGTCCTGAATGCACGAACAAAATGAAATTTGGGAAACAGTGAGAATTTTTCGATTTATTCGAACGCGAGTGCGCATTTTCATTAATTTCCAGTCAATTTTACAAACATTTCTGAGTCGCCTGATTAATTAACAAGAGCACTTGATCCTCGAAAAAACTGCGCAGTCTTGTTTACATCCTTGAAGATGTGGGGAGATCCTTGAGACGATTCACCAACACTTGACAATTTTATAGAAATCCACTCGGTTAACCGAATCTTCGAATCACTCGAATTTTTTTTTAAGAGGAAAAAAATCTCTCTGCTTACGTGAGAAACCCTGCGAGGATTAGACCAAATGGAGATTCCATCCGAGGTTTTTTCGCCAGTTAAACATAATATCAAGTTTGCACTGCATGAAACTCAGATCTCACGAAATATCAAGTTTTTTGAGTTTTGGCAAATTAGTCGGAGATTTTTTTGAGGGAGAGGCGAAAATTGGTGCCTCGTTGAAACGGTGGTTCGCGTCCATCTGGGACGAAGGGAGCAAAACTCTTTTTCACCGTGATGTGTATATGTGTGTGTGGATGTATGCGATGCTTCAGGGAACGCGGTGGAGACGACTCCTCCTCATCAGCGCGCACAAACCCGGTCGATAGCTGGGAGAGTGCGTACAACTTACTGTGATCCTCTCTTCGTGTATCCATGTATTTTCTACTGCCCCATTCCTCGGCTCATATACTTTTCCCAAAATCTTCCTCTCCATGAAAAAAAACTTGAAAGTATTGAAAAAAATAGACATGCGATGCAGAAATTTCAACCATAAATATTTGGATTTATACAGGGCTGCTCAATGTCATTTTTGAGGGGATCATAATAATAAACATTTCCCACGTTAATTATGAGGCATAGCAACACGAAAAACTTAATGGAAAAGTTCCTGTATTAAGAATTGTCCATCGAAATGGATCAAAAAAATGTTCTGTTTTTGTTTTTCGAATTTTTCTTTTTTCATTAGTTCGTGTGGAGAGATTCTTTGATTTTTTTATAAAAAGAATGAATTAATAAACTTTTTTTTTTCGTATTCCCGGCCAATTCCGGTTTTTGTGCGCGAATTTCTTTTTTTTTCACCTCAATTTTGGAAACAAGCTACCTTGAGAAGGACGTAGCAGGACGCAATAGTCGGGCCTGTGAAAAACCAATTTGTCCTGGATCCGAGTTCGACCACTGTCGTATTGATGTTCCTGAACCCGGAAACCGTTTCGTTGGTTGAACACGAATTTTCTTAATGAGAGTTGCGAACGAATTTAAACGAGTTTTCGGGATTCTCACTCGATTTAATTACGATAGATTTAATTTCGTTGGATTGTTTTTCAGGCGATCTGAAGCGACTGTCAAAACGGAGGACTTTCATAGTCGCACGTGATTTCTGTTGGATCATGAATCGACTGATTCTTAGCGCTGCTAATTGTTTCCTTAATCGGATTACTCACCGTACACGCCTCATTCCGATGCATTTGGATTATTAGCTCAGACATCAATCACTCACGAATTGTTAACTAAAAAGCCTTGGACATAAAAAAGGAGATTTACAGCTGCACTCGTTAAGAAAATAAATTGAAACATTTCCAATGCTCTTCCGGACGTTTTATCCTCATCAGGTATCTCGCCTTGTACTCGAGTAACCCAATTCCAAAACATCAATGCAGTCTTAATGGCACCAGTGTGAAAAATTATCTGATTCCAATTCGTTGACGTTTTTTTTCTCCCATAAATATGTAACAAGATATCAAGAAATATACTGTCACCTTTGCAAGAAGAAAAAAACCTTATCTTGTGCATTGGTAATTTTTTTATGAAGGTGCTGCTTTTCGGATTGATAAATAATCAAGCTTTTTTTCACATATTCGTCCATTCTATTGTTCGATCAGTTTTTTCGAAAGAAAAAAGCCAGAGCCCCCCGAAAAAATGATTTCGCAGTTTTCACTTTTCCTGAATCAACGATATTCGTGCATGCTCCATAGTATTAATGAGTAATTTATATAAAAACAGTGATGGAATAATAGAAGGAGGTGTAGGTCGACTCGAGCTTAAATGATTAAAATCGGGGGTTGATTAAACGATCGAATTACGTTTGCGGGGTAATAAATGGCTGGAATTATTCAAAGTAGGGTCCAGGACACGTAGCCTTGAAACTTGAGAATCGAGAGTATATCTGGAGTGAGTTGCGACCAATGACGGAGCTGGAAAACGCAAATATATCCGCGTGAACGTCCACGCACATATTATACGATATAGATATAATGGTGAGAGCGTTATGGTATAAAATAAAGAAGTACTGTACGATTCTCTCTCTTTGTATGTTCCCCTTCCTCAAGACACAGAGTTCCCGTCATTCGTGGAAGGTCTGATCCTTGGAAATTTCTTATAAATGAAGGTTCGACGCGTTCAGGAGTTTCATTTTATTCACCATCCCCTCGACAACGGAGGGTTTTACAGCGCGTTGTCGACATTTCAGTGCTCATCCGTTTTATTAATTCAAATAATTGAAACGGACTATTTTTATTCATCTCAGTTTTTCACTCGGAAATATTAAGTTTGTGCGGTCTCTTCAAGAAAATAAATTCATCAAATAAAATTCCAAATTTCATACGAATGGATATATAAAGTGAATTTAATAAATTTTATTAAGGCAAGTGTTCTCTGTGATACGAGAAAAAAATTCTCGAACTAAACTCTGGAGTACAACAATAAAAAGTGAGTAACTCTCGAGTAAGTGACCCTTCGTTTATCGTCTCGGCTAAATTCTTTGAAGATATATTCACGTAAAAGTGAAATGAAAATCGATTTCAACCTCGATGGATTATCGAAAAGGACGAACTAATCGTGATATTCGTGAAATATTGAAATGTCTTTTTTTTTTGTGTCCACGAAACATCCGAACGAAAATCTCTGCTGAGGAAATTTCTTCGAGCAGTGCAACAATGGCATTCGAATTATTCAAATTTAGGTCAAGTCAGAACATACCTTGATATTTCCGTTGATCAAAATGCCAAAGGTTTCGATTACGGGCTTACATACCGGACATTACTTGACGGGCTCCATCCACTTACATACTAAATAGCTACCCTTGGGCCGAACGTTGTGAAAGTAATGTGTGCAACAATAAACTTGCATTCTTATCTCGGTACATGTAACAATGTACACGAATGGGATATTCGCGTGTAGAAAAGTGGAAACATATAAAAATTTGCAGGCATGTACGAGCCCCTTCCATTTTTCATTCCATACACGTGTATCCTGTTATGCTGTCCGTTGTTTTTCTCGATCCGTTATTCCACAATCGATAAAATGGCATATACATGGCATTTAACGTTAATTCATAAACTTGAATAACTCATAGAGTTCAATTATCTCAATATTAATTACGACGACCTTCGACAATCGCAATATCTGTCACAACCTTGTAATCATATCCCATCTCTTTCAATTAATATTCCTTATTTCTAGGATCCTTCTCACGAATTCTCGCATTCTTCATCTTCACAATATTTATCAATCTCCGAGCTCATCGAGCATTACGCAATATGGAAATATCGATTGTATTTTTCCACTCGAATGAATTAGAAGAGGCGAACATATAAAACGGGTTGTTGAATTATAAAAATACTCTAAAGTCTAAATGCAAGCGAGTTCACATCATGAATAATGTTTACCTTCGCAGAAATTAATTGATTGAAAAGAGAATCTTCATCAATTGAACTGTCGATGGAATATGAAAATTAATGAGTGAAACGCTCGCCTCATAATCAAAATTAATGTTTTATTATTTTCCCTAAAGATTCCTCGACATGATAAACGATCCATTGATTACTTTGAAGTCAACTATAAATTTCTCGTATCTCTACGAAAGACCGTAATAATACTGAATGGTTTAATTCAGCTCAAGTGTCAATTTATTTGTGAATTTATTTGTCCATAGAACAAGAGTGGGCCAACGCGGTCTTAGCATTTTATTGCATGTGTCGGGGTATTTTATTTTAGATCAGGCGGGAAGAAAAGGTTCAGAGAAGAATAAAAAATAGTTCGTTACAGGTCAAGCTCGGGAGAAGTGGTACTTTTGAACAATGAGCAACAATTAAAGTGCGCGTGCGATGATGCTTCGACCGAGTATCGTCGTCGTAATTTTATGAGAGAGTTAATCACCCACAATCCTCTTGGCAAAGGTTTTTTTTTTCTATGCACATAAGAATAGACGTATAAATGAATATTTCAGTGACACTGTGTAAATATTGGCCTTAGCGAAAGAAAAATGGAGTGTAATCACGAGAAGAACCTTCGAAATGTTAGCACGATTTTCTAATTATGTCCTTTTTCGTTTAGCTGCCTTTATTTATGCCCATGCTCGATATTCATCGGAATATGTTTTCTCTTGGGTTTCCAAGTGATTCTCAAGAGAAAAAAAAACATTTTCAAACTTTTCCCATCTCGGAGTAACGCGAAACAGAAAAATAGCTCGTTACTTAAAACTCTTTCAATTAATTTCATGTAATAGGGCCAAATTATAAACTCCAGTTCGGATGCAACACTGTGATTAGGCAAAACGTATAATGAAATTAACGTTATTATGATAATTCTCGTTCCATCTCAACGATTGTGGCTCAAGGTAGCCGAGCAAGTTGTAAGGGAGTTGCGCGCACGTATGACATGTCACTCTCTTCGTCTGGCTTGTATCACACGCACGTGCTTTACACTATTATGCACTCGCCTATCCATACATCTTTGCCAAATGAGACAAGAATTGAATTTCAATAATTTCAAACTTCACAACAACATTCTCTATCCTACCAACTGTAAAAAAAAATAAGAAAAATATAAAAATCACGAGACCTGGCTAATTTGGACTCAACAGATATTTTCATGACTGTCAGAAAAACTGTGAGAAATCAGCATGAAACAGATTTTTTTGGGTCATTAAAGGGACATGAGTAATTGAAAATAATTCGACGAAGATGAAACGACAGAAAATTTCATATCCGAAATCTTTTCAAATTTCTTCTATTTTTGTTATTTTACTGCGCTTCAACTTTCTCGAGGCAGAGATGAGAAAATGAAAATTAGAAAGATGGAGAGATAAATTTGAGCAAAACTAGTTTAGACCGATGATTATTCACTCAATCAATATCTAGAGTGAATAGTGTCGTTTAAAAAACCCACAGTCATACCCAAAGTATCACAAGATAATTATTCGTGAATGTCGAGCTCTTGAAACAGAGATATTGACCCTCGATGCGGAATTAAAAAAACGATCATGCTGTTGCTCCAATTGTTGTCTCGGTTTAAAAAATTGAAGAAAGAAACAGGTGCATGGGTTCGAGACGCACATGAATAAAAAAAAATGCACGTACCGTTGCTCGCGGATCAAGGTAGCTCGGCCTTTTTTCGTCACAAACTCTTGTCGCGCTACTGTCATATTTTTTCCCTCTACTTTGAAGATTTATGATGCAGATTTATCGCGCCATCATAAAAAGTAATCTTACAAGGACACAAAAAAGATCCTTTTTCGTCACGAATCGCATTTCGCCTACAAGGCACGTAACGATACTTGTTTTATTACGTTTTTTTATTCCGAGAGTTACACATTCCGAATAGATGAGAGCAAACGAGCACCCTCCAGAGTTTCCGCGTATCGTCAATGATCCATCTAATTGAGACAAGGAAGCGTTTTTTCTCCATCAATGATTGGCTGTTTCACAAATAGTTATGAGAAAAAAAACGTTTAGTGCAAACTAAGAGAAATGTGGTCGTAAAATCAACGAGATCGTTAGCGGATCAGGGCCTTAGGCATCGCGGCTTCATTCAAACGATTCGACGCTACGTAAATATCGCACTAAGTCCGATGGACGAATAAATAAAGTGAAAAACATTCCGATTGTGAGGATTTTGTGTGTTTAGCGATTTTTATGCTCGACGCTATTTTGTTGAAAAACCGTCACCGATTTGTCGACGGTGGTGGCTTTGCAGACTGCAAAAAAACGTTTTGCTTGGACTGAATAATGTTAGGGCGGAGCGTATTCAATAAAACAATCAACATTTTTCAACAATTCTTCGATTTCAGTGTATTTTTTTGTTTTTTTTTTCCCGTTCGCACGAATAATTAGCATTGGCGAGTGAACACGTAATTGAAAAAAAGAAAATAGTGACGATTCATACATTTATCTATGTCTTTAGTGCATTTATATGCAACGGGTTAACGACATTTGCATATACATGTCTGGAGCAATAATAACAATCATGATATCACAAGTGAAAACCGGCGCCGATGAAATATCGCAGACTTTTATTGAAACACAAAGATATGTGTATATTTGTGTATATTTGAAACTATACATAATAATTATGTTGTAACGACGATCGTGATTAACGAACCGGCCAACGCACTTTACGAATGTGATTGTGCAATCGAAAAATGCCTCCGTCCGGACACAAATATCTCTTTGATTGGGTGAAAAGTTCTGTGATGCATGAAAACGGAACGCTAATTTTTCATGAAAAGGTCAGAGCGTCGTAGATCATCGGTCGAGGAATTTCTTGGTCACGTGATGTATATTGCACGGAGACGGTCTTATGAAAATGTGATGACATCGAGATTCTGAGGCGTTGAGCAAATTTTTTAAGTAATTGAGAAGAAAAACAAGAGTAAATTTGTACATTTTTGGTGTAAATATTGTTTAAGATTTTCAATTATGTTATTTAACGAAAAATCCATGAACTGCGAGATTTCATTTGGCTTCCATACGGATTTCCATTATTTTCAATTTCTAGTACACCGAGTTTTTGTTATTATTCCAAATATAATGCGTTTCAGAAACGCTTCGTTAGTTTTCCGTTTGTTTCGAGATCGTAATCATCGGATCGCAACGCGAAGATGCAATTTTCCCGCTTCAATATATATAAACGCAGCCTTCTGTGATGCAACGAAATTACCCCAATTATTAGAACGATCTCGACTCGACAATAAAACTATGCGATAAAAACAATTATCAATGATCGTCTATCACATTAAAGTTTCGTCGGAACAGCGTGCAAATCATTTATGCAACTGAACAACTGAATCTGATGAATGAACCATACGAATTTGCATGAACGAATTTTCAATGGCGTATAAAATTGAGATAAATTAAAATAATGGCTTCTTTATTTATTTTTATTTCATTTAAAGTCCCCGTAAACGGCAAACGTAAATGACTTTGATTTGTCGACACGGATAAAGGATCCATTGAACGGCAATTTCGCGATCGATACACTGATGCAATCGCAAGATATTCCGGTGAATCGTTTCATTGACATGATTCGTTCGTTCGTCTGCTCCCTTCGTTCTCTACTTACGAGCGCAATCTGGTGACCATTTTTTGACGCGTAATAAGGTGCGAATTGTAGAAACGATAAGCACCCGAACTCACCGACACAAGGAACGCAACATCCTTGCGATTAAGAAAAATCATCAAGCACCCATAAATAACAGGACTTTCCGTTTCGTTCACACGCGATAAAACATTGATAGTATCTCATATATAATTAGCCTTTTAACGTTGATTTTTCATATGTAAAAAGTGAACCATCAGGTGCATCGTCGCCAAGATCCCTGATCAAACGGTTCTTTAAGAAACCATCGGTCGAAGTAATTACACATTAACGAGCACACATCGTCGATGCTCGTTAACGACAAGAAAAAAACAATGATAAATGCAAAAATGATTGGAGTCACGATCAGATGACGAGCGAATGGCTTTTGTTTGTTCGGACAATTCGCTGCAACGACATAAATAAAAAATTGATGAAACTGAGCTCTATTGTTTGAAACTCAATCCAATCGACTTTACGGAGCAGAGAATGTGCATCGGATTATATAAATTGCCGCAATCAACTCGCTAACGATCGATTTTTAAAAATGCACACCAAGATCGACTGGAACTGGAAAAAAAAAAGAATGAAATCCAGATCACGCAGAATGAATCGATGGCAAATAGTCTAACGAGTAAACATCGTGTCCTTCTCTTTATTCACGATGACAATACAATTTTTTTTAGCTCAAGCGAATAGGATTTTAAAAAATATGTATATCGAACGGTTCGATGAGTTTTCCGATCAATTCTAGCAGGAAACGACGGTTTTGTTATGCTCGAATGTCTGTCAAATTGAATAAAGTGAAAGGTACGTTGATTAATTCAATAGCTCACGAGAGGCGTGCACTGCAGCCTTGAAAAATGTATTGCATTAATAAAAACTGTTGATGGTTGCGACAAAATTTGCATGATACTGAAAAATCCCCACATTCCGAATTTTATGTTTCAGCGTCTCACATACAACCAACACACTTGATAATCTATAAAAATTTATTCTTTTCAGACCAAAATGTTCAGCAACATCGTACAAAAGTTAAAATTTCTTTATAAACCGTACGCACTGGGGGTGGTGTCTATCGGTTATGTGTTGGGTGAACTTGGACATTACATGATCGGTAAGTTTCATTGATAATTTTTTGAAATAGCCCAGTGAAAAAAAAAATCAAATTTTTTACATAATTTAAATAATTTTGGAATAATCTTTGAAATTATTGAATTTTCTTTTTGCACCAACCCAGCAAAAAGATTTTTCAGGACCGACGAAATGCACCGGAAATGATAAATCTTGTGAATTCGACAATGTATCCTTGTCGTACGCACTAAGCGACGTTTATTTCAGCGAGAAAGCTGCATTGATTTTATTCGATTTTGTTTATTGGACGAATTTAGTTTTCAGTGTAAATAACACGATGTCGAATCAATTGTATTTTATTAAAGGATTTGACTTGCAAAAGATATAGTGAAAGGGATTGAAACGGATTTATTGAACGTTGAAAATAGATGCTCCATTTGTTATGGTATTTTTGATTTTCAGGGGTCACGAGCAAAGCAACAGCGATGGATTTACACTATGGAGAGATATCTTGCCAATTGAATTCGACCGATTTTTCTCTGGCAGTATTACCTGCGCAATGCGAAACGGCGAATAACTCCGACGAGTGAGTAAATGATTCTCAGTGCGTTTCATGAATCGCTGAAACAAATAATTGAAAAGAAAAAAAAATGCTATACGTAACTGATCATCCATGGAGCGCAACGACGAACAAGAAGATTGTTTAAAAAATTGCGAATTAACGCTTCACGGACCGAGAACGATTGTATCACGCTTAGTGTCCTTGGTCTTCCTCGATTCATTCGATTCCAAGAAAATTCAATACTTTTAGTCAAACCAATAGAAATGGCGATGAGCTCATGCAGAAAATGGACCATTTTCACTGCTGTGCTATTTTTCTTCTTACTCAAAATTCAAGTTTTCGAATAACCAATCCTTTGGATTAGAAATCGAACTCCAAAGCCATGAATTTTGCTTTTTTAATTGCAATGTTTTGAGAAATTATCATTCGAAACATTAAATTTCCATTTGCCATTTTATTCTCGAATATTTTTATTTTCTCGGGTACGTGTAACGTCCGCTTGTTCCTGCCATAGCTGTGAAAAGTTCGAGTTGAATGGTACACGATACTGCGAATGGACGTACAACGGACTCGGGTTGGATTACCAAATACTCGCAGGACCAAGTTTCATAGCAGTATTTACGGTGATGGGTGTGATCCTCGGTATAGCAGCAGATCGATATAACAGGTGTGTTTGCGATTTTTTGCACACGGAAACCGAAAGCGAATTGCTCGATCAGTTTAGTCGAAATAATTTTGGCGCCTGTAGAATGTTCGCCCATCGTACGTAGTCGCACGACATTTAGCGGATCTCCAGGCGCCACGAAAGGAAATTCAGTCTCCGCGTTCTCACAACATTACCTCCTGACGTTTCAACTTTTACTATTTCCCAATCGTAGTTTTTTTTTTATTGGTTCTGTTACGAAGGACAACAAACGAATAAAAACTGAAAATTTGATCATTTTTGTTCTCGTTCACTTTCAGGGTGAGGCTGTTGGCAATTTGTACTCTCGTATTCAGTATAGCAACGATTTTGATGGGTGCAGTAAAGGAATATTGGCATCTCGTTATTTTACGAATGATTCTTGCTGCAGGGTAAGCTTTCTACCAATAAACTCATTCTCTCCTTTTCTCTTTTCTCATCAAACACGATCGTCTAAAATTTGAACGATTTTTCCACAAATCGATACAAACTCAATGTGGCAATAAAAAAGAAACCAGAGCCATGAAAAGTTTGAGTTTCTGTTAATTTTTTTAAGCACTTGGAATAAAAATAATTTCTTATTTTTAATCATTCATTGATTTTTGCTTAGCGAGGCTGGTTGCAATCCTCTTGCAACGGGTCTTTTGTCCGACTGGTTCAACGAGAAACAACGTGGTCTCGTTATGTCGATATTCAATTGGGGCATATATGGTGGCTATGGTATCTCATTTCCAATCGGTAGATACATACCTTTATTGAATATCTGGGATTTGGTATGTTTATCACGAAACGAAAACTATATCAATACAAAATTATAAATCACACAATCATTTTCATCGTGCAAGTCTTTAATTGGCTTGGTTAATTTTTATCGAAACGTTTAATCTGTGTGAGATCCGAGCGCAAATTTTTCATTGATTAAAAATGAATGTAATTGTTTACAAATATTTTTGTGATGAAATTTTGGAGATTTATCATTTTTTTCGTGCTCAGGGATGGCGAGCTTGTTATTACGGAACTGGAATACTTGGATTGATAATGGCAGTTCTCACGGGTTTTACGCTCTCCGAGCCAGAGAGGAAAACCATCGGGGAAGAGCAGACTGGAAAAGATGGAGAAAAATTAACCATCTGGCAAGTTGTCCTGCAACCACGAATCGTACTTTTGTGTCTCGCCGCTAGTATCAGACATTGCGGTACGATTTGGTATATTATTTACTGTCAGACTCTGATTATCATTGGATATATACTAAAAAATTATTGAATTTTATTAGCAATTTTGGATTTTTATTCTCACTTTTCATGTTTCTATTTATTCCAGGTGGAATGTGTTTCGCTTACAATTGCGATCTGTACTACAGAGACTATTTCCCTGATTACGATCTTGGATGGATGTTATTCGCAGTGACGATTGTTGTCGGCAGCATCGGTGTTGTTGCGGGGGGTGTCATAAGCGACAAATTCGTTGCGAAAATGGGAATTAGATCGAGAGTCGCTGTTCTTGCAATCAGCCAATTAATCGCGACCCCATTCGCCTTTGGTTCTGTTTATTATAATCCTCTCTGGGCAATGATAACCCTCGGAATCTGCTACTTTTTCGGTGAGTGGTATATTCGTTTTTTCTTTGAAGGGCTCGAAATGGAGTAACAAATTAAATAAAATGAAAACAAAATGCCAAATTAACTTTTTCATTATTTGATAAACTGATTTTTTATCCTTTGCAATTTTTCAGCCGAGATGTGGTTCGGTATTGTTTTCGCAATCGTCGTAGAAATAGTACCCTTGAGCATGAGATCAACGACAGTAGGAATATTTCTTTTCGTGATGAATAACATCGGTGGAAATTTGCCAATTCTTGTTGAACCGACGAGAAAAGAGATCGGCTTTCGGGAAAGCCTGTACATTTATTACGCTGGGTTTTACGGTATAAGTGAGTATGCTGCAAAGAAATTTCAGTTTTATTGAAAAAAACAACGTTGTCATTGCTTTTCTGAACTTTTTCTCAAAAGCACGGAAATAGTTCGGCTATCGTGTAAGAAAAAAACCAGAATTGACTAAAAATTCTGTCATTTCTTTAGGTTCCATCATGTTTCTCTTCACAATGTTCCTCATGGGAGGTCCGCAGAAACAGCCCGAGGATATCGCGGAAGCAGGACATGATAATAAAACATTCACGGATGAAGATGGACATTTGGCGACCCTTGAACTTCCGAGATTACCGGCGAGGCCCCCCACTTACGAAGATGCCAGATTATAAATTCATCGTGAAGAAAGGATCATCATAAAAAATGAAAGCAAAAGCCACAATTGCAAGATTGAATGTGTGTCCGGGTGAAAAATTTCGGTGAATACCAACTGAATAACTTATATGAAAAAAAAATCGTGGCTTGAGAGTGAAAGAAAAATTGGAAAGAAAATTAAACGAACAAACGGGACAGAAATGAAAACGAGGAAGTGGAAAAAGAGAAAATCAGTCCAAAGCGTATATAGTTGAAGAAAAAGTATATACTAGAAATGATTTTCTCAACGCAGGGAGAAAGAAAGTGAGATCAACGGAAATCGTTTTGAAATGCGATATAAACCAAGATTACCATCGTATAAATTCTTTCGCAAGAACTCGACACTGTACTAAGAGAAATATCGCGTTCTCGGTTGTTCGGAAACTTGGTAAAGTCGACCTCGACATTGAGATAACGGTACAAGAACGAACGACAAGAAAATTTATCGTTCTCTCTCAAAGACAGAGAAAAATAATCGATCCCGTTCTTATTTATAATTTCGAAAAAAAATAATAAATTATTGTTTGCTAGGATCGACTTTTTCCATAATTTTCAAATGAGTAACTTGATAAACAATATTAATTGTAAATAAAGATCGAATAAAATGACGAAATTTCATAAATGCACGAAATGAATTGTATTCAGATCGAAAAAAACATCAATTATGATACAAAATGAATAAAAGACAAAACAGAAAAATCATATCTATTGCGTTTCGAGTATTATTTTTTTTATTAACCTTCATTCGTCATTGTTATTGTTGTGAGTATTATTTTTAGCGAGTAACAATCACCTGAGAACCGAAACATCCTCATTTTCGTGTTTTAACAAAACGTCGAGAGCCAATTTATCACGAGATTTCCATCTATTTTTGTTGACTCGGTGCGGGGACTCAAGAAATCCGAGCGGGTCTTTGGTCCATTGAATGTATTCTTTTTTCGTGTTTCAGAAAAATATCCGAGTGTCTGCGAACGATTTTTCACGCTAGATATTCGAACAAACAGGGAGCTGCGAATTTTCGTTTCACTCGCATCCGTTTGCCCATGTTTTGCTTTCCTCGTTCTGGAAAATCGTTCGTTTTTCAATTTCATTCAATGCTCGGGCGATATTTCCACTTCCGGATGAAATTGAATTTTTCTTTGATCCTTTTCTCACGAGTAACTTTTCTCTTTCCCTTTATTTATTCCACAATCTTCTTGACGTTTATGCTGAATCGTTAAAGAACCAAAAATCTGTAACTGTCGAGAGTGAAAACTGACAGTACGACGTATATAGTCGGGATTTCCGAATATCGGTAAGAAACGTGCCGCAAAATTTGGAGGATTGCCAATATTTATTCACCTTCCTCTATCCTTCTTGCCTCGCTCTGCGAATGGCCGAAAAGTAAAAAGACAAAGAAAAAAGATAAATTTGCTCTCCAGCAAAATGATTAAAATGAGAAGAAGCGCGGTCGTGCTACTTTGGCGCGTGGCCAACACCTGCGGACACTTTTGTCAAGACTTTCGATTCGTGTTTCCCAAAAAATCTCTCGATTTTACGTTCTCCTCGACGCGAATCTGGTATCGCGTGTCAGCTCATCACTTTTTAGACACGCTCTCTACAGGCTGCCACAAGAATTACTGCCAAATTCTATTTGAGGATTCATCCCGATTCGTCGCGTATAAATTTTCGGACCTTCCGCATTAACCAGAGTCTTTATAGTAAAATACGAAAATTTATCAACAAAAATTTAGCAAAAAGTAGTTGAATTCGATGTCGTGAGCAAAAAAAATGACTGACAACGACTCTGACGCCCTTGCTAATAAAAATGATAGCCCTAAGGTGACCCCCAAAACTCCACCTGAAAATTTAACGAAATTTGAGATAGCTACGATTTTTCGAAGTGTGTAGATGTTTAAAAAAAAAACATTCCGAGGAATGGTGAGAAGATCGTGTGCCAAAATGTCTAGGCGTTTAATAATGACCAGGACGGGTTGAAAATAATTAATAGACATAGACAAATAATGTATGTATTTCTTCAATTTTATTTGGTGAGGTTTTTCTTTTAATAAATGGAGTTGCATAAGTTAAGATAAGAACGAAAGTTCATTTCGGTCGTCTGGGCGTTATCACATGATTTAAAATGATCCACGTGTGAGATCGAAGTAAAAAAAATGTTATACAATTGTACAGAGGGCATTAAAACGAATAAAATGATCGTGAGTGAACGTAAACGGCACACACAATCGGTTCGGTTCGTTTTGATACGTAATTCAGTAATTCTTTGTTTTTGTTGGAAAGCATTAACAATCGCATCGACAGATTCGAAAATTAGTGGTTTCCCTTGCACGTTTTTCTTTTTTTTTTCTTTCTCGTTTACGTAAATATATAAATATATACATATATAAATATATATACAGATCATTTAATATAAATAAAACGAAGACATTTGTAATGTACAAAATATAATTTTGGAAGATACAGTATTCAGTGTGTATAAAGACTGTTGGATTATTTGTTTATCATTCATCATTTTGTTTTTATTATTTGGACCCCGTATCGTACGCGCGCCTGGGGAGAAAAAAAAATATATTTTTGTCATGACATGCGCTCGTCCATAAATTTACAACGATAATGAAACGCATCCAAGCCTTTTCGATACGATACGAATGGATAAATCAATCGAATGCTAAGAATCCAAGAATTCAAATAATTCTCGGAGCATTCGACTCTTACACTGTTCGTGAGAAAAATGGTCGAAATAATGGAGAATCGTCGCATTTTGAATTATTGACTTTGCACTCGATTCCATTGATTTTTGTTTCACAAAAACAACAAATACGTGTCACAAAAATGCTGGAGTTTATCTTTCCATTGCCATTCTTTTGTTTTCATCTTTTCCCAAAACCGGAATGCCAAGTAAATGACCGCCAACAGTCAAGAGCTGTAAATAATTGGTCCGAGTTTTTCCCTACTGGAATATAAATGATTCGTGGCTTGAGTTCCATTTCTCTCAGTTTCTTCCTTTTTTTTCATTTTTTTCTCGTTTTTCTTATTCCCGAATAATTCGTCAAGACATTTACTAACATTTCGTTTAAAAATTGTTCAAGCTCTTTTCGTGATATGTTTATATCGCAATCGACTCGTACTCGGTAACAGCCTCGGCGAGTTTCTCACGGTCTGTCAATTGGTCAGACGAAAGTCTGACCGATTAGAATTATTTGTACAATTTTAATGGGTGAAAAAGTGTTTGAATTTTCTCGTAAAATATTGCAATTTCCCTGAGCGGTCATTTACCAGTTGGCAATAGTCAAAGGCCGTGAATAAGCGACAACTTAATAATTTAAACTTGAAAATAATGACAAAATCGAATAGAAGTATAAGACACGTAAGTGTGTGAAAATATTAGTTGACGAAGTGACTCAATTCAAATGGAGCATTTGCTTATTCCTAAAATAATTTAATTAAACTCTAAAATAGTGTGTTTCGTCAATAGAGTCGATGGTTATTCGGAAGCCAGTGGAGGAAAATTATTCCTTTTGTGGTTTAGGTAGAAATTGACGATTACAATGTCTCGTAGTTTCGTTTACAGAAATGCACATCGATAATTCTATCGGAGCCAAATAATAGAGGGTCGATGAGCCTTGAACGAAAAAATTGACTCGTTACAAATGTTTTTTCTCCTCTTACACTCATTCACAAGCATTCACAAGAATCATTCGCACTTATTATTACTGGTACAGCCTGTCATGGAAAAAAAAACGTAACTGTTCGCCCTCTCTTTGTTTCTTACAAAATACAATCACTAATGGACTATTAAGTCCGTTGATATTTTATCGAGCGAAATATTGTACGCGTGAGGAGAACGCGTCAATGAAATTGTGCAACAGTCTCTGAACCGGCGAGTGTATCAATCTCATGATCACACGACAATTCGACTAATGAGAACGAATTACAAAGCTTTGTTTGTATTTTTTTTTTTTTTTTTTCATCTCATCAAAATCACTCGACGTCGTTTAACCGGGTTCGCAATCAATTCCCTGGAGACTCGAGAGAGCTTTGCGGAACTTTTGACATATACGTGGTGTCGAAAAAGTCTCGGTAAAGATTTACAGAGTGATGACGAAATATATGGATGGAAAAATGATAAATTATTTATCCTCGAACGACAAAAGTCAATAAAATATTCCTTAAGTGATAGGAGCGAGCGCGTTCCATTTGATTAAAAAAATGTCGTTAAATAATTAAGATCGCAGAAGCGATGCCGCAGACAAAACAATGCTGACTTGTCTCGTAAGAGTTGTGAAATCTAGACGAAGTTTTAAGAGTGATAATCGTATCGCAAGCTCATTCAACATTCCTCGGTGGAGGTGCTGGATATTTGAGTACTGGCACCGCTAGAAAAGCTGCTTCTACAAGTCTCAACGACGAGAGCGGTTTCAGGCACTTGGACAAAGTGTACCTTGTCCTTGGGCCATCTCGTTCTACCGTAAACGCAATTGAAAATATTGTATCTGGCGTCCATTTCGAGCTGGCTCAAATTTCCGCTGTGACGACGTTTCAATACTTTTTTCGCCATTAAGCTCCGGTTGTTTTTGTAAGAGAGTTCGCGTCGAAAGCAAAAAAATTTGCGTAGCTCTCGCTTGACACGTCGGGAACGATATCCAAATAATAAAGGGCTGACATAAGTGGCGATTATTATGAAACAAATGGCGGCAACTTCGGCCTCGTGATTCGGTACTTTTTTGCCAGTGATCCAAGTTACATTTTTCAGTATCAAGACAATTACGTAGGGCGTCCAGCAAATAAGTCCCATGACGATAACGAGCGCGCTTATTCGCGCGGCTCTCGTTTCTTCTCGGTATTTGAACAACGAGCCGTTGCTAATGCGATGTTTCAACGAGTTTATGTAGCTCGTGGTACTTCTAACGCTAGAGACACGATGGAGAGATGTTTTATGAGGTGGAGTGATGGTGACGATCGGTGTATTGGTCGTTGGCCCACCAAAAATGTGTGAATCGATATGATGTCCGTTGGATGATTTTTTGAAATAATTATCCTCGTAATTGACGATCGCTTGCTCGTGACGAGAATAATTGGGAGCTCCGTGTAAGCGAGAATTCGATTTGGCATCGCCGTAAGAATTCTGGGCTTTGAGGATCGAGGACTGCGGAGGAATATTGCCGATCGAATAGTCGAGGGAACTTTTTCGACTGGAGAAATCGAGCCTCGTGTTCGAAGTCTCGTTATTATCGGTACGCGACTCCGCTCCGTTTCTCAAGGCTCCCGTATCACAATTGACGTTTCGAATGTCGTCCACCTCGCTCGTTAGCTTTTCCTCATCGTTCTGACTCCCGCAATCGATCGGCTCGTTCTTCGAGTCAGCGTTTTCGATGGACTCGAGTTTAGCCAGTGGAATCTTCGATACTCGCTCATTCAACGTGTTGTGTTCGTCATCCATGTCATTTTCACTTTCGTCTTCTTCTTGTTCGCCCTCGCTGCTAGCATTTATTTGGATTTCATCACAAAGCTCAAGTTTAGCCAAATTGCAACGAAACATTTCTTCGTACATGAGATCGTGAGATGATTTTCTCTTTTGTTCTGGATGCTCGTCACGAAATTTACTTCTGATCGAACGATCCTTTGAACTTAAGGATTCAGTATTATGATTATCGAGAAATTGTGCTTTCAGAATGGCTATAGGAACTTTATTATTGTTTATTGTATCTTTGGTAAGTTGTTGATCGTTATTACGTGTTTTATCGGGATTTATTGAGTTAACGCGTTTTTTATGTTGTTGGGAGGTGACGTCAACTTTGCTGGATCCAACGGTGAATACAACGGCGACTGGTTCTTCCTCCTCGATCATAGTTACGTTATTAGCGTTAATTTGGCTCGACTTATAATTGTTTGACATATATTCGGATGGCCTTATGGGCATTATTGTCTGACTAGGGCTGTGGCTTTCGTTGCTTTCGTCGATCGATGAGAGACTCGAGATTTTGGGTATACGACGAAAATCTTCGCTGGATATATCTTGTCTGACGGGATAATACTCTTCGCTGAAGCTGGCGGAGGACAATATTGGTCGGGAACCGGTGCGTCTCGTGCGTTCTGAATTTTTGTGAGCGGCCGAATAAATACTGACGTAGATCCAACAGACACCAATGAAAGGCACGAGATAAGCGAAAATAGTATAAGAGATCGCGTAGATGAGACCATAAGTCTCAGCCAAATTGGCTGGCTCGGGATCCGTTGAATTTTTATTATAAAACGACCAAATATTATCGCTTGATGTTTCCTCGCCGAATCCACTTTTATTTTCGGCATCAAATGCCGAATTATCATCGATTTCAGTCAACAAGAATTCACCCTCGAGGGAATAATTGTCAGTGACGTTAACAACGAATCGAAAGTTTTCTTCGATCGGTACGTTCGAGTTTGTTTCGTTTCCGTCGTAATTTATCGTCAATTCGCTCTCTCGAGGAGCGCAAACGAGCCAAATACTTTTTGGTGAAGGATTGAAGCCTGCCAAAACGGCGAATATCAGGGACACCAGCCACACCGAGATCACCAGAATACCGCACTTCAACTTGTCTATCCGGGTGCGGTAACGAAGCGGATCTACCACAGCCAAGTATTGATCGATCGCGATCAGAAGCACCGAAAATATTGATGAGCTCGTTACTAGGGCAGTCGCACTCTCCGCTATTGAACACGTCGTCCCTGACGCCCCTGGCGACGATGGACCGTCCAGCATCAATAACGGATTCAATATCGCGCATGTCAACAAATTCGACACCGTCAAGTTCATCACGAATCTGCAATTTCAACAAACAAAAACATCCATTATTCTATGTTCCCCCAATCGTATTTTCATTTTTCCTTCAATCACAATTATTTATAATTATCAATAATAGAAAAAAATCATTCATTCATCTATTTATTTATTTCTTTATGAATTTCAACATAAAAAAAATGTTTTTTGGTGGTGGACTCTCTCGATAGAATTTCCGAGTTCGGGTTTGACAGAAATTCTGATTCATTTATTCCAATGGTTGCCTGGGGGCGAATATTTTTCTTGAAAAAGGAAATCTCAAAGATTGAATTAGCTCCGGCGAATTTCGCAAGATTGTGGAACGGAGACTGAAAAAATGTTTTGAATAGGATTGAACAGCTGTGGGAAATCGTTTGAAGTTTTCACGAGTATTTTTCATCAATCTCACGACTTAGGGCTCGTTGAACAGCAACATTTACATGTCGCGTTTTGTTCTTTCGAGTATGTAAGTGCTGACCCTGCCCATAACACGCGCAAAGCTCAATTTCGAGCGAAGTAGTTAAGGAAAACCTGTTGAATTTCGAGGCACTTTTGAAAATTCGCGACTACAAGGAAATGCGAATATTTGATGAATTTTACTGAGAAATATTGGTGCGCGCGGAAACGGGGAAAGAAAAATATTCAACAGGAAGAGTAACGAATATAAGAGACGAGAGAAATTTTCAACGAGAGGAAACACGTTTCTCGCGTTTCCCTCCTCATCCACGTGTTGATAGATTTACGATGTTTTTCGACCCCTCCGAAAATCGACTCTGTAGACTTTTGTTTGTCTCTTGCACGCTCAAGGTCGATGCGGATAGTAACTTGGAATTGAGATGAAAAGATATTTTGGAGATTAAAGTGGTGGATGGAAAATTGAGCCACTGCCTTGACACGGCGGGTCCCTTTGACCCGCAACTTAATCCGCGCGTCATCGTCAGTCGTTCGATCGATTTTTATGAAAAAAAAAAAAAAAAATGAAATTTGCAGCAGCCTGTATAGTGCCAAAAGTGGAAACAAGACTGGGGGGGGGGGGGGCGTCTTACGAAATAAAACTTTACGAGACTTAACAACGAGTTTACTTCATTTTATTTTGTATCTGGTGGTTATTTTTTTTCTCTCTCGTTTGATCGTGAATTACACAACGTGAGTCAGGGTCAGCGATACGATAATAGTGTGGAACATTCGTGATTGAATATCATAAAAATGTCAAATAAAAGCGAAGTTGCCGCGAGATATTCAACGAAATTCTTGGGAGTGTACACACGCACGGCGGAGGATATCTCGCAGTGCGAGATATTCCGAGGATCTCATCTCGCGAAAGTGATCACAGACCCTGTATCATCGTAACTCAAGGTTTTGGTGTTTGAGAAATTTTTATTTCGCATACGCAGACGGTATTTGTTGAATCTTACTAAATTCTTAGGCCGAACGAAAAAGGAGTTGCATAATTTGCCAAATATTTATAGGATCGCTGGAAAAGCCCCTTGGACAGACATGACCATAAACACATGTGCAAAAAGTTGCAAGATTCCATCATGCCAAGAGTTACGAGATTATGAATTTTCGTATTTTACGATCGTTTCTATTTTTCCTCTCGTTTCAACGACAACGCGCTGCTCTTCTTATCGCAGCAAAACTTGCGGACTCGGAGGCTGCGATTTTTGTTTTCACGAATGACGTACGAGCGAAGGGGCTCGCTCAAGATGCTGCATAAAATTACGTCAATCCTCCGGGTGTTTTCAAGTCCACATTCAGCCATTCCACGACGACCGAACTGATATTTTTTTTCACACCCGCCTGCTTCATTCTTATCTATTTTCTTCCTTTGCTACAGAAATATGTGCTGTTGCTTTTCTGCTCGATTTTAAATCCTGATCATCTCGTTTTTCCACAACGAAACGAACAACAACGATTCTAGTTATGAAAATAAAATAAAAATCGAAAATGGCTTAAACTATATTCGCCAAGTTTCCGAAAGCATTTTCAATTCAATGACCAACGATATTTTCATTTTTTCGTTACAAAAATTGCTGGTAAATTGAAGAAATAATTTAAAAAATATCCATTACTCTTTGTCAACTGCATTTACGTCAATTAATTAAAAATCAACAAACGTTTGACAACTAGACTCAAATTGATTGTCTACGTTTGTGACCACAAAGAACAAATTGATCGTTAAGGGTTCATCGATCAATGTACAGGAGTGATATACTGAATTAAATCATTGCTCGTAATACGAAACGATAAAATACATGACTACGTATATTCACGAGCTATAAAAACGTGAATACCATAATCAGATATGAAGAAATGTGCATGACTCACTACCTTTGATCGTATCACGATATTGGAGTTTCTGCTTCAATTTCAAGAAACTCGAGCGACTTAATTACTTAAATATTCGATCCAAACTAAATTCAACATAGCAAACTGCAAAAACACTCTCGATCGTCGGAAAACCATTAGAGAGAGAGTTGGAATAAAAATAAAAATTAGGGCCACAAATCCCACGAATAGATAACGTAGAGAATTTTTTCAGATTATCTCAAAATGAAAAAAAAATATTCAACAAAACTTGGCGAGCGAGGAAAAATGTGAAAAATTGAAATTTACGAATGACATTAAAAAAAATAATAATTAAAAAATTGTCAATTTATCGATTTGACGGTTTCTCATAGAAATTTTATATCAAGGAACAAAAATTTGAATAAAAACTGGAAAATTGCCAAGTTTCAACAGAATTAGGAGAGGAAAGGATGGCAAACAAAATTTAACAAAGTCCGAGGCCACGGAGTAGCGAATTTCGAAGCGACTATGTACGTATAAGAAAAAAAGTAAAGCGTGGAATTCCACGTTATTTTTTTGACATTTTTTCATAACATAATGTGACTTTTGAATTTAATGAAATTTCTCTTCGTCTCTCGAGTACGAAAAGTGACTGCTAAAATATATTGTTCCATTCCGTTGCACTTGGACCCGTCCGATCTAATGAATACGAAAGAGACAAAAAAAAACCGAAAATCTCGTCGAGGAATTGTTTTCTTTGGCTCGGTGAATTTTCGCACTCGCGATCAACAATAAAGGCTTTTTCATACGTCACTGAATATATGCGGGCTCGAGTGTCGCACGAACGTCATTTCTTCTCGGCTGGGCGACAAAAAAGTTTCGCGGAAACGGAAGTTACGCTTGATTATTTTGGCACGAGAATAATTCTACCAGAAAATTGTTCACGTCAAACGTATAACGGAAAAAAGATGGAAAATGTCTTGACCAGACACTTGACCCGATTTCGTTGTCAAACTTATTTTTTCACGATTCATTAGATTTTCATGCGATTGCAGAAACGGAGCATCATCGATGGGACTCAAGTTTATGACATTTGCAGGGAATCAGTAAAAATAAAAAGAATGTTGCTAAATTTTATGATATTCGGATGAAAATTCTTCGTTCCTTGTTAATTCATTATTACGAATGATAATGGCCGCGAGAAATGGTACAACGGCATGAATAATTAATTCCTACGCTACGGTTCATCGGGTCAATCGGAAAGCTCGAAAGATTAGTGTCTGTGAGGAACGTTACTGCGTAGAGAATGATGTCGTCGATTGGAAAAAAAAAACTTTCATCACGATGTGTCTTTCGATCGACCAAAACATTTTTCCATCATTTTTTTTTTCCTTGATCAAATCATCTCTTCGGTGTTTCAGGCCCTGAAGAACGATTTTCCATATAATTTGATTTAGACTCTTCGATTTTTCTCTAAAATGTACGACAATATTTTTATTTTTAGAAACAAGAAGACTTTGAGGATCAAGTTCCCTGTGGGCAAATTGGATAAAAAGTTGAGCATCACAGACGATGGAATTACACAGACAAAGAAAAAAATATTTCGACACATTTTTCGTTAAAAATTTCAACACGTAACCTTGCTTCATTGATAAACGAGCGGAGTTTTTTATTGTGAAATCATTTCTCGAATATTTGATTAAAACGAATCACTAAAAATATATCAAGTATCGGCGAACCAAAGTTTATTTTGGTTTTTTTTTTTTTCAATGTCGATTTTTCTAATCGAACACGTTCACGAGAATTCGAAATAATTGAAAGTCTATTCCTGAAAATAGTCAATTCGATGGGAAAAGTTGAAGCCAACGTTTCGGAACGATTGAGGGAACGAAATCGTTAATTCGGATCGCGAAATTATCAGGAAATGGTTTTAGTTTATTGACAGGGAGAGAAAGAGACAAAGTTGGTGAAAAGTCGAATAAATCGATTGGTCGATGGTCGATACGGTGGGGATTGTGAGAACGACGAGAACTGGGCCAGGTTTAACGAGAAAATCGATTCGTCAGAGAGAAAATGGAATAGGAGTAGCAAAATGGAGGAGAAAAGAAGCGAAAAGCGTTGAAATAACATTTGCTCGAATAACGTACATTTATAAAACTGTTAAAGTCCCGTCGATTTACTCTCGCGTGTTTTAATAACAAATGAAAAAATGGGGACATGTGCGAGGGAGCGGCTCGATCGCACATGATATCTGGTTCAAGGAAACGAACAAACTTGATAGTTCCGTACGGAGAGCCACGAAGAGGGTCAAGGGTCAATAATATTTTCATTCCAATTTGAGAAAAGGCAAGAACGTTTTATTACGGGGAAGGAATGGGGTTGGCAAAAGTGAGTTTGAATGAAAGGGCAAAAAGGAGAATTGAGAGGAAAAAAAGGGGAAAGCTAAGAAACGATTACAAACCTGTTTGAGATAGTCCTGAGGCCTGGTCTCTTCAAAAAGGCCAGAAGGAGCGTAGCATTGAGGAGGAATGCTCCGAAAAGGACGAAACTCCACAAAGCGATTTCCGACGCGTTCCACCATCCTTCCAGACTTCCCAGACCTTCGACCATCCTTCTTCTTCCATCTCCCGTACTCTCCGTCGTCCCTCCATCCATTCATAAATGTTACGACAGTCCTAAAAATAAATCCCACGTCTGTCACAATACTTAGGGGAGTAAAAAGGATCGGAAAAAAAAAAAGTGTAAACCGATTAGTCCAATTATTTTTATAACGACTTTCGGCTAAAAATATCCTCAACCGAGAAAATGTTCTTTACTCTACGATTTTTCAATTTGCTGGTTCGGAAAGATTGATGCAATATTTCATTTTTTTTTGCGCCAAACAAACTCTATGCAATTATTATTTTTTTAAAATAGTTTTTCTTTCAATTGGGATTGCAACAATATTTATATATTTATCGAAACTATTATGTAATTAAGATTGACGTCCATGAACGATAAATTGAATGAAACAACTTTCGTTAACATACGCAAGAGCGTGCACCTGTGGAGATTGGCACGAAGAGAGAAAGATTGACTGTATAAAAGACAGAGGCAACCGGAAATGGTCCCGTGGGACGTTACAGCCGCCCCCGTTTTAATCTCAGTCTCCTTCTTCTTCTCGAATAACGACTCAACTAGATCCCATGCGTTTCATTATTGTCGCAAACCAAGAATCGACAACTTTGCCTCGAAAATCCTCGTCATACATGAATAAAAATAAATACGTAGGAAGTTGATCGAGGACATACTCGTATTTAGAGTCAGATCGTTTTGCTCAATAGTCAAGTCTTTCCAACGCTCGAAGCCATTCATGAATCGCATTTTTACGTTAGAAAATAATTTCAAAGTCAACGTGTAGATTATTCTAAAAATAAAAATAATATCAACAACAATTCGATGTCGAACGTGCCTGAAAAATCGTATTCCCAAACAGACAAGTTTGCTCTGAACGAATAAATAAAACTACGAGTAATAGGTTATGAGAATTAATAGAAAAATGTCTGAATGGATGTTCGTTAAGTAAAAACGGAAACAAACAAAAAATTTCGAGTTTCCTCTCGTGAGTGGTGATGAGAATAAATCTAGAAACATATTTGTGTGTCCAAGTGAAAAAGTTAAAGAGGGAAATAAGACACCCACGTAAGCGGACACACGTATAAGTAGAGAGGAGGACGAAATGACGTATTTCCTTTTAATGTTCCATTAGTCAGAGAGTTGACAAAAAAATTTCGAGAGTCTGACTTTTTAACGGACTGTGAAACGTTACATGCGGTTTTCGCATCGTTCACAGTTGTACTTCCAAGTCGATAGAAAAAGAGAGGTGGGGCGGAGAGGAAAACTTTGTTGACCTAACGAGCACGAGATGATGTTAATGTGCTAATTCAATCACCTGGTTGACAATTTTTTTCAATGAAACTTTGAATACAAAATTTCGAGGATTTACGATCATTAGCACTATGACTTTTACTTTATGGTGTTACTTTTTATATACGATTGTTTTATTTATTCGTAAGATTTTATTATTCAAAACGATTATTCAGGCAAATAGTGATTTCCGGATCGTCTTTATAAACGGAATAAGTCTTGACGATGGAAAATCTTTGAGATTGTAAATAGTGAAGGAAGAACTGAAACGAAATATAATGTGAAATCTACGCGGTTCGTCGACTGCATGCTGTTTCAGCGTAAAATAATCCGAGACTCTTCTCGGGCCGATTCTCACTTTCGTATCAACGTAAAGGGGAAAAGAGTGGACGCGTGGGCTGTAAAACTATAAACAATCTTGACAATTGTCAACTTTCAGTCCTCTCTTTCTAAGCCCACGTTTTTTCACAACTGCAGGACAAACGCCCTCGTAAGAGCTCGACGAAAATAAATATTGTATTCGAATTTCAATAAACACGATAAATTGGGTAATCCGAACACAATTTATCACATTATTATACTCATTTTTTCAACAATTTATTAGCCAATTACCGATCATATAACGATCTGCAAAGTTCATCCACAACGAGAACGTCTTCATCGACAGAAATATCACTGTAAAACTCACGAGAAGCGAAAACGAGAAATGAAAAGAAATTTTCTGCACTTTGTAATGCAACCTAAAGTGAATCTTTGTCAGAGTCACGTACGCTGTCGTAATTAAGGTGTTTCGTCACAAAAAACAGCACATCCAATGATATTGTCAATGCAAGTGAAATTCTTTGTCTTTTTCTCGATGAATAGCCGTTCATCGTGAATAGATAAATTGCACATTGTATCGAATCACTGTCACGTATTCTTTCTCACGTTGAATAATACGCATGATATTTCGAATGGAGATCTCTTTGTGGAAAATTGAATTTTGACTTGAAGGGCATTTCAAGTATTTTAACAATGGTTTTTTTTTTCGTGTTCTCCAATTCCAGGGTATTTGAGAAATCGAATACAAGGTTCGATACGATGAACTTGCGAAATGATGATTGACACCGTGATCACGAGAAGGAGGAGACGACGGAGGAAAAAAGGCCTACGGGATGTTGCCAATCATCCAGACTTTTCTAAATATAGACTCGTACACGTATCTACGGGATAAATACGTATAAACATCCATACACGAACACACGTACATATATATAAATATATGTATGACAAAACATTAAGTTCCCTTGCTTTTTGTCCGTGTTGAGCCTTTCAAACGTTAAAAATAGAAAAAACGCACATGCAGATATGAGAGCGATGTATAGGCTTGACTGAGTGTTTCCATCAATTGGCCAGCAGCCTCAACATTTCGTACACGCATTTCTACCGCAAGATGTTACATTTTTGACGTGACTATAAAAAATATTTACATTTACCTCTTGTTTATGTCGATTCATCACGATCTTTAAAAGTTATGGTTACGTTACGTAATTAATATTTTTCCTGGTTCGAAAATATGCAGGTCAATAACTAATCGCGATGGAAAAATATACGCGACCTAATAAACTTTTTTTCTAAACACTGAATCTCTTGGCACGTAAAACGCTGATGCAAACATGTGTTCGCAGACTTTTTGGAACAAAAACTGTAGGATCTTTATTATGAAATCCAGGAAATCGCTTTTTAGGGTATTGTGGACACAAAAATCTAAACTCTTTGCCCTCCGCGGTCTCCGAAATTGAGGGGTGACTAAAAAAATGCAGACCACGCGAACTGTTGGGTCTCGATTCCCAAAAAAGAAGACGTTGGAGCATTTTTAAAAAATTGGAAATGTCCGATATAGTAACATTGAACGCGTCTCAGCAACTCGAGCGCTTGATCGTGTACCGCGGGAAAAGCCACGACGACAGCCGGTTGGAAACGGAAGAAAAAGGAAACCGAATAATCAACGTAGTTCACGGTTAATTGCAAAAAATGAAAAGATGTAAGAATTAATAAAAATGACATTGTCTCTCGATCTTCCCGTCCCCATAATGCGACGTTCAGAAGAAATCCTGATAAATAATTAATCCTCTTCTCGATAATTGGATCGATTTAATTCAATGTGCACACTTTTATCGAACGTTATGGAATCTGCGGATATACTATTACCATTTCTGACGAGATGAATAGTCAACGAGAGAATGTCGAACCCTGACAATAACGAGCACGTAAATTGGTAATTTTTTTTTTTTTTTTTTTTTTTTTTTTTTTTTTTTTTTTAATTTACTATCGATGACGTGCTCGTCGGTAAAAATTGTAAAAAAAAATCTGCGATAGGATAATTACGCAGGACATTCTATAATTCCGTTACGTCATCGTCTTAGCACGTCATAGGAAATTTGCAATTAATTATGGTTTCGTTGCTTTCAATTGAATAGACTTGAGAGCTCCCATTTGTTCTTTAGTTTTTGTTGTTGTATATGTGATCGGGTGTCCAATTTAAATTGGAATGACAATCAAGCGATGGAAACTTGGAATGAAATGAATTATTAACCGATTTCTTTGTGTTGGTTTCTCGATATTTTGGCTAAACCATCGGGAGGTTGATTTCATTTTCGAAAATTGCTAAGCTAGCGAACGCCCGAGCGGAACAAGAGCTCGTGAATTCGGAAAGATGGCTCGGAGTGAAAAATTTGGAGTAATAAAAAAATGGATTTGAAGCGAAAGATCGAATCTCATAAGTCATAGGATGATTATTTTAAGAAAATACGGAAGGGATTAAATATTTTCGTCATGTGGGAAAATGAATAAATCATTTAGTCGAAAAGCAATGAATAAAGTTGCCGAAATAAGTCGAGGCAGCCTGGGACCTTCTGTCGTATACGATTTCACGAAGACGCTATATTTTTCCATTTGAAACGATCCCAAATATCTTCTTTCCAACTTGTTTCGTGAGACCGAAGTATTTTCAACGATGAAGAGTTACTATTAAATTTTCTTGATCAGGCAATGTGCCGACTGTTTATTTATTTTTATGTTTACTTTATATCAACGTTGCGTTCACGTCTGCTCGATATTGAGAACCGATGAATTATTCAACTTTTATTTAGATTCTTGCCAAGCCTTGCATTGTTCGATTCCACCATTACTTGACACTTTTTTTATCGACTCGTTCGATTATTACTCTCGATATCCTATCACCAGTTTTCATCACGCGGTCGTTCAATCGTATAAATAAAATTTCAATCAATCACGAAGAGCATGGACGTCGGTCCAAACAAAAAAAAAACAAACAAACAAAATATTTTTAATCTTTTTAAAATCAATTTTTCCAAGTTGAGCAGTCCCGGTCGAGGTCAACTGCGGGTTGGGTGACCGGGTCGTCATGCCCTGGCTCGCTGACACGTTGATAAAGGATTCTCGAGACTTTTTCTCACGAATTGAGCCTCCAAGTCGGAAAGTTTTTCCAGACTCAGGACAATCGTGATTATTTTTTTTCATACCGAGAAAAATGTGAGCTCTAAATATGCAAACTAGTCGAGAGCGTATGATCAAGCGTTTGAAAAGTATGCTCATAAGAGTAATTTGTCGTCCGATGATTGAAAGAAGAAAAAAAAGGTTGATTCGTTTGGAGAGAGATGCCAATATTGAGTCGAGTCCAGGCAGAAAAAAGGAGGCAACTATTAGTCACGAGTGAACTTTGGATCTAGAAAAATGGATATTCGTGTAAGCGAGCACGCGTTAATTGGTTGAAACAGTGAAATACATATTTTTATATAGCGATATGTAGAGACTGAGGCGCGCACTGCGTCGCGTAGAGTTTCGTAAGTAATACTACGTGTTATTTCTCATTTTTTTAGCGAATCTTTGAATAGTATATTAAGACGATTCGATTCGAGAAAATACGAGCAAGACGTGTACGCCTCGCTTGAGCATGGGAATCCCGGGATACTCCACGTAACCAGTTGGTCCGGGTTCTAGAAAAAAGTGCGTCACGCATCATGGCGAACGAGACGACAAGAGAAAAGAGCGACGCAAGCGTTGTGTATGTCACGGAAAGACCCCGAGAAGGAGCAACAAATTTATAGCGTCGCGAGTATGAAAAATCTTGTGGCGCGGGATGAATTATTTTTTGTAACAACGAGAGTGGCGATGGAAAGGACCGCCGCCGGGTTTGTACGTCGAGCTCATTGAGGGAAACTGACGAAACCGAAAGCATAATGTGCTCGATCCGAAAATCTCGGACGAAAAAAATTTGTCGCAATAGTTTTTGTTTTTCTTCTGTTTTAGTCGGAAGAATAGATTGGCTGAAAATTCGAAATTTGCAATTTTTAACGATCGCGCGGCGAATGTATGTCGAGAATGGCGAATGAACGAAAAAGCGAGACATCGCGCTCAAAGGAAAAGTGAATTAGTGGGTCTCTGGATCGATGCTGCCCAATGGGCGAGCTCGTATCACATAGATGAGTGTTTGAGGATGGAACAGCAATGATTTGGTTTGCTATAAAACTCGGTATTGCGAGCGATCTAAGGCGGACACGCTTTCACCGTGAAAATACAAGGAAGACATTTGCAGTCGTCCGTTTGGTGGTCTGGGTGTTTACCAGGCCCGTGTGTACCGCCGACGTGAGTCTCCTCTGCATATTCATTTGCCATAACTCGTTAAAAGGGTAATTGAGGAAGTATCATGCTAAATATAGGCGTGTACATTGAAATGTGATTATGTATAAACGAGAGCGAGCTGGAAAATCGTATTTTCCCGATCAACTCGGGCGTTAAATTTACCAGAGAAAACTTCCATATCCAATATCATAATCTTTTCGAGTTAAGTTCGAAAAAAAACAATTTCAAAAAACACGTGACGCATGCCAACGATATCACAACCGTTCCAAAGGACGGCAATATCAAAAGAATGAAAAAAAAACCGACGTATTAAAAAAACTTGGGGAAAAAAAGCATATCAGCCCGATAAAAAAAGCAACCCGAGTCGCGATTCGTGTTCTCAACTAAATCAGCCGAAAGAATAGTCGGTAAATTATCGTCGATCCTGTCATCAACAAAAATCACGAAATAATTGGATTAAACGGTTTTTTTTTAGTTGTAAATCATAATTGCGTACGATTCAGGATTTAGGGCATAAAAGAATCAAATCGTGAAACAATATCCACGAGACTGAGAAGTTTATTTGGCGGTAGAATTATCATGGCATCGAGTTTCCCAGTGAATAGAAAACTTTATCGCAACATTGCTGTGGCGAATTCGAGTTTTACGAGAGGCTTTTTGTGACACGAGTTTCATGTTATCTGGTTAGAGATGAGACTGATTAAAAGAGGATAAAAAAATGTTGGTAATGATAATCGAGAATACCACAAAACGCTAAAAAAATCAAAATTATTGATGAAGAACTCGATCGCAAAGTTTCAACAAGTCCCCGAATGTCCATTAAAAAAAAAAACAAAACAAAACAAAAGCTGAGAGATTTTGTAGTTGGGAAATTGAGCAAGAGCGTTTTTCGTGCAATATAACGATAGCGAATATAAAGTGGCTGGGGTCAGAGTATTCGCGCATGAGAAAACGAGAATGTAGAGAAGATGGGCCAACCGGTTGTTGAGGATGGGCATCCAATAATAACTTTTCGTAGAGAGTTGTTCGTGTATATAGAACAGAACGGCGGTCCCCACGAAGAGATATATGTTATAGACAGAGGGCAAGAATAACGTCGAGTCTGCATGAAAGATCAACGTGATACGGACGTTTTAAAAACAAAAACATAAATCACAAAACGTTCCGGGTGCACGATTCATTTTTCTCTTCATACCGCGAGATGTTTCTTCGACAATACTTAGTGGTGCACTATAAGATTAATATAAACTAGAATTTATAGTCGATGGGTTCACGGGTTTGTCGTCGATTCAGGGAATAAATAATTTCAAAATTTAATCCATACCGGATTATTATTTTTTTTTCTGTGATAAATATTCAATTTCAAGTTACACGAATGCGCAACAATTCGTGAGATAATTCTTTGATGAATTAATTGATATCAATTGTAACGGTGAACTGTTTGATTCAATAATTGTGAGAAATAGTTTTTTCTCAAGTATAAATACGCTCGGGATAGCAATAAATAGCGTCAAAATTTCAGAGGTCATGATAAATATAATGATAAACATGAAATAAATTTGCGAAAAGAAAAAGAATAAGAAAAAAGATGAAACGATTGAGTAACTTGGGCGAATAGTAAGAGAATTTGTGACGAGTGTGTAAGTGGAGAAGAAAGACAGTTGAATATTTCGGAGGGGACAAAAAGAGGGAAAGGAGAAGGAGTAATGGAGAATTGGTCCGAGTCTGTATTTCTGTGATGATGAACAGAAGATAAACGTTAGAGACGAGAGTGGACGTGTAATAACCCCGCGCAGCACGTGGAATACATCGAGACGTATTTTCTCTTGGTGTCTTTTTTATGCAAGTCCGAGGGAGACGATGAGAAACAGGTGCAACGAGAAAAGTGGAAATTTCGTGGCAAGGAAATGACGAGCGAAGCAAGAAATCATTTCGTATTTAATGTCCGTGGCTATGAATAATTATTCCGATTGGGAATTGCTGCAGAACGTAGTATCAGGCAAAAATAATAACAACAACGATTAAAAACAATAATTTACGATCGTAAATGTTGATGAAGATGAAAATAAGTTCGAAGTGAAATTCAACAATTTTGTGATCGGAAATCGATTTTATTTCGACAAGTAATCGAGCTCCGGATAAATCCTCGAAAATCTCGTGTCAAATTGACCCGAAGTGTTTAGAAAGGTTCAGCAAGCTTTTTTCATTCCAACAGTTGATTGATCGAGCATCTCGTGAATTCATCACGGTCGTCAAATATTAAGATCGCGGTCTGCAACAAGACTCAACCGCGTTATTTCATTTTTTGCGAGATCAAACGTCTTTATGCTAATGGGAGAATCATTTCGAGGGTTTAAGCAGAAAAAGGGAAAAAAGTGGTGAATGGAAAGGTTGGATAAGTGGTGTAGAAAAGAAGGTCAGTCGCTATTGATAATCCAGAGTTCAGACGCCCACACAAACGATAAACGACGAAGAAGACACTGGGAGAATAAAGGAGACTGAATTAGCTCGAACGTTTATGCGCTGGCTGCTTTGACACACATGCGCATATTTTTCACTGGTATATGCATAGTTTTTTATCTCGCGATGCTAAACGTCCGATATGGACGAGCCCTTAATGAATGAGCCAGAGGAAAAAGCCAGGTGGTGAGTTCCTCAGCCCATGTCGACCAAATAATCATTCTGTCATCCATTGAATTCTCATCGTTACGATTTTCTGAGATAACCGAACAAAAAGATTCCTTTCCGCACGTTCGAAAAAAAAAATTGAATGTATTTTTTTTTCTTTCTCGATCGTCTAATGAACCGACTTCCTGTATAAAGCGATAAAGTCTTTGAATTACACGAGATTTAAAAAAAAAGTTGCAATGAATCGAAGTAATTATCGTAAAAAAAAAAAATGAGAAAAAAAAATACGCGACAACACGGATTGGCGGAACGAGAGGAAAAATATGAGATGACTGCGAATAATTGAGTTATTTAATTGACTCAATAGAATCGACTTATCATTGGAAATCATTGGGCATTGTGATTTAGACGATATACGAAGATACTACGTGGAAGATACCAGATCTTGATTCGTAATTGGATCACAACTGAGAAGGAAGATGTCTAAGGTGTAATTACGTCATAAACATTTACTGGCGATATTTTATTGCTTTTCGTTTCGTCGAGCCCGTAAGAAAATAAAGCAGACGATCAAGCATTAAGGGGATTGTTCGCACATCCAAAAACATGTTGTCTCTTGAATCCGTAAAGGAATAATTGTTTATGTTGATAAGTGAATAAATACTCGAATAAATAAAGAGCAGAAGCGAGAGTGGGGTGTTGATGGACGATTCCAGGTCAGGAATCCCGGAAACCCTCGAAAGATGATTTCTGGCTTATTCGTACAAACACAAGGTGTACATTTTTTTCGATCATATCGAAAAACTCCATTTATCGAGAACAATGAATTATAAACGAGGAAAAGAATATAGACTTACCGATGCACGAGACCGGCTGTGATTACGCTAATCCGGTCCGCGTTCCACTTTCCAAATGCTTTGTCCGTGCAATCGTATGTTTCTATGTATATATATTTCTGTGTGTGTGTATCTACAGAAGGAAAAAGCGATCGTTCCGTATTCTCTTAGTACGACATGTGGAATGCTCTTCCGCTTGTATCATCGCGACGAAACTCCTCGAGGCAACGTGAGATCCTCTGACGTCACGAATTTCCACGTCCGCACGTCCAAGATCCTGGAAACGATCGATTCATCATTTTTCTAAATGGAGCAATGAAAATATCTTCAAAAATATTTGAAAAGACAATGAAATCAGATAATTAATAATAATTCGTTATCGATCCCGACGCGTTCGTAATTCTCAAGCCCTCCGCCCTCTTTAGTTGCTTCAGTCCCAATAATATAATATTTCTTTCGATATTTTGTACGGAATTTTTCTCTTTCTCGTTGTTTTTCTTAGATTCCATACATCATTTCGCTTGCTCTCTTCGCAGGTCTCGGTGTATTATTTTCACCTTCAAAAGCACTATGACGACGGGAGGTTCCACTTTGATGAAAGGAAAAGCATCGCGGGACTCGTCCTTTCGTTCGAATCGTGCCAAGAACACGCGAGAGACAAACTGTCGCTCTCGCGTGGACCTTCGACTTTAGAAGAAACATACATAATGTATATGTGTGCGTGTGTGTGTGTATCGATAGTATTCTTGCTCGATATACACTCTCTCACTCTCTTTTTCTCTCAAGCCTGTTACACCCCATTTTATTTATAGAATAACGTATATGTCGATGCATATAGATATAAATATATGCATCGTACGATATAGTGAAAAATAAGAAGTTGAGGCACATCACGCGAGAGGCGAATGGTCTCACGAGATATCTCCAAACCCTGGTGTTCCTCGTAAAGTAGAGTGCAAATTAGAACTGACAGCAGCAGTTACGGAAAAGCCATTTTCTCCGGACCGTTACCAACGCGAAATATCCGGGCAGCAGATACAACGTGTCCCGGAACCGAAGGTCGAAACCATATCGAATTTCATTCTCAATGAAATTCCAAAGACAACAATTTTTGCCAGTTTATCGGGATAATATTTTCGGAATTATCGCGTTATTCGGATTGCTTCAATAATGAGAAGCTTCGAGTGCATGGACACTGGGTCAGAGCTCAAGCATCTCATCAGCCCAGATTCGAGCATTGATAACGAATCATTGCTTCCTCGAATTAAAATAGAACCAGGAAAGACTTCCGACTGACAATTTCGGCCTCGAATCACCTGGACTATGTTTATTTTGAATTTGGACTCACTTGGACGACGAGGATGAGGAAAAAGTGTACGAGAGAGGGCCAGAGACTAATGAGACGTGTATTTGTCCGAGAGATAATGATAGCGAAGCGCGAATAAACAGCCAAGCCCGCGGGGATCGAGGTTCGGAAATATTTGGTTCATGGTACTGAGGAAAAACGTCAAAATGATGGCAGCGCGATCCAAATATCATTGTCAATATTTTCGTATGTGAGTAAAAAACGAGAAGCCAAAAAAAAAAAAAAAAATTCGCATCAACGAACGGAGGAGCGTTTTACAACAATAAATAAAAAGTCTCATGATCGAGCTCGCGGTTTTTCACCAGTGCATTGAAAGCCTCAAGCACATCCTTTTTTTTTGGGATGAGTCACGAGAGTAAAAACGAAACTGTAGTCGAATTGGTGCAGCAGAATCCGAGCAGGAAATCAATTCGATTGAGCCATTTTTTTAATTCTCTGACGCTCGCGTACACAATGGAAAATCGTGACTCGGTCCAGGGTCAAGCGCTGGTTTATATAACGAATATAAAGCACCGTTGATCGTGGGCGTGGTATAATATTCTCCTAACCAAAGAGAGAAAGAGAGAAAGAGAGAGAGAGAGAGAGAGAGAGAGAGAAGGAGAGCGTGAATTTGGTGACAAAAATAAAATAACGAGTAGATTAAAATTCGATTATTTCTATTTTTGATTCTACGCTCACGATCCATTATAGACTTCGATAAAAATCGTTCCAACATGTTTTTTTTTTTTACTTAACGTCGAGCTGCAGTGATTAAAAGTTCAAGGTGGACCGAAGGAGTGGAAAAATATAGACCTGGAATATGGATTATAACGATCGAGACAGAGGAGGGATTTGCAGCATATTATGGGATCGTCGATCGTAATGCCGGTCGCACCCTCAGTCACCGATTAATCGTCAATTACGCTGCAAATTGAGAGACCAATGAAATAATATTAACGAGAATCCGTTCGTATATCCCTCCGTTATTCCACCGCCCAAAATATCGTGACAAACCTCTAGACAAGTTTTCGGCCTCGAGATCGATAAAAAAATTCCGTTTTGTTTTTCCAAATCTTGTCGAGTTTTCTCTGCGTCTAGAATTTTCTTAAATTCCACTAAATCAATCGATTATCGATCTCCATCATTATTTTATTTTATTTTTTTTTTCAGCGTTACACACAATCGGTTGTTCTCAAATAATCGAAACGAATTCGAACAACTGGCGCACTCATCAAAAACACATAACTTTATCAACGCGAAAGGAAAAAAAAAAAAAAAAATCGTAGACGTGAACAAAAAAAAGTCATAAAATTGTGAATCATTTTTAATTGGATTCGAGAGAAATAGTGGACTTGTGGAATGATGGAACAGGGATAATAAAATTTATTCGTAAGATTTCTTTAGGCATAAAAAAAAAGATATACGATATCGTAATTCGATAGTGATTCACGCCATTCGTGGCTTTTGGAATAACGTAAGTTCAACAGGACGAAAAGCGTACTTTGCTTTCCCCAATGAAATAATGCAGAAAAAGAAGAAAATAATTTTGATGGCCAATCTCGCACGTATAATCCTACTAATCTGCGTTGTTGTTTTGGAGGAACAACCGCCTGGAGACTCGACCAACAGTGACACCGGTTTTGGGAATGACTCATGATGAAATGCTTATTCCCCAGTCATAATTTAACTCGTGATATGGCAGATATAAAAACATTTGTTTCATTAGCTCAGTGCACTTCCGACACTCGACTTTTCGCTGAAACATTGTACAATTTCGCGAAGCTCTCAATTCTTTATCTCACCGATTATAAGGATTTCATAAAATCTTGTAAACTCTTTGAAACGTAATGAGAAAATTTCTACTAATTCTTCATCACAAACTGAGAACATTACCTCGGATTAAAAAAATTATTCGTCGATGGTTTCTCGCATTTTCTCACCACAGCCTTTCTCTATTTTTATCTCCATCTTTATTTTTTTGTCCCTCCCTCTCTGTCGCTCTCTCTCTCTCTCTCTCGACAAAGTGGGGAAAGAAGGGGACTGACGGAGGTAATTAACCCACGATATTTATATTCATCCTTTTATTTATACACCGCAGCATTAATGCACGTATCAACAATTACATTTTCTAATTGGAGCATATACAGGCCGTTGCAAATGAAATGCAAATTCCCACTGGCTATAGAGCCAGAGACGTCGAAAGCCTAAGGCGATTATTTGTAACTAAAAATTGACATTTGATATCGATGAAAATAAATAAATGAAACATCAGCAACAAAATTGGATTGATTTCGATTTGTCGATGTTCGTAAACGAACGAGATTTGACCAGCCATCACGAGCAGCAATGACAACGTTTTTTTTCCGAGCTCATTAATCGGGGCCAGATTCGGATCGAATAAATTTTATTCGATTGACCTAATGAATTTCGATCCAATCGAAATAATTTTTTTTTTCATTCAACCAAAATACTTGAAACAAGGAAAAAAGTCGATTTTGCTCCACGAGGAATGAACCGTCGTTAGTTCTCGCTCGATTCAATTAACCTAAGCTGACAAAAATGTTTGAGTGCGTGAAAATTCACGACGATGACTTAGCGGCATTGAAACGTGCGAAGTTGTTACGCGATAACAGAACGACTCGAGCGCAAGGTTTCTTGGCACCAGAGTAAAAATGCAACTATATGCCCTTCGAATTGAGAAAAAGAATGTCGTCCAATAAAACAAGAATGGCGTTCACATATTATTTATAACTCTTACAAAAGAAGTTTGAAATTTATTCAATAAAAAAGAGCTTTCCAGTTATTTGTGGAAAGATAATCATCCTCCGCTTTCTTTCTTACACTTTGAACATAATTCTCGAGCTTGCTCTAAAAATATTCCAGAGAAAAAAGAAATGTTCAAGATTTTCCAAATTTCACGAAAACAGCTGCAATTTTTTTTTCATCCAAAAATCTTCGTTCGTGAAAAATCCACCAATTGTGGTAAATTCTCATTTTTCATTTATCTACGATTTTCAATTAACAATAAATACCAAAAGTTGATTTGTTCTTTTTAATTTCCGTGAGAAAAAAATTAATCCGCGGCAAAGTGATAAATTTTGCAAGTTTGCAATTTTGCAATCGGAATGCATGTGGCGCGATTCTCGAGCGAAACGCAGCAAAATTCATATTTTTTACTTGCACGTTTGTACATGAAAAAAGATGATTATCCGATGCGTTATTGAATTGTGTTTCAATTAAAGTCAAAGATGATTATGGAGTAGAGCAAAAAAAGATTGATAGAAAATAGAGCTGTGGGAGGAAAATGTAAGGGGTGGGGGGTCACCAGTTCACGCTCTTAGATTCACTCTGATAAAGAATCTCCGAACTATAAACAGAACAGGGAGAAATGACGCTCGAATGATAGGTCTAAAAATAAAACGCGAGATAAACAGGGTGTCCGAATGCAAAGTGACACAACAACAATAATGAATTCTAGACGATATTGAAGTTGGCATCGTTCTGGAATGAAATGAATTTTTGTTTCTTGGGGAAAGTTGGAAATTTAATTTTTGTCTCGGGAAATTAGAGGATCGTCTTTCGTCGTGACGTAAAACTTGAGTCTCCCAGGACAAGGAGGCAGGCAACACCTGAATCCAGAAAAATTGTGATCTTTCGCATCTTTGAATGCCCAGAAAATAATAATAATACGAAAAATTGTGTAAATGTAAAAAAAAAAAGCTGAATGTATCCTGGAAATGAATGAGAATTGTTTTCCTTCTACAAAAAGTTGCGACACATGCCGAGAATCGTAACGAAGATAATGAATATGAATCAAGTTTTATCGAATGTTGAAGCCTGCGGAATAATTGCATGTCGAACGTAACGAAGTAACTTTTGTGACACTCTCTATACATCGGATGTTATTTCCCACGTGTAATGCCTCGAGAAAGAGGATTCTTCTTTTTCCCGGACAATGCGAAAGTTTCTTCACTCTTATTTCATACACGTAATGTCAATGTTGTTACGAATATATAATTATGAGAAAAAATAGTATAAAAAACTGTAGGATTATCAAAAGTCCGACAGGTATATAAGAGTTACGAGGCCGCAATAGGACAAAAGGTGTAAATTAATGCTCGATAACGAGTCTTTAGCCCGTGCGATAAGTCATTTTGACGATTGCAGTCGTTCAAGTTGACATACGTGTGCGGAAAAGTGCATGGAACATTGAGCAATGAAGTTGAGTTTGCATGTGGGAGTTTAAAAGGAAAAAAATTAACAAAACAGGTCGTAAAAGTGACGATAACGATAATACAATTGGCACGTACGAATTTCGAGACATTTAACCATTGACAATACGAAATTTCCCACACCTTGGGTGTCAATGATGATTCTACGGCACGCGTCGCAATGCATTGCGAATGAAAAGACAAAATCATAAGAAAAATGGAGCTAACTCGAGATAAATTTGAAAAAAATCGCCACGTGACAATTAAAATTAATAAAAAACTAATTAAGAAAATGTATATGGGCCACGTGTGAAAGGAAGCATCATCCTGTACGAGAAGATGGAACGAAGATTTGAGGAGGTAAGAAAACAACTCAATTTGCGCACAATTCTCTCCATTGTTTATACGCACGGAAGGTTTCATGAGAAAAGTTTATTATCGTAAGGCAGTTTGGGCAGGAACTAGTAAATAGAGAGTTACACAATTAAGCCAAGAAAAGAGAATGACCCATCTGATGATGTTCTAACAATCACTATGTCAAGGGTGTCCTGAAAGTGGCGGCCAATTTGCAAAGAGCTGGAACGAGGAACATGCGCGAGAATTTTTTATACAGCGGATCGAGAGAATAAAATGAAGAAAAAAAATTCTCACCAATCGGGGAGATGTGCAGGGTAGGAGAATATATTTTTTATTCGTATAATTGGGTGGAGGGTGAAGGGCGAAGGTTAAGAATGAATAATAAACGAGTCGGAGTGTAATTTGTAGCGTCCAGTCCGGAGAATGCTCTCGGGGAATAAAAGTATTTTTGGTGGTCCTGTTTTTGCGATATCAGGCTCGTGAGTTGTTGAACTGAAACTAGTTGTTTTTTATTATTTTTTTCTTGGCGTCTCAAGAGGAAAATAAAAAGGAAGTTCGTGCCACGAATGACGAGGTTTGCCTGGCAAGAATATTTTATTAAAAATCTGTGCAAACGATCGCTATGAATATATATTTTAAGGAGGATTATCGCTATCAGTTATCACGTTCCACTAAGATTTATTGACTTGGGTACCAGCAATGCTATTGGAGCCACTGAGGTCCGGGAAGCAGGAAGTATTTTCAACGTTCCTTAGCCTAGTCACAGAGGTCACTTTTTCTTCACCTGGTACTTTGTTTCCACGGTCAAACTTGTTGGACAAAAAAGTATTTATTCGACGTTAGAGTGCGCCACTAAATCGTCTCTTATAACTCTACCGCAAAATCGATCCGAATGACGAACAGTGCGGAACTGTATCGCGAGGTCAAGGTTCTAGTTCAGTAGAATTCGAGAGAAAATAAAGCATTGAAATTCATTATGTTTGATGGATCGCACCAGAGAGATCTTTTAGAAACAAAAATTTGAAAAATTCGAAATAAATCTTGGATAAAAATTGGGAATAACAAAAAAAATCTTTGAGACAGAAAATGACACGAGAAAGTGTAATATATTTATTCCCAGCCGGACGATGAAAAGTTCTGACAACCCGAATGAAAAATTTGATTTTTCTAAAGTCTTAAACGATGGAGAAGGAGAAAAACTGTGAAGGGGTAAAAATATGAAAAATATCGGAGAGCTGATGCTTCGGGACGTTGATACGGTGGGTTGGGAGGCTCGAGATTGACGCATTACAAAATCCACTGCAGCGAAGAGTAAAATAATGTCACCGAATCGAATACGATAAACCGAGGAGTAGAAAAGGAGAGAAACGAATGATTATTATTGTTGCGAAGCTAGTGAGCGTTTCAATGGGTCCGGCAGACACATCCGGGCGTGCGAACACGAGTCAGAGTCGTTTTTATCTTTTCTTTTTTTATTCAACTCAGAGTTTATTGGTCAGAGATACGCGTGCAGACGAAACAACCAGACAGCTCAGCAAGTGGAAAATTATTCTTGACCTTGTCTATGGGAGCAGGATTGATAAAAAAATCATTTCAATCGATATAACCGGAATCTATATATATGAAAGTTCGTTATGAAGAAGCGATCGGATTCGTAGACAGGAACTCACCACTATCAAACCACATTTAGTACGTCGTAAAATTCGAAGCTTATTTTACGTCGGTTGGTAAAATGCGACTGGAAAAAAGATTAGACTTTGGCTCGATGAGTGAAGAAAAAAAATTTCAATATCTATTATAATGAAAGCCTAAAAAATGACAGGAAAAATTCTGGATAAGCGTGGAGTTCGCTATGAGAAAGAATAAGAAAAAAACTGAAATGCAGATGGAACGAATTTCCGGGTGTTCCTTTTTTCTTCGTGGTTTCAAAATAGAAGCATCGGTGATTACAATTTTCTCGAGTAATTTAATGAACACATCACGTTCATAAGGAAAAAAAATATTGCCACGTTCTCCCATGGAGAAGGCAGGAACTGCAAGACCAGAAACTCTGGCGATCGATCGATACGAAACGAGGCACGAAGGGTGTCCCAAAAGTCACCTCGGATATTTCTGCCATTGGATAGACCGTGAAAGCTCAACAAGTAAATGCTCTTGGTCATTTTGCTCAAAAATACGATTTTCATGAGATTTTAATGCCAATTCGAAATTATGCAATGTGACTGTGCAAAGGGGCGTTGCCCCTATAGTTCTCCAAGATTGGCTACGATTAAAAAATGATAATCTACTCAGAGGCCAAGGGAGGAGGAAAATAGCTAAAGACATTGTTTGAATTCGAATCTCGTGACGTGTCCATGCTGTGCGAAATTGAAGGGGAACGTTTTTGGACAATCGAGCGCGACGCAGCCTGTGGCAAATGCGCTCTGTTATTGCACATGGAGCGCCCAATGCTTCGGGCTGTATGAACGAGACTGGGATATATATTGAACAGGAGGAGAGAAGAGCCGAGTATCGGAAGAGCCGTGGCTGCTGGAGACTTGTGTGTGCGTTGGAGGGAGGGAGGGAGGGAGAAGTTTAAACTCGTAATTTTGTGCTTCGGAGAGGGTTGCGCTCTTTGTGTGGCACGGTCTACGCCACCAAAAAGCGTTGTGTAGGCTGCGGCTCGTATCTCAAAAAAACCATATGCCCAGAGATATGTAGCAAAAGGATGCGCGGAGACATGCAGAAATGAGAAAATGTCTGTTGGCAAAAAATGAGAATGAAAATCTGGTCTAGCCTCGAAGCATAGACAAGTTTATTGACGTTTTTTCCATAATCCGTGCAGCCTTCGGTGAGCCCACATCGAGCTACAATTTTCCATACGTTTTATACGTTTCGTCTTCGAAATTATCTCGCTGAATTTTTTAGTACGAACGTTTTGATATTACGAAAAATAAGAAGATCCATATCGACCTTCAAACGCAGTCCTTTATACTTTCTTATGGGTCTGGGCTGCTGGAGCTTCGAAAAAAAATGATATAATCGAGCCAACAATGATAACTGTAATGCGAATAATTCTACTAAGAAATTTCGAGAGCGTAGCTCGTGACAAGAGTGTACGCAGTGAATTGACGCCAATACGAACGAGCAATTATTGACTTTATTGTTTCGAGATAATCTGCCGCTCCTCGTATATCTCTTCCCGTTTCTATTTCATTATTTTTGTTTATTCTGTCCCCTTTCGTGTGCGTTAACGCCTACTTGGATAATGGCTCCGTTATTTTTGGGTGCCTCCTTCCTCTCACTTCCTAGACATTTTTCGATTAGATTGCTTTTTTATATTTCGAGATTAATTTCTGGTCGATGAAATTTTCATAACTGATTCACGACTTTGCAAATTATGTGCTCACTGTATTGAGTATCAGAGTGGGTTCTCGAATTGTAAATTTACGCAGCGAGTCTCTGAGTTCACTTTTTTTTTTCGTGTTTGATTTTCTAGCCATTTCATAGAGAGACGAGAAGAACAAAACTCGACTCTCCAACGCGTGTCCCCCACCACTTCAGCCATCGAGTGGCACTGTTGCTTGTCGCGCTCGTAAGATCATACATATATTTACACACTCCTCGGTGTACATGCTCGAAAGAGACTAAACACAAAGCTGAGAAGGAGGAAAAAAAATGGAGTATACACATTAATCAAAGAACTGGCTGCGAACGATAATGAGCTATGCAACCGGGGAGATAATCTGTTCTTACATCGCTAAGCGTAATTGATTGTCGCCAAGTCAGAAACCAAGTTATGCATCGAATCGTCTGCATGCTAATGGGGTGTCCAAAAAGTGATTTCAAGTATTCATTGGATGAGATAGTGCGCGAGGAACTGAAAAGAAAAGTCCTTTGTCATTTGTCCCTGGGAGGGAAAATTGCTGCCGAGATATCGATAAACGATTGATCGTTAATTGGTTTTCACGATCTGATCGATATCTTGGGAATGGTTGATCGGAGAGAAAAATGACAGAGGACTTTTCGTTTCGAAATCGCCTTATTATCACTAATCGGTGAATAACTCCCGCGACTTTAAGGACACCCTGTACATGGAAATCCCTGAACCAGCGAAATATACGAATTTCGAAGGTAAAAAGGGCTACGAGGAAAAGAAAAATGTCAAGGGCGTAAGTGAGTATTGAAAAGCGAAGCGAGTAATTTCCGATACTTGGAATGTTTGCAGGCAATTTTAACCTATGAGTGCTAATAAGAGGAGACGTGGTAAAAGTCGATGTGTTAGTCAGTTCGAGCGAGGTCAATGTGCCGAGATGACTCTTGATTTCTTACGATGGAAAAACTCTGATGGTTTAAATGTGATTGTTGAACGTTTTACGATCACGTGTGCCAGAGCAGCCGAGTTTTTCCCTCTCACTCTCACATAAACCACGACAGCAAATAAAAAAATACATAATATTTGGCGATCCGATTAACGGACGAGAGTTAACCAAGGACTGGATCTAAAAAACAAACGGTACTTCCTGGAATCGAAGTCGACGAGGAATAAGAAATAATTTTGATCATCACGTGCACGAGCATTCAAGAACTCTTCCACGTTCGATTTCTCGAGTTAGTTCTCAGCTTTTTCGCGACGTGAAACCAATCATCTCGGCCAGTCTTTCTGTCCCACAGACACGCTCTCCAAAACAGAATCAAAACAAGTTCCAAAATTGCTCAATTAATTGCGAATAATATTTAAATTAAATACGAATCAATATCGTTTTGCTTTTTCATTTATTTCGGGCGTAAAAATGAATGGGAATCAATAGTCAAATAAATGAAACGATTCCAACTTTCGTGTACACTGAGATTTTGGCTATTGATGATTCCGAAACACTGTATTGAGCTTAGTCACCGTGCAATATTATACTTTTCGTGATCCACGAAGATGTGTCATCGCGACCGTATCTGGAATGCCCGCAAATACAGGCCGCATTGAAAAACACTCTTTTTTTTCTTCGTTTTATTTATTAGTATCAAGAATATACGAATATCTATGAATTTATTTTTCGAGTCGTGATATTCGAGTTTTTTCAGAGTCGTTTCTGTCTTTTTTGACGTTGCCCTGAAACTTTTGGGAAAGGATAGGGAATATCGATCGCTCCGCTGCGTTGACTAGGGGAAATGGCTCGAGCCAATGCGACCCTGTATCGCGAGTGCATACTGGACGCGAAGACAGAACGTTCCAGCGACCTCTATTTTCGACAGTGCATTGGGAAACTGGTCTTGTTGACGCTGTTTCGAAAACCGAAGTCGTAATCGATAAATATCGATCACTCGTGGAGAGCGATCGATACTAAAATATTGTCTTGACTTTGCACGAACGACTTTGTACCCCCGATGAAAAATACAACAAATTTTTATCAATCTTTATGTATATCGAATATTTTCAAAATTATGACTCCGAAGTTTGCAACTTTGACATCCAACAAAAAATATTTATTTCTATTCATTATTTATTGCATTTTGTAAATCGTGACAATTTTTCGTGTCGATTGAGTCTTTGGGTCGCAAAAGCAAAGCGATTTAAGTTCGGGACCAAATATTGAATAATAAGGAAGTGTACTGCTGAAGAAAAAACAAAACTTCGTGAAATTCCAACGATGCAAACATCGTTAAAAATTAGCACCACGAAAAACGACAAATCGATCGATTTTTGCGACCCAAAAAATATATCGGCTCGAAAAATTTTGGGTAATTTTGGAAATTAAACAAATCCTCAATAAAAATAAATATTTTTCGTTGGATTCCAACGTTGCGAACTTCAGCTTCATTTCATCTCTGACAAGAGCTGAAGTTCGCAACGCTGGAAAGCAACAAAAAATATTTATTTTTTTGACGATTTATTTAATTTTTTAAATTATTAAAATTTTCCCAACCATTTTTTTCTGGGGCCAAAAACCGATCGTTTCATCACCACAATTGAATTCTCAATTAAAACAATGAGCTCTAAAAAGTTTGCAAGAGACTGAAAAAGTTTAGAAAACGAGGATCCGCGATTTTTTATCTGGCGAGATCTCGACCGAGACTAAGCGCCAACACTGGTCATAGAGATCCGTCTTGCAAAAAAGATATCGATACGAAAAAAATATGCGGCAACTCCGCGAATGTTTGTCATCGCACGGAATCGCGAAAGAAATTATTATCGCCTCCCTAAATTCTTCGATTGTTGAAATAACAAAAAAAAGAGAGATTTATCGTCGAAGTAAAACCGGTGAATGTAATCCGAAAGGAATTTATAGGTAATAATATCCACCGTGGAATTATCTCAACGATTTTGTAATAAAAGTAGAGTTGCCTTTCGGTCGTGACTTTGTCAAAAGTGTATTTTCACTGGCTAACGATTTCCCCGGAGAAAGCAAATGTTGTCGGTGTAGAAATGAGTCGCTCGTACGACGATTAAATAAAAAGCGTTCGGGGTGCATTATACAAGAGAGTGTTGTGAACAGAGCGGATAAATCAAAGATTAAGCAAGGCAAGATCACGGACCAGGATACACCGAAACTAAAAAAGAATAAACAGTCGAATGACAACATCGTCAACGTTAAGAAAAGCAAAAAATTTTCAGATGCAATCCTCCCGGGCTAATTCGTTGAAAATATTTATCCAAATAGTTGTGGAAAAAAGTTCGATGACGTAAAAAAGAACATACATAAATTCCACCAACATTTATCAACTCTAAATTATCGGTGGTTCGTCCATTGCATGTTGGGAAAAACAAAAGTGCGTAGAAACGTGAGCCTACGCAAATTGAAACTCATTCCGTTATCTTTCCAGTAACTTATACGTTTTGTACGAAGAGAATTCATATGCATATGCGATCTGTCCCAAGCGGCTTTGCCCACGTTGAGAGATACAATTTCGGTTTTCCCTCTTGAATTACTCGCAGGGAAGATGCTCCAAAAATAATGAAAACAAAAAATTTTATTCAAGTTTTTGGGTCGGGACAGGAAAACAGCTGTAACTTTTTCTCTATTCAAAATTGGGACTCCAGCCAAGGCTCATTCTCTTCGTTTACGAACTATCTTCAAATTGCTACCATAATTTTTCCATTCATCATAATTTTTTTGCTTCCACGGATTTTTAAACGTGGACAGTGGAAAAAAAACGTCCATCTTTAAGTCGCAGCAGACAATCGTCTGCTCGTCCAATCAATTTGATGAAATATTAATGATAAATCGTTTTCATCGCTCGATATAATGAAAATGCATAATCAGTGGTGTCATTAATTTCGTAGGTATTATATAAAATGTATAGACATAAATGCATAATATAGTTCGTGTCCTGATCTAGGCTAAATGTCGCGAGCAAGAACCACATCTGGCTGGGTCATCGCGTTATCTATTTCCGACTAGTCTGAGAGCTCTCTCCCTCTCGCGATCTCTCTCTCTCTCTCTCTCTCTCTCTTGCAGTTTATCTCTCTCTTTTTCTTGCGGAATTGTGGCACATAAAACTAGTTATTTATCCCGAGAATCCACCCACAAATATGAGGGAATGAATAAATGAAAGCGTAAGCCCTTGATTGACCCACTTGAAATGCATGAAAACTGCGGGTCAATTTGACCCAAGGCGTCGGCCTGTGGGGAGATGATTCTGAAGTCTGCAACGTTGAGATTCAACGAAAAATACGTTTTCCATTAATTATTCATTGAATTCAGGAAAAGATTCCAATTTTTTATTGCGATTTTGCTTTTTTTTATTGCATTTATTGCAATTTTGCATTTTTTTTATTGAATTCATTGCAATTTCGCATCGGCCCATTATTGGAAAATAATTACGAGCTCTGCTCAAGAAAAAACAGAATTTCGTTGCATTCCAATGATGCAAACTCGAACATGATGTGGCGAGTAGCTCTTCTTTTTTTTCCAATGAGAAAAAGAAAGAAAAAAAACACCAGAAATACGCTTCGAAAATTCGGGAACACTTGTGAATCATTAGGAACCAAACAATCTCAAAATTAAGGTGGTCAAAAAATGTTTGAACACGATTATCGCAAAAATTTTATGAAAAATTGATTTTTCTATATTCTCCACGATATTATCCGGTGATGTGCTCATGGAAAATGCAATTTAAACAAAAACGCTACGTCGGCGGAATTTCCAAAAAGAAAAAAACATTTTTTTCCGAAAAAATTTATTTTTTTTGCTTTCGAAATAAAAAAAAAATCGTCGAATCTGACGAAGAAGCGTTGACGGTGCCCGAAAATATTTTTGGAGCAGAGATAATCAACGGTGAAGAGTTATTCCGGGTCAAAATGACCCAGAGTGTCGACGAACCGTTCAATTTTAAGAAACTGACGTATGTCAAAAAAAAAAATGCCTACGAGAGGTTCGGGTGGTTTAAATAATAAGTGGAAAGTGAATAAGTGCCCACGCTAGTGTGTTCAACGACGAATGGCATTAATTACACACACACACACACACACACACACAAGTAAATACAGATGAAAGTACTAATGACTTTTCACCTCCCTCCGTTTGTCGCTTTTTTTTCTCTCGTATTCTATCCGCTTCTCCTTCTTCCATCCTTCAAAAACGTTATTTAGCTAGTCCCGATCGATACGAGACGTTACCTCGTCCGTTATTATTTAATCCTGAGCTCTCCCCTTCCTCCTGTCCTGCTGCATGAATTTCTGAGAAACTTTTATCATCGGAATATTTCAAGCTCTCACGTGGATGAGACGAAGACGCGTTGGCCAGGTGAGCGGCGGAGGATTTAATGCGATAATAGCGAAGAAAACGTAACCGACAATTTGCAAGAGTGCTTTTTCACTTCTCTTGAGACGTTGGCTCGGAAAAATTGACAATACAGATACAGAAACGGGAGCGACATCGAAAGCCGGAAAATTGAAGCACCTTAAGCTTTTTTAAATCTCATTTGCTTCGAACCTCTGAGAGAAATATTGAATTTTACATTTTCGTGAGGTCAACACACCCGCGGTTCGTTCACCATTTTCTCATCCATTTTTCATCGACGTCCGTATATATGTCTAAGCGTATTTTAATGAACCATACGCGTGTGTATGTGTCGGGCGAGGTGACTGAGCAAGAAACACAAACTTTGAGAACGAACTTAAAAATTTCGATTAATCATCGAAACGGAATTTTCCCAATGACCAGAAATATTCGAGCCGATTGAAAAAACAAACGTCCACGAATTTATTATTTTGGGATAAATGTTCTTCGGATCGATTCATTTCCGAGCGAGCTGTCACTTTCTTTCAAAAATAATTCACTTATATTTCACTCGATAGTTGAAAATCTGAGAAACTGATTTGTTGACTAATATTTGAGGAAAAAATGTTCCACGAGGCGAAATAAAAATTGGCCAAAATTCTAAACGCACGAAAATATACGCGAGTCAGATACAAAATAAAATGAAAGAGGAAGGGAGGGGGCAGGGTAATAACACCGAGTGCATGCACCAGCAGAGTCTGCCGTTTTACGATCGAGTCCGCGGACGCCCTCGATTCGTTGGCACGCGCACTCGTGAATATGCATGAATACGAAAATGCAGGGATCCATTTGAATGAAATCAATTTAAAGGGAACACTAAACGTCTTTTTCCAACACACATCTTTCTCCCCCTTCTCTTCGTTTTTTTCTACGCATTAACAGCCCCGATTATCGATCGTAGCAACAAAAAAACTTTTAGTTTTATAATCGTCGATGTTTCTCCGAAACAATGCGATAAGCAGCCAAGAAATATTCGATAACAAAGTGCTAATTATAGTCTTCAATGCTAGCAATTATAACAAATGATGATGTTTATCAAACGAAAATATTTCATAATTTATATTGACAATATAAAGTAACATAAAAAAATTATCAGGCAGCAATGAAAACCGTCGCAAAAATTACCAAGAGGCTTCGAAATAAAACGCGATCCAGTAATGAATAATTATATTCAAATTCTCTTGACGTGAACACAATTTTCCACACGTACGTTTTTTCAATTATTTGCAATTCGGAATTCAGAATTTTAAGTTTCTCGATTTTTTCCGCCAGCAATTACAGGGCGAACGATCGCAAAAGAAGTTCTGTCAAATTCTGAGAAATCTGTCGAGTACGTGGAAGTTTTGCCACTTCGATGTTTACCGGAGTTCCGTAGAAAGTCTATTTTTTCGTGGAAAAGCACGGGATTCACGTTTTTTGACAGTCCTACTCGTATGATTATCAAATAACATCTGTATGTACATTTTCACATTTATAACCACACAGGAACCCGAAAAGAACCAAAAAAAAAATACCTAGTCTTTGTTGTCGAAATAAATCATCGAAAAAGCGCTTACCGCTGTTGTTATTATTTTTATTTAGATCTCGGAAGAAAAAAAATACGAAAAAGTTTTGTTTGTATCAACGTACGAAACTGTGTTGGGCAAATTTGCAAAATAAACGTCTGGAATAATATTTCTTTACGTGCGATTAGAGCTAAAAAGGAATACTCGATGATGAGAAGATCGACGAATCGAAAGAGATGAAAGAGAGATGAGAAAATGGCTCACCGAAGTTGGAGTATCCAAAATGAAGGGTGCACGTTTTCACTCAGCTGGTGCAACAATAATGTACAGGACGACAAATGTGAGAGCGAGTGAGAGCTCGAGCAAACAAACAAATGGTGGCCGAGGCGAAAATTTTTTCTGGAATCTTTTCTGGTTGGCTCAACAGGCTTTCGTAGAGGCTGTCGCAGGGACAAAGCCTTCTTTCTATCTCTTTCTCACTCACTCTCTCGCTCTCTCTCTCCCGGCAAAGATTCCTCTTTGCTTGCCTGGGTATCCTCGCGTCTAGAGTACCCCTCGAAAAAAAACGAGAAAAAGCACAGCAATGAATCTGCAATCTCTGTCCTTTCTTCTCGTCCTTCCGTTATTCTTGTCCGTTAGGGAATATTTCGTCGTTCGATGAGCACAATAGAAATACTTGGGCTGATAAAGTTTCGACAGAAATTCGATTTTCACTGCTGTCACTCGCGTAAAAAACAATAACAACCGACGTCGAAATAGTAAGAAAGGAGTGGACACGTGAACTGGGATTGGCTTGGTTCGATCGTGAAAAATCTGCCGATTATTCAAAGCGTCGATGACTGTTTTTCGAATGACCGACGTTCACGGAACGCTCTTTTCAATTCTGTTTTATTATTTTTCATACGAAACGCATGCGAAGGAACACACGAAACAATCAGACAAGTTCACAACGTTTCTCGTTTTTCCTTCCAACGACGTATATTCATAAGGATTTATTTTGTTTGGTTGAGCTGCCTATAACGTGCGAGGTAAACTGCAGCGAACCGAACAACAACGCGCGCGCGCTCGCTTATAGTTGCGAGAAATGAAAAAGACTCGCGCGAGCGCTCTCTCTCCGTTCGAGCGAACGTGCGTACTGTAGCGCGTCGTTGGACGGACTGACTCGACCGAGCTACCGAGGAGAGAATGTTCAGGCCTAGCGCGAGTGTACACTGTATAGTGGTTTTGAACAGTACTCGCGTAGACCGTCGTTCGGTGCGCGCAGCGCGGTCGCCTCTCCTGTCTATGCGGTGTCTCTCTCGCGCCCTCACTCCCTTCCCTTCGCCTCACCGGGCACGCGGTGCATTTCGTACTTGCTTGCCTCGGTCTCTCACTCTTCTGGGACCCCCATATGATACACACGCACATAAATATATTCAAACCAAGCAAACATCGCGATAAATATGCAATTTTTGCACGACGTGTCGAGAACTAATAAAAAATCAAAGAAAAAAGATAAAAAAATTCAATAAAATCAAAAGTCGGGAGAAAAAAAACGAATAAAAAATCGAAACTTAAAAATTACGTAGAGGAGTCAGAATTTCCGAAAAAAATTCCTGAAAATCTTCAAAATAATTACACGAATGATAAATATGACGACGATACTGGCGATAGCATTTCGTATATTTTCATTTCGATTGCTCCAGTTGAATAATTCAATCCTTTCTACTTTTGTTTCAGTTTTTTGCTTGACCTTTATCAAAATACAGGTCAATATTGATTCATTGTTTATTGAGGTAAAATAAAAATTCTCCGGCGATTGTAGAAATGAGAAAAATGAATGGAGAACACTGTAGATCAAGCCCCAGATCTTGCGATGCGGCATTTCCAGACCTAGCCCACTGAGACACTGCTCATCCGTTTGCTCCTCTCCATGCTCATCTTCTACTCTTGCTTTTTGCTGATTCCCATCCCACAGTAAACTAACCAGTGAATGGACGAGAAGCGGTGAATGAACACAGTCACTCTCCTGTCAAATATATTCACAAGATTTATTCATGGTCGATTAAAATCTCAATGATTAAGTGACTAAGGTAAAACGACCAATCTGTCAAAATTTTGCCCATCAATTCCGCTAATTTCTTTTTCTCTCTTCTCTTCTGACTCTCTGGAAAAAAAGATTTTTTACCATTTCTGACGATGATAAAAAATGCCATCGGGACAAAAATGTAAAAATCGTTGTTATCGCTCGACTAATGAAATTTTTCCAGGCCAACCCCACCGATTGGGAATTCCGACGACGCATATGTGTCAATTCGTGAAAATCGAGATCGCGACGAACCTGGAAATGCCTCAATTTCTATTTATCTATGAAACGTGAAAATCACGTGGTGAGCTCGATGAATCGAACTCGATCGTTATAGCCATGCGAAAATTGATAAATAATTGCTAAAGGACAAAATGAATAAAATATTCATTTCTGCAAATATGGAAATGGCGTGGAAGTGGAAAAAGAACGAAATTCAATAGTCTGATATTCTTAGCGCCCCCAAAGTCGTGGATTTTTAATGTAAAGTAAAGAAAGAAAAGCGAAATAAATTCATCGTCCTCTGACGGAATTGCGCGTCAATGCCCTCGGAGGGATTGTTCTTCGTAATGAATCCTGGTGCTGAGTACCACTCAGAGGGCAGAAACTTCCCAGTTTTAGCTACTTTTATATATTTATAATCGCGAAGGAGGAATAAAATGAGCCGGCGCGTCGTTCACCGAGAAACTTCTCTCCCAAGGGTCGACGAACCTCATTGTCATCGTGAGACAATTTGACTCGTAGAATATCAATGAACTTGTTTACGATATGTCCCTCGGTTTATTGGCATTGATTTATATACGTATACATAAAGTGCATAAAGGGTGTCCGATGAGTGAAGTTTAAAATGCACAAAATTAGATCCAGGACGAAATTTCAAGCCGAAATGTCTTGATCGATTTTTTTTCTGGATAAAGGCATGGGGAGTCGTATTTTTTCGTGCGGGGAACAAAATTTCATGATTCTTTGGCGAGACATAACTGGAGATTGATTCTTCGAGTTATACTGGGTCAATTTGACCCCAAAAATGTTTTGTCACCGATTCCATAGCATTTAATTATCGTTTTCATCAAAAAATTAATTCAGGGCCATAAAATATGGAAAATTTACACAAAGAAGAAAACAAAAAAAAACAAATGTACATTTACCGAAATAGAACGGTTTGAAAAAGGCCTTGGGTCAGATTGACCCAATATGCACTTATAGGACGTGTGCACGAGTGCTCTGTGGATTCAGTTCCGTTTCGTCATCGCTGCGAAATATTTTGCCCAAGAATTCGGCGATTGGACTGAGAAAGCGTTTCAAAATAAACAATTATTTGGATTAATCGTAAAAATATTTTGACTGGAAGAACCGAAATTTCTCTTGAAAAATGATGCACCGAATTTCCGAGGTGGTCGACACTCGCGAGAATTCGTCTATGCACTGACAAGGGTTGCGTGTATACTCGCGCGAGTATGTAAATAAGCTCAAAGCCCGAAGCCTGCTGTGGATAAGTTTGGTGCATCAATTCTGGGTCTCTGCTGGTGTACACTTGTCAATTCCGAAAGACCACATGTTTACTCGCGTCGTATATTATGCTTTGATCGCGAAATTGCACTATCCGAATTACGAGCTCTCTTCGCTGGTATTTGATAAACAAATTCCCGAGTCGATGACTCGAGATCAAAAATACTCGAGCGTTTTTTTGAGCCTGCCGTTCGCAGAAGAAATATTTAATACCGGAAGTCCGCGTTACCGAATGCAACGAACTCTCGCGCACGATCGTTAACACAAAAACCGGAATAATTATTAATCTTTACAAGCAATTTATACCGTCGAGTACAGGCTCACATTGTTCCCCCTTGACTTGCTAACGGCATGGTCATTCATTTATCGATTACGGACCACGTGTAAAATCTTTCAAGAGACCATTAGTCACCGGCTGTCACGCGAAATACTCCGCGATATACAAATTTTGTCTCTTCAAAAGTACGACGAGTTTATTCACGTGACAGATCGTGCAGGTTTCTCATTCGTAAGCATTTCACGAGGTGTGACTGGTCACCGTGTGTGGGTAAAGTCACGCGCTAAATACTCGCTAATTGCTCGTCCTGTACTTTTGTTTGAAAACCAATTAGTCGTCCCGGGCACGAGTTTGACGATGAAACAAGTTGCAAAAAATATATATCCTCATGTCCACGAATCAACGGTCTTGCCATCACAAAGAAGAATTTTTATCACGAGAGATTTATTTATCAATTGCAATTATTTCCATACGAACAGGTTCGAGAATTCTTTATTAATATTTATCCCCTTCGGGGACTAGTTGATTTCTCAGGGCCCCATTTTTCGGACACGCCGCATATTTTCATTCACGTAACAATTAAGCAGTCGATATATATGTATCTGATTTTTAAATTTGTACTATTTAGCCTTTGAGGCGGAGTTTGCTTGTGCCAAATTTCGAGCAAATAGTAGACAAAAATATCCAAGCTCGTTAAACATCTTCGGCAAAAAATGAAAGAAAATGAGGAAATAAATAATTATTATACTCTGAAATAAGTCGTAAGATAATGCGCCGTGTTTCTCGCGAATGTGGTCTAATAAAAAAGTCAAATATGGAGTAAATTTTCGAAACTGGATATTTTTGTTTCGATGCCGGGCGAAATGTTAAAAATTTCGATAAACGTTCGGATATTTATGTTCATTGGTAACGGCCAATTTTTGTAACAGCGTCGAGTCTTTTTGTTTGTTTGTTGTTAACGATCATTTTTTCTCGCACAACGAGTCGACTTGTCGTTAAATTTTTTGCCAGATGCGGGTATAAATATCCTGATGAAAGAGTCGCGTACGGGTTGGAAGAAAGTTAATGGGGTGAGGGAAAAAATTTGAGGAACACATCCTCGTTGCGAACGATTCCGGGAGCGCAGACGAGAAGAAAATTTATGAGGGGTCAGAGAATGAAAAGTAAAACGGATAAAATATATATAGCAGGTGGTTTGCCAGAAGAGGTTCATCGAAACATTGGATGTCTGGGAGCAGGTATCAACGTCCCCGGAATGAGAATGAAGAAACTTCCCTCTGGAGGAAGGAAAAGGATGGGAGCGAAGGGGATCCGAAGTATCGAAGAGAGATTCCCTTTATCAGCGTTCGGGAGAATTGCTCGAGGGAATCGAAGGCTATTCCACCCGCTTCTGCCAACGTTCGTGCTTTGTTCCTTCCTCTCCCCTTTCCGAGTATCCTTTTTTTTTTATTATTGTTATTTTTTTAACAGGATATCGAACTACGTGAGTTTTCTTACTCGCCTGCCTTTTGCCGGACTTTATCGCGATTGTGAAACTCATGAAAACTTATTTCGCCTCTTTTTGCCAGGTCAATTGTAATTCAAGCCTTTGGAACCTTGGGAAATGCATTTTTTTCACATTTTCATCGAGTATGAAAAATTCTATGGAGGTTCGATCTCCACGTAGGATAATGAGTGAACTAAAATAAATCGTATTTCCCATACGAACGCAAAGGACACGTGTGCTGCTCGTGGCTCATCCAGCCCGATTCTTCCACGTGTGCGTCTCGACAATCATGAATTGATTGACGACCAATTACCTGATCCTCGTGTTCGGTAGTTCGTAGCAAGTTGCTCGAAAAACAAACAAAAAGTTAAGGACTCGTCGACACGAGTCTATATATTTTTCTGTCTGCGTGCGAGTCGCGTCCACGTTTATTCCAATTCCTCGAGGACTTTTGTATTTTTAGAATATTAATTTGTACCAGAGCTCGTCCGCCTAGTCAATACTTTAAAAAATCATTAATTAACGACTCGTTGAGAAATTTTCATGGGATTTTCCCTCCGAATCAAGTTTTTTTTCCTCGCTGATCGTCGCACGAACAACTTTTGTAGACATCCCATGAAAATTCACTCGAACAGGAACGCTCTTTACCGTGAAGAAATAAAAAAAAAAATTGAAAAATTGCGTTAAAAAAGCGCATGACTCATTCTCGTATTTCAGCTTTTCTTTGTCACTACCCCGTGTCAATATATTCTCAGGCATAAATTTAAATGGAAGCGGGAGGCCGAATAGGTTCGATAACCTGATGATGGCGATGCCAGGGAACTTGTAGAGGTTTGTTGAAGCACTTAAACTATATACTTATATACATATAGATACATACATATATACAAGTGGGCGAGTCACTGGATGCTCGTCCCACAACGAAATTCACAAACTAATTCAGGGATACAGGCCTCGCGCGGTTTATGGTGTCGATTCATCGAAAAAGGGGCATTCCCGATATATAAATCGTATGAAAAATATCGTAATAGCATTTGCAACGAATTTTATGCACTTATGTATTTATGATATTAGAAATTTCGAATCCTGAAAATCAATAACCTCGCCAACGAGATGTACGATATCCTTCGGGAGATAACGTTTACGATCATTTCCAAAAATGTCCTCGACGCGTCCTTGCACCGGACAATCGTGACGTTCCAAAAATCGAACGTCATCGAAATCCCACATTAACTTCGTTAACTTTGTTGCACCGGTTTATGTTCCTCGCAATTAAACGACTGCGACATATATATCTCTCTCTGTATAGAGAGATCGAGCTCGGATTATCCTCTTCCGGGAACATCAAAATCCCGCAGAAGCTTTCGCGTCCGACGACGTTAAGTAAACGACGAAAATTACCTTGATGAGTGCTCGAAATGGATGCCATCGTCTCTTTCCTGCTTCTCTTACTCTACATGCTTTTTTTCCTTACAAATATATCCCGGAGCCAATTATTTAGCCATTTATTTCTTCATTTATTTGCATCAACCCGGATGACGATGTGTCCGTCTAACGATCAAGGAATTTATGGCTCCGCTACGTATTCCATTCAAAGAATAAATTATTACGTCTCGATATTGAGAAAAATTATATTTTTTTTTTGCTTAATAATTCGCGCAAACAATTTCCCTCAGAGGACAATAAGTCATGCACAAATAACAGAAGCTTTCAGAGACAAAAGTTCGAATTATTTTTGTCAGAATCAATACCAACAATATTGGGAATTTTTATGGTTTTTCAATATCAAATAATTCACCAGTAAGTCATAAATACAGAGGAACGATAAACCGCATCAGATTTTCGTAAATTGATAGAAAAATTTGAGAATTTAATTATTATTGTCAAAATTTATTTAATATCTTCTTTTTAAGCGATAAAAGAAAAAGACAGGGGCTAACTACGGATGTGTAATCCATGGGAAATATACTGGAATGTTTTCGGTCGCAGCTGGATTATCTAAATTCAATGAAAACCCCAGAAATTCAGTTATTTAAATAAAAGCAATTTATTTTTTCACCTGCTGTTCGAAATTGTGTGCAAATGAGCAAACCCGAGTAATCTAAAAGTAAGATGCTCGAAATATTCGTGAAAATTCCTTTGTTTTATCTCAAGGCTGACATGTATTTGTATACGTGTGGATTTTTATGAATGGGTCAGACGTAATGTGGGTCAGCATTGTCTCCGATAAATTCTCACACAGCGAATATCGATGGATTTATAGAAGGAATCTCAACGAGGCCGGTCGAACAGTGAGGTTACAAATCCTTAAAGACGATCGCTGTGCTTGGACTTTGGACCTTCTTTACGATCATGAACACGAATTGAATCGTTTAAGGGCCTACGTCCACCCGGAAGAGACAAAAATAGATTCGAATTCAAAGATTTTTTTTCACAAAACAAAACAAAAAATATCAATCGAGCAAACTTTTTGTTCATTTGAAAAATCTTTCGATTGTCAATAGGAGTGGAAAATTTCATGAAAAACAATTTGCACTGACAAACATTTTAGAAGCGATAAAAAAAAACTTGCAACACGCGATCGACATCTGTGAACTTTACGTGGGAAAATACATCCGCGAAACTGTTGTCAAAACTTTCCAAAAAATGGCGCACTTTATTTTGAGATTAATGGAATTATTTTGATGCCAAGGTCGTGGTAGATCTTAATTTGCTATAATTGGGGGGAAATAGTGAATGGCTTAAAAAAAATTGTCCAACGATTTGGGCACATTTTCTTGGAGGAGATTAAACTGAAAGAAAAATAGGAGTAAATTTGGAGTGCATCGAGTGATTTCGGGACTTTCCTATTTTCAAAAATGATACCCATGATAGCCATGATACCCAAAAAGTATTAGGTTGTACTTTGTAAGAATAAATAGCATCTGAGAATTGGAGACTGATCCAAATTCGGGTTTTATCGCGGGTAAATGGAATATTTACGAAGCTCGATGACGTTCGAGCTGAGGATGTCATTGACGCTTAAAGGGCTGGCTAATTGAACCAGATTAAATTTTCAAGGATTTTCTTACGTCCCAGCGACTGAGTAAAAAACAAAGGCAAGATCGCTTAAGAGGAAGACGGGGTGAATGTATTCGGTATAAGAAACGTTTTACCACCTGATGAAAATAGCACGATGAGATGTACAGAAACACCCACCAGCGCAGATAATAAATCCCGAAATGGACAAAGAGCAACAAAAATTTCTCGCAGCTGTTGATAAAAAAACAAACGAGAAATCCTCACAACGATGATACCCAGCAGGGAGCATTATTCAGCCTGATTCATCATCTTCGAAGATGAAAAGGAAAATAAAAATCCCAAATGACCCATTTTCTTTCGACTGCATAAACAGATTTACGAAAATGTATATGTGCATCCAGGAGTATCGATCTTTCGTGAATAAAAATCGTAACGTCAAAACGTACGAATTTTTCTGGACTGCTCGAATAAATATCTCAATTTTGGTGGATTGTTTTTTTTTTTTTCCCCTCAATTTATTTCGATCCAATTTCGTTAATTCCTTCGTTGGGACAGTTCGATTTGGCCAGTGCATTGGCACGGTACCAATTTGACCAGCAGCGAAAATCGTTGACTTGTCAAAAACAGTTGTTCGCTCAATTTTTATTAATAAAAATGGGGATCACGCTCTAAATATTTCTGACAATATTTGCATTTTGAAAAAGTGAAAAATATCCGAATTGTCGTTTGAGAAAATTTTCAAATCTATTCATTTATCAAAAGGCAGGATTTTTTGTTTTTTGAAAGTTTACATTTCGAATTTAAAAAAATATTTTTCATATCATCGAGCGCGGTATTTTTCAGAAGACGTTGTCAATCCTTGAAAATGGTTCTGGGATATGAATTTGAAGTCCGGGTCTCAGTGACCCAGTGTGTTAACAGACGGTCACGAAAAAAAAAATGCAATGATTATTTTTTATAATGACGAACGAAAAATGATCATTTCCTTGTGGAATAAGAAGAATCCTGGGAGTTTGAATTGGTACGAGGAAAGTTTTGCACTATTCTTGAGGTGGAAGAAAAAAACGACAGCATAAGTGACTAGTTTGGCTCACAGTGAGTTTCGCAGTTAGCTCGGCCTTCAGTCCTTCCACCCACATAAACGACAGAGTGATACTGCTAAGTGGCCTAAAAGTTGTGCACGTCATCTTACATAATGACAGCTACACGTGGAGCACATTTTATCGAAGATCGAGAAACGAACGAGACGAGAAAAAAGACGAAGAAAAAATTGTGCACGTGCTTCTTTTTCGCTTGGGAAAAAAACTTTGGGGCGACGAGAGGTGAATGAAAAAAAATTGACGAGTGGATGATACAATCGTCTCTCTCACTCCCTTTTTCTTGTGGATTTCGTCCACACGTGTCATATTTTTGTAATTCAAGAGCTTTTCTGCTTTCGGAAAAATTGGAAAAAACCTTATTAATTACTGCATCACTAATGAACGAGGCAATTATCAAATCCCGACTATTTTTTTTTGTCTCGACGCCGTTTTTTCATTACTGTAATAATTATAAATTATTCCTGTCACGAATTTTCTAAAAAAACAGGAATCAACGTTAACTTTAAGAATTGAAAACTTCGTTTCTGTATCGAACGAACGTTTTTGAAAGATTTTTCAGAAAAAATCGTTTCCCCAAGTCGACACGCTGCGATCTTGAAAAAGACAGCTCGATCCCTTCCGAGGTTTGTATAGGCCTTAGGAACAGCTAAATCGATAGCGATGGATGCGTCGTCGGTGTGTGGCTTTGCTGACGCTTTGACTGAGACGGCCTCGTGCGAGGTCAACACTAAGTTGGGTGACCGCTTAACCATGTACCGGCTGACATATGATCGCCGAGCAGACGGTAGTTTTTTGGAGGTTCTTATGGTGCCAATAAGCAGCGTGGCGTTTGGCTCTCGCGCCAATTCAAAGTCACGCTTTTGAAGCGAATGGCCGCAGGCAACCCGCTCGGGGGATTTCTCAGGGAAAAAGTTGGCTCAGGTGATGAGGCGATGAAAAATAGAAGCAGACATAAATTATGAGGAAATCAAAGGTCCCAGGAAAATATTATTTTTATCCTAGTTCGACTGATTCAAATTTAACAACGCACTATATCTTGAAGACGTTGATTAATTGCGGCGTATCTTTTCTTACATACATATACGAGACGCTACCGCGTCTCTAAATATATATATATATATATACATTTTTCCACAATAAAATTTAATTGCAGAAACGTAATAAACGGTACGAAGCTCGCAATAGTATAAAACCGCATTCGTCGTGGCTGTTAAAAAAAGAAACACACAAAAAGCAGTGTTCTACGACGAAAAATTAATCATTCGATAGCCCAAGCGAATAATTCGATGTTTAGATCGTAACGCGTCGGTTTCGATTGTTCGTTGATTGAACACGGACCATCAAGCTCCAACGATTCATTTCGGCTACATTTTCCCCCTCTTTATTAAATTTTCCTTCCTTTTTCTCTCCCTCGCCCGTTTCTTTTATTTAGCAACAAATTCCACCGTTATTCCTCGATTTCCGGAACTCTTTATTATTAATGACAGATCTGCCTCTTTATTTGCCTATTTTCGATGGCGATGTAAGTCCAGCGTTGATAATGATGATTGAAAACGAAACTGATGGAAGGTCAAATACCCAGGAAAAACGAGACCCGGTAGCTCGTAAGAATTTGACGATCACGCGAGCAAAACGTGTAATTTTTTTTGCCTCTCTCTCTCTCTCTCTCTCTCTCTCTCTCTCTCTTTCTCTCTGTCTCCTGCTTTGTAATCGTCGGGAATTGTCATAAAAATAAACATTCTCTTTCTTCACAATATCGGGTTTAAAGTGGGTGGTCAAATTTTGCCAATTCGATTTTAAAAAAAAGTTTTTTTTTTCGTCGGAATCTTAATTTAAAAAATTGAATAAAAATTTCGATATACAGATTTTATTTCAACATTTATTGATCATTAATTTTTCCATTCGTTGAAAATGCTCCGTTAGGGTTAATTTGGGATCATGGGAAACAGATTTATTTCAGTTTTTTGTTCACCGCGCTCGTCCTTGTGCTGTTTTTAAATTTTTCAAACATGTGGATCGTTTTTATTTTGGATTTTGATTGTGTTAATATTCCTTGGATATTCGTAGTCTGTCACCAGCGTTAACGGATTACGGATTATTGTTAAAGGGCCATGGCTCGCCATCACCAGTGAGAAGACATCGGATTCGGACCTTCGTTCTCCAACTCGCTGCCGGATGATATTTTCGATCCTCTGATTGTCTTGCTCCTGTGGGAATGTCTTGTTTTCATTCCGTTAACCAGTCCACTGTGTCCTGTTATTTCGAGTTTTCGGCTCGATTCATTGGCCATGTGGCTGCCTCCAGAAGCCTGGCTCGATTTGATACTTTTGGCGCCGCCTCCCATCACCAAAGGATCAACGTCACTGCTGTGCGAATATCTACTGCGCGATCTCATGGACTTTTTCACGATCGGCCCGCTGCTCCACGCCATGCTTTTCTCCTTTCGGAATCCCTTGCTTCCCATTTCTATATGCGAAGGATGTTTCTCACTTTCGTACTTTATGCTCATCTTTCCGTCGAGATTCTTCAGCGCGTGGATCGATTTTTTCGAATGTGAAAAATTGTCTTCTTCATCTAGTCCTCCAAGGGTTTTTTCCAAGGGTTCGCTAGCGCCGATAGAAACTCTTCGCTTTGATGCCATCGTCTTTTTCACGATCGGCCCATCGCTCCAAACCATGTGCTCTTCCCTCCTGATTTTTTCTCCTTCCTTCCCTAATTTCGGGGCATTCTCCAACGAATGACTGGACTTTACTAACTTCCGGTTGTTTCCTATTATATCGTAGTTTTCGGTGTACACTTGGCTGGACGATTTTCCTGAAGTCTTGTGGAGCTTGTTTCCTCGCTTTCTTATTTCGATGCTTCCTCCCGAAGGTTCGCCGCTTCCGTACGAATATTTTCGACTGGATTTCGTTACCTTTTTCATGGTTGGCCCACCGCTCCAGACCATTCTCTCTTCTTGAGTAATCCTGTTTTTTCCTCCTGACAATTCTGAAGGGTTCTCGATCTGGTACGAGATGTCAGAGTTCGCTGATTTCCGGTAAACTCCGGTGGGATCCAAACTTCTCATATGGACTCCTTTCCTGATAGCCGATCCTCCGAGACCCTCCTTCGTCCCATAACTGGTTTTCTCTATTTGGAATATCTCGTTTCCACTATTTGTTGTTCCGTACTCGTTTCCCAAAGGTTCGTTCGTATTGGACGAAAATCTGTGCCGCGATTTCATTGTTTTTCTCACTCTCGGTCCAGAACTCCAAATTTCTTTCTCCGTGAATCTACTTCCGGCCTCTGGATTCAAGAGCTTCCGCTTATTCCCACTCACTTCCAAGTCCTCGATCGAAATCCTTTGGACATTTCTTCCTGGCGAACTTTTTGTCCTGTTGCCCGATTTTCTCCGAATTTCAATTGCTTCCTTTCTCAGTCTGTCCGTTTTCTCTGATGGCTCGACACTCCTGGAAGAAAAGACGTGCTCTTCCTGCCTGAATCCTTTTCTTCCTCTCGTCGATCTCGAAGGACCTTCGATTTCGAACGAAATATTGGATTTTAGGGGTTTCCGCTTATCTCCAGTTGTTCTAGAAATCTCTCTCCCGAAAATTTGCTTTCCGTAGCTACTCGTCTCCCATTTGTGGCCCGTCAAACTTGGTCTTTCTTGGCTCGTCCTTATTATTTCTGGTCCTGAACTTCCCTCCGTAAAAATGATTTCCCTCGAACGCCCGATATTTGGATTTGCAACGTTCGAATTTTTCGAGGTCCAGCTCGTTCTCTTAATGCTCATCGTTCTGGAGCTCGGGTCATTTTTTCTTCCGTGGTGTGTTTTATGGATAATTTTACCTGCAGAAGTAATTTCTCTCAATTCTTCCAGTTGCGATTCAGTCAGTTGGCCTTTTCTTCTTAGCAAATTGATTTTTTCCAGATGAATCATCGTCGAGCCGTCTTTTGGAACGTTTCTTCTCTGCGAGCTGACGAGCTTCATTCTCGCAATTTCCGAATCCGGAGATTCGTTCAAGCTCTTTGTCCGCTTTATTTTTGTCCGCTCAATGTCCGAAGAGGTCAGAGTCATTGGTCTCGACTTCTGGTCGATGGGGGCGAGGATTTTTTTTAGAACGTTGGGATTGAACGATGATTTGGAGTGCAAAGCGTCAAGGAGGCGAACTTTACGCAAGCGATGAAGTTTTCTTTGATGATGGGGATCGCTGTTGTTGCAAATGATGTAAATGTCTTTGGCGGTTGTACGCACGATCGGTCTGGTCGTTGTCAATTCGACAACTTTGCCGGTCGATGGCAAAACCGTTTTCACGATTTCTTCTCTTTTTTTTTTAGACTCTATCGCTCTTTCGGTGACTTCGTGACTCTCGCTCTGGTCGGATTCATCTTCCAAAATCTGTTCGGCCTCGACTTTTCTCTTCTCGATTTTATTCGATTGGCACTTGCCGTTGTGACAAATAGTTTGCGAGCAACGTCCATTGCTGGTTTTGCAGAGATCGGTCGCTGCTTCTTCGATATCAGCGGCAACATGCTTCACAGCTTTCTGAATGATTTTGTTGACGATAATTGGTTTGGGCGTGGTGGTGGTTGTTGTCGTGGCTTCGGTAATCGTGGTAGAAATTTCTTCGCTCGATTCCTCTTCCACCTGTTCGCTGACTTCGGTTTCGGCGGAATCTTCGTGTTCCGATGAACTGGAATATTCGCTCTGGCTGTATTCGAGCTTGGCAGCTTCCGTAGTCGTTCGGGGCACAGTGACTAAGGATTCGGTAGCAATTTCGACACTAACTTGCTTCGCGACTTGAGCTTTTTCCATTGAAACTTCTTCGGACTCGCTCACATCGGCAGATTGTTCAACGATTTCTTTGGAAGCTTCCTCCTCCTCGATCGAGCATCCCCAGGTCGTGAGTTTTATGAACGACGCGATGGCACGTCGAGTGTTTTCCTTGATGATGATGCAATTCGCGATTATTTGGAGGCCGATACGAAGACACTCGCGAGGTCTGGAGCACGAAATTTCGATGGAGACATTTTTCGCTCTCCGAAGATCGCGTTTGATTTGTTCAGCGACCGTAAAAACTCCTTGATAAGTTTTAATGGTCCGAAGATTCTCGTAAGCGTCGAAAAGCTCCAGAAGCTCCTCCAGGGTCTCGATCATTATACTTTTGTGCCAGTAGCTCGCGTGGATGTACAGAGAGGCAACGAGATCTTCGGCGAAATGAATTTCGCGCAATTGCCCAAGAATATCGAGAACCAACTGATCAGGTGCGTTTTGTTGATATTTGTCGATGCTCAGATGTCGTTGAACGATTTTTTGGCTCTTGAGCTTGCGGACCAAGTAATTTCGAGCGTCAACAACGTCCTGATCAATAATATCTTTCGGTAACACGAGGTTGAACAAATAATCGAGATTAATCGTAGAATTGTCGTAAACGATTCCAAGCAGCTCGATGCTTTTGCTCACTGCGTCAATTTCCCGAACAACGTGTTTTGAAAGATAAGCCGCTTGCACGGCCTTTTTCCCAGGGAACAGTTTGGACCCCGCGGTCAAATAATTTTTCAAGAGCTCGCTCACTTTGTTACTGACCATCAAATACTGCTGAGGAATTTTCCAAGTATTCGGAGCCGTGCGCAAATATTTGACGAGCTCTCGCTCCGATCTGCGAACTTTATCGTCGAAATTGTCGTATTGAACATTGTGCAGCAGTCCGGAGAAGAGTGCGGGGGTCAGACGCAGGCGACCTGCCCGTAAATGCTGCAAAACTGCATCAAGAGAAAATCCCTTTGGATAACTTTTAGGAATTTGAGCCGATTGATAGATTTTTCGAGTCATGCTCAAAGCTGATTTCTCCGCCTGGTTTTCATGGGCATTGTCGTGGATTACGATCTTGGCACAGCTGAGAGAACTTTCTTGCAGACAAGTATGCACGAATTTGTTGATGTGTCGACAAATCCTCGTTGGTCTCGTGTCTCCGTCCATTAAAACACTCGGAACGATATCAAAAATGTTGTATTTTCTTTCCAACGTGTCGTGGTAGATACGATAAAGGGACTCGATCTGATTCATCCCAAAATCGTCATACTTGTCGTATACGAGCTTGCCAAACGTGTCCAAAATATGGACTCGTAAGAGTGCACCGTATTGCAGCAAATGTTCTGTTGCATCTTGTAAATTTGGTCGAGTCGTTAAATTTCGATAAGTTGATTGTTCCAGGATTCTCCGAGTCGTTGTCGTTCTCCGATGGCCACCGGGGTCTTCGAAAATCACGTCTTTTCTGTACGTTCCATATTCAATGGCCTACAGAATTTAAAAAACACCCTGAATCAACGACTTTCGGGATAATTAAGATTTCGAAAAGACGCAGAAATGTTGGTGATTTAATTTTCATGAATAGTAATTAATACACGTGGGAAAACAACTCACCGTCGCGTAACCGATGACGATTAGGAGTCCGAGAAAGTGAAACGAGTTGCATTTGAAATGATTTTTTTTTCCATTCGTTAGCCAAGTCCTCGACATAGCAGTCAATTCTCAAGAAAAACCGCAACAACAACTACGATAATAACTAAACAGCGTCGAAAACGCGATTCTTTCTCGAGATCCCCGTTTACTCTTCCCTATCAAAGACCCAGCGAGTTGGCAAAACGAGCAAACAATGCAAAACGAACGTTCGACTGCCGTTCTTATATTGTATCGGTTATTCTCGTCACAGTGGCATTAAAAACTATCGTCTACCACCCAATTCGGGATTACGGCCACACACACACATGTATATAGGGCATTCCAGTCAAAAGTTGGGCACTGTGGAACGTGCGGATTCATTTCGGAATCGCAATCGTTTCCAAATCAAGCGGCCCTCCCTAAATTTCCTAATAAAATGCCAAAAGTCATGATTCAACTTTTCGCCGCATAAAAAATGAAAATTTTGGTTTTCCATAAAATCATATGCAATTTTGACAAAATAGACCGACCGAGAAGATTGCATTTTTTTATTTTTTTTCCAATGCCCAAAATTATGAATTAGTTTTCAAACTTCTTAGTCGAGAAAAAGTCGAATTGGTCGCAGGAAGAAATGAATTTTCCGTGCCTTACGAGACACCGCTTCCCTCAGGTTTTTGTTATTGTAATTTTGTACGAATTGAAAAATAAAATTGAGTCATTCGGTCCGGAAATTCCCGTATACATATCTATACTTTTATGAAGACATACATACACATGCCGCACATGGATATAGGGGAAGTATGCATCAAGCATCGATGAGATTCATCGATCAATTGATTTTGCAACGAGCACTGGAACGATCGTACAAAAGAAATCAGTAGCTCCATTAATTATCCAGATAGGCGATCGTAAGGAGCCTGAAATCAATCCACTGATTCGATACTACACGTTAAATTTAATTGAACGGGAATATATTGAATAGCGTCGACTACTCTGTCGCTTATGTAGCTTAATTCTTGACATGTTATTTTTTTCATAGACGAATTTAAACTTTGACATGGCCCGATCAATTTTTTCGCCGAATACAAACGACAATGTTATTTATTTCGGTATTGGCGATAAAAAATTGGGCACGAATTGATGGTGGGGTCGATAAAGGGGAAGAAATTGGGAAAGTTATGAGTTCGCGCGTGAACTTTGACCCGAACGTTTCGGAGCTTTGGTTTTTGGGTGGAGAGCCTCAAAACTCACCCTCGTTTGACCTCCTTCGGGTCGACGAACTTTCACGTGGCAGAAAAAGCTCATGCCGATGGTTGAGCAAATCATTTCCTTCGGGGACATTCGGTTCTCAAAGGATTCGACAGTTCTGGGCGGCTGTAACGACTTCGAATAATTTTTTTTTCTTTTTGCACGACCCATAAAAGACTCAACTTTCTGATTTATTCGGTTTTTATCGATTCAGGAAGCATCGCGGATACGAGCTTCTGGGGCCAGAGGGAGAATAAGAGAGGAAGGAAAAAGCGATAGAGCAACGTCGCAGCACGGAGCGTTAATCCGTGGAATTTAATTTGTCTCTGAATGCTGATGGCCTCGAGCTCGGGGTGGAATCGAGTCGATGAAGCAACGACCGTTGAGCGCAGCCAAGCAAAGCATTTTTTTCCCTTAATATCGTGTTTCTCCACGAATCCTCCCAATGAGCACATTTAAACTTTGCTACGACTCAATTCGTTCAATTACTCAATTTCTCATATCTTATCGACAATATTTCTTGTTTCAACCGAGTCGAAATAAATCGATTACGTTGCTACACGTGTCAATAAATCGTCATAATATTTCTCTACACTTATTCGTCAAATATTCCACAATTTTTTGCATCCTGACTTTGAGAAACCAATTCCTTTTATTTATTAAATTCATTTCGACAAAACTACTGCACGATTCGTCATAAAAATGTACTCTTTATATAGAGCGATCATTAGTCCGTCGTTACTCTCAAACATAAATCATTGTAAATGTTGCCTTTGTCTTATAATAAAATGGAACACGAATTTTTTATTGTGCCAGTGACCCAGTGGACGGGAATCGTTGAGAGGAGGCAAAGCAGAAAAAATTCGATTCTGCTTTTTGATTGATCCAACTCTTTGAAAATATTGGCTGAGGATCGAGAAAATTCGAAGAAAAAAAATGGCAAAACTGTCGGAGCCCACCAGGCTCAGAGAAAATCATTCTTTCCTCTTTTCTTTGAATCGTCCAACTATACAGTGAGGAATATATGTATACGGGAAATTGCCGAGCTTATACGTGGGTTTGCGCTCGTCGAGTTTGCGCACGAAACGTCCCAATATGGATTCTCGTGGACTATCGCGTACATCTCGATACTGAAAATGCGGCATTAGAGCATATATATCCCGTGTCGCGAGCACTTGACGTTCAAGGTACGATTCGACATCTCGCGTCTCAACTCTTAAGCGATGCACAATATATCTTTAATTTTTGCAACATTTTTCTTGATTTTCTCAAATAATCAGTGTTTTTTACTTCGATGAAAAAATTTCTTTCCATTTTTTGTCTCAGTCTCGAGCAAAAGCTCTCAGGGTTAAAAGCATGTCGGATCCGGACTACGCGTACGCCTGTCAGAGGGCCGAGCTCCTTGGGCAACCGAAACCCAGCGAGGAAGAATGGGCAGCAACAAGAAAAACCGTCCACGTTGAAGACGATCCTGAGGAGATTGACAACGCCGTAGCTCAGGTTTTTCAAAGAAAAAAAAATTATCCTGGATTTTTTTGTTTTTTTTACTGTTTTTTTCATTCAGTTTTCATTTTTTTTTCGTCATTCCGCGAATAGTTTTGTTGCCTTCTTCATGACGCGGGGTTTACCCATTCGGATATTAGCATATGCTAATTTTTTGAAATCCGGAAATTCGAGATTTCATCCTCGATCATTTGTTTTTCTTATATTTTCGTTTTTTTTTTTCGATATTTTTAGAGATAGCGTTTTTTTAACTTTTTTCTTACTTCAAATATTCGTCCACAGGATTTGGATCAATCGGATGAAAGCATGCGACGAGTTGGCGGAGGACTCGACGAATTAAATAGCATCCTTAATGCCACGCAGAAGAAAATCAACAGGTTCAAGGTGCGTGTAAAAACAAAATGATTATTTCAATATCGATATTTTAATTTAAATTATATAAAAAAAGTTTTTTCACTTCCGAGTGGATGAATTTCAAGTTTTTTCACTTGTCTTGAGCAATGGAACGTTTTTTGGATCGCAGACTGTTTGCGGTAGTCTAAGCACTCTTCTACGCGTGAGGGTTGGTTCGCGGAACAATACACCGGATCATAAACCATTGACGCCAAACAACGATGCGGAGAAAACATCAAACCCGGAATTCCTCATATCCGATGAGACGTTAACGATCGAGAAAACGCTCGAACCTGCTTCGACCTTATCGAGTGACGGGGAACTCGTGAACAAAGCCAAAAAAATTGATCTCAACGAAAAAGTCGGCTCCCATCTCGACAAACTCGACTCTCTTATCAACAAAGCCGAAAATGCTCAATACAGCATGCAACACCAGACCAAACAGATGAAAAAAATCATCAACAAGTAAGAAAACAATAAACTATATAGACGAGGAAATGTCGAACGAATGATTAACAAAAATATCGTAAACGCGCGACAAAATAATATCGAACGAACATGAAATGGAAAAAGAAAAATCACCAACGAATCCATTCGCAAAATATCCAACGCGATCAGGAAGATGGAAAAAGAGAAAGAAATGGAATTATCCAAAACAAAAAGAACAAAAAGCACAAAACTCTCCTTCGTATTAAATTAAATTGAATTGATAAGTTTCATCGATAAATAAGTCTCCGAATAATTTCGTGATTTTTAAAATGAATCATCTCCCCAGGAGGAAATTGATAAATTTCGATATAATTAGACAAATTCGTCACGTATAAGTCTCTAAAATGAATTTTTATTCGGTGAGATTCATTAAAAACATTTATGACTGAATTTAAGGGTTGTAAGAAAAAACACAATCAACTGCTTATTTTTTATCAACCAGGAAGCTATTTTTTCCTGCTGACTTCGTGTGTTCCATTGAACGAGAAATTAAGTTCACGAACGTGATAAAATCGTCTTACAATCAGCTTGTGGAGTAACGTAGACGAGAAAAGAGGAGAAAAACAAAAAGTAAAGAAAAACGATGAAAAGTATAGATCTAGTGAGACGAACCGAAAAGTGATACATGGAGTTGACGATCCAGAGCCAGAAAGAAAAAAAAATATCGTCACTCCCCTCCACTTACGAATCTATTGTTATGAATTAAACTCGAATCTCTTGAATAATGTCAGATTTCAAATCGCTGGAATGCAACGAAATATTCACGTTTTATAATCGACTATTTACTTTTCACTAAAGTCGTTGTGAAAACTTTTCAACACTTCCAAATTCGAAGGACACTGTGAAGGTTGAAGACTCGCTTCCCTATATATAGTTCGAAGCAGCGGCGATACTCAATTCACGAAAATCATTTTGTTGCGTTTCAACGATGTTAGTTTTATAAATATATTTCTTGTTTAATGGTTTCTAATATTGTTGTATACGTATCGTAGCTATTGTCCACTTGGCTCATTATTTTACGGGACTAATTGTTGAATATAAAAATCTATTTTTCGTGTTATATTACACACTGAGTAACACGTATAATGTTACAATGATAAGCCATATCGAACGCAATTACACTGTTGTATGAAGCTACTGAGTTATATATTTGAGGTTGCACGAAAATCTTCGAGAAAAAAATTATATAAATAGATATAAACGCTGATGGTATGCGATATGATTTCCATGCAGCGAATTCGAAACGCCGAAGGAATTATATATTCGATATTATATTTGCATTGGTGCGGCCAAACGGGAAACGTATTTAGAGGTTATGGTGTTGACGCGTTGAAAAAGAATAATGCTCGGACTGGGAGACGAAGGAAGTTCGAGCCTAAAAACCATCGAATAAACAAAAAAAAACTCGTCGTCTCACGGGTTGGTAGAGAATGTTAGACTTTCCGAATAACAACGCAGGCTCTCGCGGCGAGGTCCGTAACTAATTTTATAAATCGTGTATTCGAGCACGTTCTGTTTATGAATTGTGTGAGAAACGCAAAAAATATGTACGACGCGAAGAGAATTTTTCGTCGAATTCAAAATCAATTATTCTGATGCCTATATGTACCGTCACATACATATATAAAATTTATTTATATCCATGTGTATGTATGTATTATGCGAAGAAAAATATTTAAAGTATTCGGCAAACGCTTATTCTGCGAATAAATTTACCATTGTTGTTTTTATACATACATGCATCTTGCGCGTAATAATGTTGACGAAAATTAAATAAATACATGGTTATTTTGCGATGAAATCTCGCGCCATATTGCGCATTACAGTGTTGAAAGATAAAAAATAAATAAAAACAATATCAACGTGCTTTGTTAGAGCTTATGCAAATAAAACGTGTTACTTTGTTAAATGTTGTTCAGCTCGTACTCACTTTTTTTCGGTAATGCACACCGAACAGCGAGGAGCGAATCGATCGAAGCCTATGAAGACTTTTATATAAACATCCATAACAACAACCACTGCACTTGAATAGCGTTCATCGCGTCTCACGAACACTGTTTATACAAACGGCCTCGCGCGTAAGCCGGAGCGGTCGTTCATTTTTAGCGAAAATCTCTCTGGAAACGTCACAAAAAGAACTGCGGACTCGATGACACGATTTCTACAACAAACTCCAAAGTAATCTAAGCCCGAATGTCTATGAACGCGAAAAAACAACGTTTTGCGAAATAGGACACCGAATTTTTTGAAACCAACAAAGTGGCGCGCTCTTATGGCGCTTATACGAAGACCCACGGCGGAGCAATAAAAAATGGCGGCGTACATGCACTCCGAATCGTGACAAGCGGTGATAAACAGCAAAACAAAAATGCTCTCGAGCACGAGCATTTCTCCGCGAGTGTTTACTGCAATACAAAATGTGAACATCCGCGAATTGTCGCGATGTACACAACGCGAAATACGGCCGTTGTTACCGTGCCTCGTACGAATGAGCCTTATTTCACCTCTCGATATTACCAAGGAATGCGTCGAAGCTCGAAAGGAAATTCTCACCATCTTATCTGGCATCGAATCTGTGAATTCGATCGTCGCTCTATTGTCCATTGATTTTCATGCCCTCGAGACCGATGTTCGTAAAGAACAACAATTAAGGTTAGCTCTATCATTTTTTTACTGTCAATTTTACATTTCCCCTTCTCCCCACCATTAAAAGTTTGTTTTTTCGACACTTTCATGAGTTTCTCAACCAAAAATCTGTTTTCACAGGCAAAAGCATGGCAACAGCCAAAGCGACAGCATATTAGCGCAAGCTCTTCAAGGCGGTTTAGCTTTGGAGTTTGAGAGGAGCGAATCGACGCGTCGGATACGTTTGGTCCTGAGCGAAATACTATTCATATCGTCGCAGATCCAAGAACTTCAGAGAAACAATGATTTCCAGATAAAACAATCGGATTTGTTTGATAATGCCGTTTACATGGAAGAAATCAGTTACGTCATTTGCATAGCATTGGCAGAGTTACCGGCGCTGCTGTCGCTGCGAGACATCGCGGAGACGCTGCTGCACGTAAAGCACGGGCCGGAGATAATTTGTTGGATCGTTGCAAACAGTCCGGACAGCTTTGCCGAGGTTTGTGCTCATTTGATAGCGAACGGCGAGCGACAGGAGGAATCGGCACTGGGAAGGATTAGAACGCAAGCATTGACGATGCTGTGCGGCATGAATCCAAGCCAGGCCTTGGCAGTGCGTGCTAAATGTGTAGAGCTCTGCAGAATGCCGGCATTGGCAATTTCTCTGAGCCTGGAGAACGAGAATCCGTCGAGTTCGCAGCTCGAGAGCGACATTGTGGCTTTCGTGTCTGGGCTGCTGTTAGGCAATGATCAACAAGTCCGAACATGGATCGCGATGTTTATAAGGAATGGACAAAAACGAAAGTGGGAATCTCACACGGCACTGCAATCGTTGAGAGAAGAATTGTTACGAAGATTAGAGGCGATTGTGGCGGAAAGCTCGGAACTTCAATTGGCAGAGTCTCACGTTGTTCAAGCGAGTGCTTTGCTCAGACTTTACTGCGCGCTGCGTGGCATCGGGGGCATAAAATTCCAGGATGATGAGATCAGCATGATCGTACAATTATTAACATCCCATCCACCCCCCTCGCCCGCTGGCGTGAGGTTCGTTTCCCTTGGGCTTTGCATGCTCATCGCTTGTCCTTCTCTCATCGGACATCACAATCTTGAAAAGCGTAGCGTCGAGTGGGTCCAGTGGTTGGTACGAGAAGAAGCTTATTTCGAAAGCGCCAGCGGGGTCACCGCAAGCTTTGGTGAAATGTTACTTCTCATGGCGATCCACTTCCACAGCAACCAATTGTCCGCCATTTGTGATCTCGTTTGCGCAACGCTCGGCATGAAAATCCCGATACGACCGAACAATCTCACGAGAATGAAGCAGATTTTCATGCAAGAAATATTCACCGAACAAGTCGTTACTTCTCACGCTGTCAAAGTCCCCGTCACTGCTTCGCTCAACGCAAACATTCCTGGCTTTTTGCCTGTCCATTGCATACATCAGTTACTGAAATCTCGAGCATTCGCCAAACATCGCGTGCCTATCAAAAACTGGATCTACCGACAAATTTGCAACAGCGTTCCACCTCTTCATCCTGTTTTGCCTGCCCTCGTCGAAGTCTACGTCAATTCTATTCTCGTCACGAACAACAAGACCTCCGAACACACCAACAAACCCATGACCGAGGCAGAAATAAGAAAAGTGTTTCAAAACAGCGTTTTCGGGGCGAATTTCGATGTGAAAAAAAGTCTCTTGAGCATCATGGACTCCGAAATGGAATGCATTGATGTCGATACCTCCAAACCTTCTCTCACCTCGCAACTACTGCTCCTGTATTATCTCCTGCTTTACGAAGATGTGAGGCTCAACAATATGCACAACTTCATTTCCCAAGGCAGGAAAATCAAATCTTATTCTACAGAGTTCCTGTCCGAATTGCCTATCAAGTATTTACTCCAACAAGTCCAAAGGGATCAAATGAATTACGCCGGTTTATTTTCACCTCTCTTACGATTGTTGGCTACACATTTCCCTCATTTGTCACTCGTCGACGATTGGCTCGACGATGAAATGATCAATATCGTCTCACCTGCTATCAACTATGAAAATCTCAACGTCAACGACGCCACCATCGTCGAGGCTTTCGGACACATCAAAACTTGCCCCTCACGCACTGGAAGACTCTTGCGACAATTGATGGTCATGAAACCCACCGACGTTTGGCCACACGCTCAAACTATCATTCACTACTTCAAGGTCGTTCTCGATGAAAAAGTACCGAGATACATTCAAGGTCAGATTTCCATTATTTCGTCAAAAGAATTTGATAATTTTCAACAAATCGTTATTTTTCAATTGCGGAACAAAATATTTTTATAGAATAATGTGGTTTGCAATTTTTACTTGCAGAACTTTACAAGCACGTCTGGCTAAGACTCAACACCGTGTTACCCAGATGTCTTTGGGTATTATCGATCAATGCTTTGTTGATAGAAAACTCAAACGCCCTCAATGTCTATCTCACACAAGAAAACATCGTTCTCGATCCGTTGCAAGTTCTACGCTGCGATACGAGGGTTTTTCGATGTGCTCCGGTCTTGTCCGTAATTTTAAGGTATCAGTAAGAAAAATATCGCACAATAAGATCAATCCATTGATTGCTTGTGTGTTTACTACGAATTATAGCCAACAGGCCGTAGTTTGAACCTCGCACAATCTTTTGTGGTGAAAAATTCAACCATGACAAAGAAAACTGCAGTTTTCGGCATGTCAGAAAAACCTTCACACTTTTGAGTCGAATTTTTCCAATGAATTCTTGAACTGCGTTTGTTATAAAAAAATGTAAAAATTCCAACAGGATTTTACAAGCGACTTTAGCAGCGTCAAGATCGCAGTTGTCGAGGCACATGCAGGACAGGCCATTGACGGAAAAAGTTGGTCAACTGACTAACGAAGCTGAGAGGGAAGATTTGAGAACGGCTTTGGTGGCGGGACAAGAGAGTGCAGCGGTGCAAATATTGCTTGAGGCGTGTTTGGAAACGAAGGAAGATCGCGAAGTACCAGGACAGATGTGGTCACTCCGCGAAATTCGGAGCGTCGTGTGCTCCTATCTTCATCAATTATTCATCGCTGATCCATCTCTAGCCAAATTAGTTCATTTCCAGGTATTATTTTCCGCGTCATTTTCAATTTGCTCGAATATCAATGCAACATAAAATTTCTTTCTCGAATTCAGTCATCATTCCGAAATCTCTCAATCATTACCTTATTGATTTTTTTATGACGAACTTTGAAAAAAAAAAGAATTTTTCATGGAATCGATCATCGGATTTTTTATATTTTTCTTAATTTATTTTGTTTCCCCAAATCATTAAAATTTGTTTTTAATTCGTTCGAAGGGTTATCCAAGGGAATTGTTGCCCATCACCGTATCCGGAATACCCTCGATGCACATCTGTCTCGACTGGATACCAGAATTGCTTTCTCAACCGGAGCCGGAAAAACAAGTTTTTGCAGTCGACTTGGCATCTCATTTGGCGGTGCAGTATGCGTTGCCAAAAGCACTGAGTGTTTCACGTTTAGCGATAAACACGCTCATTACATTGCTCGGGGTTTTGCCGGCGAGAGATCGCGTAGTTTTATTTATGCCGGTACTTTCGGCTCTCACGAGGATTTGCCTCGCTTTTCCACCCCTCGCCGAAGACACGACTGGCCTTCTGTTACAACTTGGCCGAGTCAGCTCTGCCCAGGCTGCCCTAGGAGACAAATCCGCCGAAATTCTGTGCCACGAAGTCAATAAAACTTTTTGCTCGTTGTTACAAAAAGCCATTCTTCAATCAAGGATTTACTAAAATTTGTAGGAAAATATGTTCGTTTTGACAAAATGAAAAAAAAAAACGTGAGAAGTATTTTTCCCTTTGTCATTTTCGTATCTGTACATTTATCAAAATTTCATAAATCCTGTTGGGAAAATGTACATAGACATGTATTTTTTTAATAACTTCAATATCGTGCAACGCACCGAATATATGTGGAGCCATGGGGGCGTGAATGAATGAATGTTTGATGGAAAATAATCACTGACGTCGAAAATTACGACAATCTGTATATATCTACGTATTCGCGTACTTTGTAATATAAGGATGTGAGGAGAATAATCCTTTGTGAATAAATAAAATACATCTGATGTAAAATAAAAAAAATCGCAAAACAGTTTCCGCACCTTTTTGAATGAACTGCTTTTTTTGAGATTATAAAACAAATTCCCTTGAAACTTCGCACGACAAGACGTTCATTTCCATTTTTTTTGTTCCAACAAACGATTTGAATTCCGCGCCACTGAGTGTGACTACAACGCCAGCGCCACTTTTTACGGCAACGGGCACCAGCGCGTCGATCCCAGCTCGCAGAGACAGCCAGCCTCTTTCTCGTTTCTTTTCGAGGAACGTACACACTCGATATTTCAGCGAGTTCCACGTTTCGTGTCGTGACGACTTAAAGTAAGTGTATTATTCATAACTAATTCAAATAAATATACATTTTATTAAATCGTTGTATTTGTGGTAGAAACGAATATTAAAAACTAGAATCGGATTAATTATTATAGAACGAAGTATGCGCGGATTCTTTCGACGTGTTCTCGCAACGCGGGCGAATGAGGATTCCTTCGAAACTCGATTTAGATGAAATTGTTCTGTAAAACAATTGAATTCAGTATGAAAGAAACATTTCTAATCGTCGAAACATTGTTAATTTGTTCATTGTCCCAATGTAATGTGAATCCTTGAGGGTCATTTTTACGCGGTACAGTGAAATTTTCAGGTTAAACCCACGAGTCCGTACATTTTTTTACATGATGAATACCTTTATCACCATCTTTCGACTGATTGGCAGTGATGATACGTTTATTCCTGATTTCTCCCTTGCAAATTCGTTTCTTTCGGTAACTTCGAATCCAAGTATTTGACTTATTCGATATGGCTTATGTTTTGGGTTTTTAGAATGCGTTACGTGGCCGCTTACCTTTTGGCTGTCCTTGGTGGCAAAGCTGCACCTAACCAGACTGATATCGAGAAAATCTTGTCTTCCGTCGGTATCGAAGCTGACTCCGAGAAGCTTTCCAAAGTCATCAGCGAGCTCAATGGCAAATCCATCGAAGATCTGATCACCCAAGGTAAAGAGAAAATATTTCTCATCGCTTAACATAGATCCCATAATTTCTGCATTCTTTGCATACGACTAGCTGAAAATTCATGAGTCTTTATATTATCGTACTCTTTGAATTTTTGTCCAATGACCTTGCCGCGTTAAATTGTTGGATTGCAAATTGCAGCATGTTTACAATGTTGCAAGAAAAAACATTGAACTCACAGTCTCTAATGATGTATTTATATTCACGAACCGAGCGTTTTAATTTATATAATTTCTTCGCTCAGTTCCCCTCGTGTTTCATGAATTTTTTGCTGGAAGTAATTTTTTCATGGAATTAAAAGCATGACTAAGAAAAGATTCACTACTCCCCAGTTCTCACGCAACTGATAGATTGTTCGAAGCTAGTTACCCTCAGTCCACACAACGGCCTCTTAACAATTTATTTAGAGGTCGACTCAAGACGGAGGAAGATTAAAATGTTGTGCTCCACCTTGGGTCGTGCATTCCATGACGATGCCAATACTAAGCCTTCACACACTCATCTACATCTTCACAGATTGCATTTCCACAGGGAAAAATGGAAATTTCAAAATCTGTTGCATATCATCAATGCAAACTGAAGGATAAAAAAAAATTGCATTGCATTTTTATTTGAATTGCGATGTTTTAATTACAGGCCGTGAGAAGCTGTCCTCAATGCCAGTCGGTGGTGCAGCTCCGGCCGCAGCTGCTGCTGGTGGTGGCGCTGCTGCACCTGCAGAGGTTGCCAAGAAGGGTAAGTCTGAAAAATCCTTATTCTACTATAATGACAAATTTTTACATTTTTCATATTTTTGCATGAAAGTATGTCGATTTTTTCAATAAAATACGATCCCATTTACTGCTTTTTCACATTTGACCTTGAATGAATAATAAAAAGAGTTAAATGATGTTTCATTTATACCATCTTTCGCCTGAAGCGTTGTGATGTCAAAATCTGTTCTGATAAACGTAAAATCAAACTCGATGAAAACGAGCAAAACCTGATGAATACGTGCTTAATTTTGTATGTGTTTTTTTCCCTATTTTTTGCAGAAGAGGAAAAGTCTGCGAAGGAAGACTCCGATTCCGAGGATGACAACTTGGGTTTCGGTCTTTTCGATTAAGAAGGAACTTGCCCAAGCGTATCCGACGAGGGGGAGAATAAAAAACACTTTATTCGACATCTGAGACTCTGGCGTTATGCGGCGTTATGAATATAACATGTAATGTTCGTTGTGGTCCCAATTGACGAATAAATACTTTTCCATTTTTACCCTATAATTCTCATTACCGATGTTTTCCTAAATTTAATTACCGTCACCACGAGATACGTATTTTAAATCAACGAAAAATGTCAACACTTGAAACTAATTAGCCCAAAGTTCCATCGGTCGCCGCGCGTGGCACTTTGATCGCCGACCACGTTGCTACGCGCGCGTACTCGTGTACAACCGGTCACGTGACACCGTTACATCGGCGCGGATCAGCAAAAATGTCTCTCAATTGAATTACTCATAATTGCAAGCTTCTCTCGTTACTATCTGTTAGTAGAGAAACAATAAAAAGAAAACAATGTTCTGGAAAGAAATAATGACGGGATAATAATTGGGTCTCGGCTTAATGAGCGCTGGCGATGAATTGAAGGAACTACTTTTTTTGTTGTGGGAAATCGCGCGAGAAGGGGAAAATCCGGAACGAGAATGCAATTTTTGAAACATTCTCGCCGGAGGAACGATTTTAGTGGCGCAAATTTTTGAATTTCACTGCGGAAATTCTCGTCTGAAAGTTCTAGGGATTTTTTTTTACGCTTCATTATTGTTGCGAAACGTAATTGCCTCATAATTATCACGTGATTTTTAGGTTTATATGTTGAGTAAAAAACAACAATAATAATTGGAAAAGAGCCGCGGTGTCTGCTGTGCCAAAATATTCTGTGTCGTATCCGTCGTATCAATATATCGAGACGACCGGCGTCAGAGGGGTAGAGATGCACCGTACCACGCGCGCCGTCGCGGCTTCATTCACAAGGATACGAAAAGCATGTGAAGAAGATGGGCGAGAAAGAGGAGAAGAGGGAGAAGGGCAGGGATAGAAAATCGGATAGGTCGCCTGAAAGGTGTACTATATACGTGTGTACACCACAAGAGTAGGGATAGAATCGTGTTCCGAGGAGAATTCTCCATGAAATACTTGTATTCTTGCGCTTTAGAGAGCAATAAAGTCTTTTGATAAAAAACGAAGAATTTTGCGAAATTCGTAAGAGTTGGCGCGTTGAAAGATTTTTTAGTCGAGACGACGGGAAAAGAGAAGCAATTAGCCATCCGAAAAGGATCGTAGATTAGTCCACGAAAAGAGTTGGGACTACTTTCTCGATAGGGGGCGGACGTTGTGTTGGCGGCGGCCATGATAGGTGTCAGCGACGGCTATCCACAGTGACGGCATTCGCCTTTGCGTCAGTCGGTTTTCGTGCGCGGATGGATTGAATTATAAGGAACGAAGGGAAAAAAACGGAGCACGAAATAAGAAGGAAGAGAAAGAAAAAAAAGAGCCGAGGAATTCGGAGGTAGTCGCGGTAGGAAACTGAGAAATCATTGTGAAATATAAAGATATAAACGACAAAGGAAAACACGCGCGCAAGACACTAAAGTTTATCGATATTTAGGGGCTAATTCGCTGTTAACGATTTCGGGCGACGCGTATAAGATTCGGGTCGTCGCTTTTGAAGGAAAGGTGGCAAAACTCGAACGGCAGCAATTTGTTTAGGGGAGTTATAAGGAAGCTATAGAAGCGGTACAACAAAAAACATTATTCAGTGAAAGATCAAAGTGAATAAAAATGACGCAGCTACTGCCCATAAGGTTTCAAGAACATCTCCAGGTGAGTGGACTTTTGCGCTTCGCTCGAAGGTGTCGTTAGAAATGGAAATGGACGAAGGGGAAACAGGAAAAAAAAATCTTTCACTCTCTCGGTCGAGTGCCGACGTGTTCATTGCCTTTTTCTCTCTCTCTCGGTCTCTCTCCCTCTATCTCTCTCTCTCTCTTTATCTCTGTACCTCTCTCTCTAATCTCGGAATGGCCTCGCGAGAGCGTGACTCCTCTCTTTCTCTTTCTCTCTCTCTCTTCGCCGATACGGGGCGTCACACACGGGGCCAACCTGCAAACACCTAAACACTTTTGACGTCCGCTCTGACAGCCAATTCCGACCGTTTTTTCCCCTCCTTCCCACTACGTCAACAATGAAACTATTGCATTTTTTATCCAATATTCTTCGAGCTCGTACTTTCCCGAACACTTTCCTTTCCATTATAAACGATCCTTGTTTACCATAGATTACGAAAAACGCTCTTCTCAGTCCGGTTTAATGCTCTCGACGTTTAAGCTGAGCTTTAATCGTTACGATAGCTCATCGATTTTTTCGCGTATTAGGACGATCGCACGCAACATTGGGCCACGTCCGCTCTCTCACGCCCCCCTCCCCCTTTTCCTCTCCTCCTCTCGAGCCACTCTTCTTCCCTATCGCGCTTCCGCCTACATTTGGAAAATGTTATCTCTGCCCATTATTTTTTCCTCCCTACATGCAACAATCTTTACATCCCTGTCATGTGACTTTTCTTCTTATTCTCTTTCTTCAAATCGATTCAAGACAAACTCTTGCTCCCGGAACCTCCGAATTTTTAAAGGATCACAAATTTCTCTAACTACTACTCCTAAATAAAAAAAAATAACTTTGTTTTCCAATTTCTTTTCTCAAGAACAGTTTTCTCTCACCTTCTCTCATTAAATTCAGTTTTGATCATTATTCTTACATTACCTTCGCCAGTACTCAAGGGCAAACTCCAAAAACATTAACAGGGCCCAAAATATGTCAGTTTTGCAATTTGTCATTGGAACCTTTGGTGATTTTCCCCAAAAACTCAAATCCCATGGGAGCGAAACCCAATTCTTCCATTTCCCCATAACTATTTCCCACAGAATCTCAAAAATCACAAAAAATTATGTAGACTTTGCGCAAGATTGTATGCTTGATTAAAATTAGACATAACCTTAGTAAAGCCAAATTTTTGGGCAAAATTGGAGGTTGAGAATAACAAAAGTCTGACCAAATGAAATTTCATTTCCAGCTCACCGCTGTGGGAATCAATGCGAGCAATGTCAGCTTCAACACTCTCACTATGGAATCTGACAAATTCATATGCGTACGAGAAAAGGTTGGGGACACGGCGCAAGTCGTAATAATAGACATGAACGATTCGGCGAATCCTATAAGAAGACCCATATCGGCAGATTCTGCGATCATGAACCCTGCGAGCAAAGTAATTGCTCTCAAAGGTAAGCGACCAGTACGGGAAATTGTTTCGATAAATCTTTGGAATGCGCTGAGAGTTTGCAAATCAATTAACACTTCGATATTCTTAGAAGTATGATAGAAACAATTGTTTTCTTAACAAAAGCAAGAAACTGGCCCATTTGCTGGGGCGTAGTCGCCTAATTAATCAAAGATGAAATATTAGATCAATATATCCCAAAATTATAAAAAAAAAAGGTCGTGAGACCACGTGGCGTTATTATGAATGAGACTCTGAAGCTTGCAACGTTGACATTCGACAAAAAATATTTGTTTTATTCATTATTTGTTGAATTTTTGGGAATCATGTCAATTTTTCGTGTCCATTGAGATTTTTACTGCCAAAAATAATAATCAGGAGGTCCCGTGAAGAAAAAACAGTTTTTCGTTCGTTTCCAACGATGCAAACGTCACCATAATCCATTATGATTGAAAGGCTTGAGATTTTAGTATTGATAATGAAAATAATGGAATAATATTTGGCATGCAGCTCAAAAGACACTGCAGATATTCAACATCGAAATGAAATCGAAGATGAAGGCCCACGTGATGACGGAGGACGTAGTATTTTGGAAATGGATATCGTTGAACACTCTGGCGTTGGTGACGGAGATGGCGGTGTATCATTGGTCAATGGAGGGTGATTCGACGCCAACGAAGATGTTCGAGCGGCATTCATCGTTGAACGGTTGTCAGATAATAAATTATCGTACGGATCCGAAGCAAACGTGGTTGTTGTTGATCGGAATATCGGCGCAGCATAATCGTGTAGTGGGTGCGATGCAGTTGTATTCGGTGGAGAGAAAATGTTCGCAGCCGATCGAAGGTCACGCGGCGTCTTTCGCTCAGTTCAAAATGGAAGGAAACGCCGAGCCAAGTAATTTGTTCTGCTTTGCTGTGCGCACCGTCCAAGGCGCTAAATTACATATTATCGAGGTCGGACAACCACCTGCCGGAAATCACCCGTTCCCAAAAAAAGCGGTCGACGTTTTTTTCCCACCTGAAGCGGGAAACGACTTTCCCGTTGCTATGCAAGTCAGCTCAAAATACGACGTCATTTATCTAATCACTAAATACGGATACATCCACATGTACGACATCGAATCAGCGACTTGTATATTCATGAACCGCATTTCCGGTGAGACGATCTTCGTGACTGCTCCACACGAAGCCTCCGGTGGAATCATCGGAGTTAATCGTAAAGGCCAAGTTCTCTCGGTCTCCGTTGAGGAAGAAAACATCATTCCATACATCAACGGTGTTCTCCAAAATCCCGAATTGGCCCTCCGTATGGCAGTCAGGAATAATCTCTCCGGCGCCGAAGATCTCTTCGTTCGCAAATTCAATATGCTCTTTCAAAATGGCCAATACGCCGAGGCCGCTAAAGTTGCCGCTAATGCGCCCAAAGGCATTCTCCGAACTCCCGCGACCATCCAACGATTCCAACAGGTAACAAATACGCTCAATATTTTTACACCAAACCATTAATGCCCTCTCGAGAATTTTTTATCGTTCTTCGGACGAGAAATTGAGAGAAAATGCTTTCCTGTAAGATTGATCCCGGAAAAGCGAGTAAGAAAATCAGAATTTTGACCGTAATTTTGAGATTTCTATCGTAATTTGCTCCCCACAGGTGCCGGCAACCCAGGGACAAACATCGCCTCTCCTGCAGTATTTCGGAATCCTCCTCGACCAAGGACAACTCAACAAGTACGAGTCCCTCGAGCTGTGTCGCCCAGTTTTGGTCCAAGGACGCAAACAATTGCTGGAGAAGTGGCTCAAAGAGGACAAACTCGAATGCAGCGAAGAATTGGGTGATCTCGTTAAACAAGCTGATCCTACACTCGCTCTCAGTGTTTATCTTCGCGCAAATGTGCCTAACAAAGTAATTCAATGCTTTGCCGAAACCGGACAATTCCAAAAGATCGTGCTTTATGCCAAAAAAGTCTCGTACACACCGGACTACGTTTTCCTCCTGAGAAACGTCATGAGAATCAATCCCGATCAAGGTGTCGCTTTGGCTCAAATGCTCGTGCAGGATGATGAACCTTTGGCTGATATTAATCAAGTAAGTCCATGTTTGAAATATTCAATCAAAAAATTTTACTCCCAAAACTGTTTGAAAGAAAATGTAGAAAAAAAAAAAACGAAAATCACCGGGAAATATTTTGTAATTTTGATTAAATTTGCTTCCCCAGATCGTCGACATATTTATGGAGCAAAATATGGTGCAACAATGTACCGCGTTCCTATTGGACGCTCTGAAGAACAATCGACCAAGCGAAGGACCTTTGCAGACGCGTTTGTTGGAAATGAATTTGATGTCGGCTCCACAAGTAGCGGATGCGATATTGGGCAATCAAATGTTTACTCATTACGACCGAGCTCACGTGGCGCAACTGTGTGAGAAAGCTGGTTTGTTGCAAAGAGCGTTGGAGCATTACACGGATCTGTACGATATCAAGCGAGCGGTGGTTCACACTCACCTTTTGTCACCGGATTGGCTCGTTGGATTTTTCGGTACTTTGTCGGTGGAGGATTCTCTGGAATGTTTGAAGGCAATGTTGACAGCGAATATTCGTCAGAATTTGCAAATTTGCGTGCAGATAGCGACGAAATATCACGAGCAATTGACGACCAAATCATTGATCGATCTGTTCGAGAGTTTCAAGTCGTACGAAGGTCTCTTTTATTTCCTCGGCTCGATCGTCAATTTCAGCCAAGACCAAGAAGTTCACTTCAAATATATTCAAGCTGCTTGCAAAATCGGCCAGATCAAAGAAGTCGAGAGAATCTGTCGGGAGAGCAATTGTTACAACGCCGAGCGCGTCAAGAATTTCTTGAAGGAAGCGAAACTCTCGGATCAGTTGCCTTTGATAATAGTCTGCGATCGTTTCGACTTCGTTCACGATCTCGTGCTCTACCTTTATCGCAACAACCTCCAAAAGTACATCGAGATTTATGTGCAAAAAGTCAATCCGTCGCGACTTCCGGTGGTCGTTGGTGGGCTTTTGGACGTCGATTGCTCCGAGGACATTATAAAGAACTTGATTTTGGTCGTACGTGGACAATTCTCGACCGATGAACTCGTCGAAGAAGTCGAGAAGAGAAATCGCCTGAAGCTCCTTCTCCCTTGGCTCGAATCTCGCGTTCACGAAGGCTGCGTCGAGCCAGCGACTCACAATGCCCTCGCCAAGATCTACATCGACAGCAACAACAACCCTGAGAGATTCCTCAAGGAAAATCAGTTTTACGACAGTCGCGTCGTCGGCAAATACTGCGAGAAACGCGATCCCCATCTCGCTTGTATCGCGTACGAGCGTGGACAGTGCGATCGCGAGTTAATCAGCGTTTGCAACGAGAATAGCCTCTTCAAGAGCGAAGCGAGATATTTGGTCAGACGTCGTGATCCTGATCTCTGGGCTGAGGTTTTGCTCGAAAGCAATCCTTACAAAAGACCACTCATCGACCAGGTCGTGCAAACCGCACTCTCCGAGACTCAAGACCCTGAGGATATTTCCGTTACCGTAAAAGCTTTCATGACCGCTGATTTGCCCAATGAGCTCATTGAACTTCTCGAAAAAATAGTCCTCGACAGCAGCGTCTTTAGCGACCATCGCAATCTTCAAAATCTACTCATCCTAACGGCCATCAAGGCTGATCGTACTCGCGTCATGGAGTACATCAATCGCTTGGACAATTACGACGCACCTGACATCGCCAATATCGCTATCAACAACGAACTCTACGAGGAAGCTTTTGCCATTTTCAAGAAATTCGATGTCAACACTTCCGCCATTCAAGTCCTTATTGAACAAGTTAACAATCTCGATCGTGCCTACGAATTCGCCGAACGGTACGTCCGATTCTTATTATTATTCGTCTTTTTCGAATTCGTCAAAAATCGACTTTTTTAAATCATGATTTTCCATGACGCAGATGCAACGAACCAGCCGTTTGGTCTCAGCTCGCTCGAGCTCAATTGCAACAGGGTTTAGTAAAAGAAGCTATCGATAGTTTCATCAAAGCTGACGATCCATCTGCGTACGTCGACGTTGTGGAAACCGCCCACCGAACTTCTCACTGGGAAGATCTCGTCCGTTACTTGCAAATGGCAAGGAAGAAGGCTCGCGAATCTTTCATCGAAAGCGAACTCATCTACGCCTATGCTCGAACCAACAGACTTGCGGATCTCGAAGAGTTCATCTCGGGACCGAATCACGCCGACATACAAAAGGTATTTTCGACAATTATTTTCCATTGATGTTTGTAAATGAAATTAATGTCCTTCGTCTTGATTTTTTCGAACATTCGGCCGGATTTTCGAGGCATTTATTAAAATCACAACTTTTTTTTTAATCTATGATTTCTCTTTCGCTCCAAAGATCGGCGACCGGTGCTTCGACGACAAAATGTACGACGCAGCGAAACTGCTGTACAACAACGTATCGAACTTTGCGAGATTGGCGATAACGCTGGTGCACTTGAAAGAGTTCCAAGGCGCGGTGGACAGCGCTCGGAAGGCGAATTCGACGAGAACTTGGAAAGAAGTTTGCTTCGCTTGCGTCGACAGCGGCGAATTCCGTCTTGCCCAAATGTGCGGTCTCCATATCGTCGTGCATGCTGACGAGCTCGAGGATCTAATTAATTATTATCAGGATCGTGGACACTTCGAAGAGTTGATTAATCTTTTGGAAGCTGCTCTCGGGCTTGAGCGCGCTCATATGGGAATGTTCACCGAGCTCGCGATCCTCTACAGCAAATACAAGCCTCAAAGAATGCGCGAACATCTCGAACTCTTCTGGTCTCGCGTCAACATACCAAAGGTAGCAAATTTCTTCTACTCGTTCATTTTAGTTGATGGAAATTTGTGCAAGTCTTTCCCGTGCATCGTGCTCATTGGGTGATCGATTTTTTTCAAGGTTTTACGCGCAGCCGAATCAGCACATTTATGGGCCGAGCTCGTGTTCCTGTTCGACAAATACGAAGAATATGACAATGCGGTCCTGGCGATGATGCAACATCCGACCGAGGCTTGGCGAGAAGGTCACTTCAAGGACGTTATAACTAAAGTTGCCAACGTCGAATTGTATTACAAAGCGATACAATTTTACGTCGAGTACAAGCCGCTCTTGTTAAACGACATATTGTTGGTATTGGCTCCCCGAATGGACCACACGAGGTCCGTCGCTTATTTCACAAGGACCGGACATCTCCAACTCGTCAAGCCTTATCTGCGATCCGTTCAAGCTTTGAACAACAAAGCCATCAACGAGGCACTCAACGGTCTTCTCATCGACGAGGAAGATTATCAAGGATTGAGAACGTCGATAGACGCTTTCGACAATTTCGACAATATCGCCCTTGCCCAACAACTCGAGAAACACGAATTGATCGAGTTCAGAAGAATCGCCGCTTATCTTTACAAAGGGAACAACAGGTGGAAACAATCCGTCGAGTTGTGCAAGAAAGACAGACTTTTCCGGTAAAAATTCTACATTTTTCTTCAATTTAGATTTTTTTCTGATCCAATTTCCATTTTGACTGAAACTCCAAAATACTGGCAATTGAATTTTCTTTTTTCACCAATCCCTGCTGAAAAAACTTCTATGGAATATATTAATAATACTCGAAGCACAACGATACGATTCAAAATCTATTTTTCGGAATTGTTTTTGCAATAGCGACGCGATGGAATACGCCGCTGAATCGCGCAACGCCGATGTCGCAGAAGAATTACTCGAGTGGTTCCTCGAGAGAGGATCCAAGGATTGTTTTGCCGCGTGTCTCTTCCACTGTTACGATCTTCTCCATCCTGATGTTATCCTCGAACTCGCGTGGAGACATCGCATTCTACCGTTTGCTATGCCCTATCTCATTCAAGTAGCTCGTGAATACATCACAAAGGTAGGATTCCCTTCAAAACATGATGAAAATAATGCTGAAAGACTTTTGGTCGTTCTTGCAATTTCGCCGCTGCAAAAACTTGATTGTTATCAATTTTCTGTTCCACATCAAACAAAAGGTCGACAAGCTCGAGGAAGCAGAGAGTCGAAGAGTCGAGGAGACCGATCACCAAGAGCATAAGCCGATGATAATGCGTGAGTAAATTTGCCGAATTCATTACTCGAATAATAAAATAAAAAATTCCAAAGGGTGCGCTAAATGTTTGAAGAACGTGAATAGTGTTTTTAAAAATTCATCAGACGCAATGAAAAATTCTTGAATTCGCCTTATTTAAAACTTTGCTCCGAGTTTCGTAAACGCAAATCTCCATTGATTGGAGTCCCGGGGTATGAAACTCCGGATGAACGAGAATTCGTGTCTCGAATCGTTGTTTTTACGTTTGTCTGGATTTAATCGATAGCTCGGTCATTAGGGCGTGCGATAATTGATATATATTTTTTTTCAGCCGAGCCACAATTGATGCTGACAGCAGGACCAGGGATGATGGCTCCAGGTTACGCGCCTCAAGGTGTATACGGAGCACCAGCTCAGGGGGTTTACGCACCAGCGGCTGCGGCCTATCAAGGCTACGGCATGTGAGACGGGCTGAACGAAAACCTCTACAGCACCGATCAACAATATTCACATTTCTTAAGGTTTAGCTAGGAGAACAAGAATAACGCCGTTAGTTCGTAGTCAATAATTCGAACGCCGAGTTGGGAGATGACGCAGAACGAAAATGAGAAGAATAAGAAAATGCCAGGGAGAGAAAGAAATGAATTGAAAAAATAAGAATAGAGAGAAAAGACCACGATGAAAGAATAAAAATAAAGACCGAGGTCATTGTACGTGACCTGATGAATTTTCGTGTCAGTTGGCAATTGGCCAGTGTGAAAGCCTGGACGAAAAAAAAAAAACAACGACGAGAAATGCGTAGAAAAACAAACGAAGGCTGTCGACTTTCAAGATGATAAATTAACCACACCTAAAATTCAAATTAGTTTCCTGAAACGTCGCTCGCAGCCTGACAATTGACACTTCAAACAAAATTTCAAATTCCGCTCGATCCAAGGCTTACGACGAAGCTCATTAAAGTCTGAGAGAAATGCTAGTATGGAAATGAAAAAATCACCTGTATTACGATTTTTGCAGTACAAAAAGCAGAGATTTGGGGGGGGGGGGGGGGGAAGTCGAAGGATGTATTGGTGAGATGAAGTAGCGAGTTTTGTTCGGGTGATTTGAAAGAAATGGCGATCTGTGCTTGACAGAAAAAATCAACCTTGTTGGTTGGATTATTTGTTCGTAAATATCGTTTGTTAATACAGGTACATATTGCGTGTATATTTATCTCGATTATCCAAACCGTTTCGAGGCATTGTGAATCAGAGTCTATCGTTAACGTCCATTATGTTTTCCCGATGCTTGTTTCTTTTTTTTTTATTCGTCCCGAAGAATAATCGTTTTTTGAGCCTGAAATTTTTCGTCGACAGCCTCAAACCTCGTGGAATATTATCGGGTTAATGTTTCGTTTTGTTTTTTTAATCAACTATTAATCGTCCAACTTTTCATCGTAGCATAATAACTTTGTGTTGGTTCGAAGCGACGTGGAAATTAGATGAATAAATTTAACAAAAACCAATTATCTGCGTCGAGGGCCTACGAATATTTTTTTTTATTCCATTTCTTGTGACCATTGTGTGTTGTCAAAGATCGTTTGGAATAATTTCCTTGTGGAATATTGAGATTCCTGCCCCAAACCTTTTCCCACAAAAAACATAATATCAATGATTATTTAGTAACGAAAAAACAATCGTTTATAAATTATTATTAACTTAGGAGTTAAAATCTTCGAACTTTCACACTTTCACAATTTTCTCTTATTATTGTGTTGGAAAGTCATTTTATGATTGTTAAAATGATTTTTCATTTGAATTATATGATCATCAGTGAAATGACACTCCAAAAGATTTGTACGTGTGCATGTGTCACCGGTCTCTTCCGTAAGAATCTTTTTTTTTTTCGTCTCTTGTCCTTGACGAGTACGAACGAGCTTATGATAGTTGTTCCATTTTTATTTTTCGAAGATTCATTCGTTTCTCGGAAGTAGCCGAAGCGATTAAATTATTGTGATTAATGGATTTGTCCATTCACTATTAGCGTGCACAGAAGAGATATTTTCGTTCTCGTACTTTGGTTGAAGGTCTCCGTTACAAATTTCGTGTCTGCAAGAAAAAAAAAATTTGGCACGCACGTGATTCTTTTCATTTTTCCCCAGTACGAAAATGTACATTTCGGTTTTCTCTGCAGCCGAAAAAAAAAACATCAGCAAATGATTCTGATGCAAAAAAAAAAACAAACTGCGATTGGACGTGTAAGGCTTGTCAAGTAGCCGTAGCTGGCTTAGAGAATCAGTGTTCACGTACGAGAAAAGCGTTCCGAATCAAACAAATGCGAAGCCACAAAATTACAAACATTCCCCAATAATTATAATCACTCATCATTGAGTGGTGAATATCGCCTCGAACCGAGCTCACTCCCCCAAATAAATGACCTTGAAACAATAAAATTATATATATATACACATGAGATTACATCAATTGAAAATAATTAAAATTTCGAACCACACGTAGTCCGGTTATAAAACGTACGTTGTTAATGTATTGATATCGATCATGATTTTTGAATATTATGATTTATTATTATTATTATTACTATTATTATTATAAAACACTTGAAAATAATGAAAAGCGATTAAAGCAAGAATGATTGATAATTATACATAAAAATGATAAATATCTAATTATATTATATATTATATTGGTAATTAATGTAATATGTGAGTAGCGCGCATGTGTGTGTGTATACATATATATTTATATATATTTGTGCTTATGTATATGTACACACGCACATACGTATATATACATATATATATATATATATATATATATATATACATAAAGATACGTGAACCGTATTGAAAAAAGAAAAAAATGAGATAAATGAAAAAAAAAAAAGAGAATGGAAATGAAGTGAAGTTTAAAAAATGGCAAAAAGAAGATGATAATATAAGAATACGTATAGTTGTCGACTGATTCGGGAGAAACGGTTTGATTATCGCGTCGACACGTTTGCTCGTTTTGCGCTGTAAAATGTAACGGATGTGCTGGGGAAGAAAAAGCTGTTCGTAGTTCGAAATAAATGAAAGCCTGTTCAACGGAATTCTTTTCACTCATTTTATTCATTTTATTTTCTGTTAGATCCTCCCGAAATGCGTCGCTTTGAACTTCTTCACTGAACGCTCTGCAGGCTTGAAAGTTATCTCTTTGCCATACACTTGCAGATGGGCGTTGGGCAAATGAAATCGGAAGACTGATGAGATTTTTGGTATCGCTGGGAAAAGGTCAAACATAATTAACATTTTCTCTGACACAAAACAACGTGTCGTTGTTTATACAGATTGGTATCACCCGCATGAAAATTTCGGTTTTCTTACTCTTTAGGATATTCTGAGGCGTTACTATTCTGAAGCAATTTTTTGTTTCCTGAAGAACAATTCCTTTGACGCCTACGATGCTCGGCTCTTTTGATTGCACCACTGAAATTATCGCCCCGTGATAATCTGCTTTCATGAGACGCTGATTTACGCTCTCCCAGTTTTCATCCACCGGACTGTCGGGCAGCTTGGAAAAACCTTGCACTCCCAAATTCTGCCTTATGTACTCTATCCACATTTCGTTCAATGGCAACAATTCCTCGTAGACAAGGCCATGATGTTTTGTTACAGCTCGCTGTTTTAAGACCTTGCGCATAGAGTTTTTTTTACCTTTTTTACCTTCAGTTTGCTTTTTCGGTCTCGAGGGTTTGTGTTTGTCTAGAATGAACGTCTGCAATGGAAAAAAAAAGTAAACTCTGCATTCGCACCCGAAATTTTCATGGGATTCGTATTTTGTAATTCCAGCCGGAATAACTTACTTTTTTCAATTCTTCGACAACATCTTTGCTGTCTGATGAAGGCAAAGTTTTTTCGAGATACTTGACGATGAATTGTTCTCGTGCTTCGTAAGTCGTTACCGAATTTGTTACCTCATTGGGTAAAGGTAAACAAACGTTATCTGTAGACAAATTTTGGGGAATTAATATCAAAGGAGAATGTCGACAATAATGAAAGATGATTTCAGTTTCAATTTCGAGGTTATTCGACGAGCTATAATTATATGGTTTGTAAAGTCGATGTGAAAATAACAAACAAATGAGTTGCCATGAGATGTTCGCGGCATTTTATAACAACTCGTGATAATCTAAAACGTTTTTCTTGTCGCAAAGTTGCAAGTTTATTCGCGGTGTGGTTAATTGTCGAAGAATAAACATTATTCTAAAATGAATTATCTCTTATATTCACCCGCGCTGCTCGACATTGTAAATTTTACAACGAATTACACGAATGCACACGAAACAAACGTCAAATATTCTAATTGTAAACAAGCGCAGCTCGAGGCATGCATCGTGTCAATGTCAAATAAACAATGATCACGTGCCTACGAACACGCGGAGGCTCAGGGTCACGTGACTCGCGGCTACGCTCAACAGCGAAAGCATGAGACGATATTCAGCAAAGTTTTTATCATTGCATAGGCGAATTTGGGAGGTTGTGGACGTTGAACACCGCGTGATGAAAATCCGTGAACCCTTTTCGTGCGATTTACGTCAAGTCATAAACTTGGTTTTGTCGTTCTCTGACATTTCAGTGATAAAGTAAACGTTGGTGCAGTTCTTGACTGTTAATTGTTCATTAATTCGCAGTCGCGTTAACCTCTAAAAATTTGGTCAAAACACTCGCTCCACCCTACACTCAGTATTATACGCGGTGTCAAGTTTGCCGATTGATCGATTGCAAAATAGACGGGGACAATCATGATTTTTGCGAGTTTTCATCGTTTCATCAGCGTTTCGACCAGAACCGCGACTAAAACCGTTCTGGTGCGAAACATTTCCACGATTTCCCTGTCTCGAAAAAGTTTCGATGAGCTGGGCCGGACCTTCGAGGTTCCTTCCGTACTCTGTGCTATTCCAATTCGTAACAATTTGATTAAACGTTGTGTCAGTCAACAATCCGGAGGCTTAAAAGTAGCTGAACAGAATACACCGGCTTCTTCGATTAAAAGGCGACCTTTGAGGAAAAAAAGACTCATTTCGGAAGATCTACAATCGGCCCAGCCAGGAGTATGTCGCTTACTAGCAATTTCCATAATTCCGCGTAACTTACGCTTCCTCCATTACGGTCTTTTTAATGATGCAACATTTTTCAGTTCTGGCATGTTAAAGCTCTCGCAACTGCAGAAGATTACAATTTAGAGACGCTTATGGAAGGACTCCTCAAGCAGGACCTTTATATCCCAAGAAAAATCAATACCTCCTCGAAGTGTAAGTGCAAATTTTTTCATAGTTCTCCATTTATCAGCAACACATCTTCGTGATTGTATTTAAAAAATCCGATTGAAGGGATAAATAATATTGTCCGTTTGATAACAATATTGACAGTACCAATTATTCATAAATTAATAATATAATTAAGTAAATATTTGCCGATAAAATCGCGCCAAATTTGGTGCTACGATTTAAAAAATTTCGCAACAACGAGATCGCGTGTTTGTGTAACGTGAACGCGACCATCCGGCAACCGACAATCAACATGGCCGCCGCAATAATGACAACGATTACTGCGGGCACTCTAGGCTGATACACCGATTATTTTTGTAATAACTTATCAATTAATGTCCCGTGATAAAACGAGTAAAGAGTTTTTTCACCAGTCATCATCGTACTCTCTGCAAAATACTCCCAAAAATAATCCTGCAGACGTGAGTTCATCGAATAATATTTCGATCTTTTGAAAATTACGAAACCGCCCGATTGGAATTTTTTTTCTGAGAAGTTCTAACGCTCCAGTTTGATAATAAAATAATCTTCTCATTTAAATTTCTAACTCGTAAGTTTGCGCTCTCTATGAATCGATTATGTAATTAGCTCAAATGATGTCTCATCCATTGAACGTATCAATAAAAAAGCTTTTTTTTAATTTCCGGAAATATCATTTAAAAAAAACCGCGAATATTTCAAAATCGTATTTGTTTTAGGAGTTGCTCGCAGAATTTTATGTAATGGAAAAGATCATTCGGATGCAGCCGTGCATAGATGTTCCACTGCCGGAGCATGAATTGCAAGAAATAGTGGAAAAAGGAAAAGGTTGGGCCTAGATGCACGGTATGCTGTTCCGAACAAAAAAAAACTTTAGTCATGACACAATTCCATTTGTTCCGTTCAGTCTCTTGCCGTCTTCGTTTCCACGCAAGGAGTTTGAGAACGCTTGCCATATCCAGTTGATTTTCAACAGCTTAATGCACGCGGTAGCTCACGATTACAATTTTCTAAAAGAGACTCTGCAGGAGACTGTGCAAGTGGATCCTTTCACCGACAAGTTATTCAACATTTATGAGACTGTGTACAAAGAAGGTTTCGGTCAAAAACTTTCTCTCGGTTTGCTGAGATCCGACTTGATGCTGGAAAGCGCTTGCACCGATAACGGCTGTGAAAAAGTCACTCGAGCTTTCTGTTGCTGGAAACAAGTTGAAATAAATACAATTGCTTCCGGATTTGGTTGGTTCGGACCTTCCACCACCAACCTCCATAGATTCATCTTTCGCGAACTTGGGCTCCAATACGAATTGCACAATTTGCCGGAGAACATTGCCCTTCAGGAACTCTGTGCCGGAATGATCAGAGCTTGGGAGCTATACGACGATCCTAAGTACAGTAATTCTGTTAAATACCTTTCCACATTTTTTATCCTCACTTGATTCACGTTTTTCGTTCCATTTAAAATTCCAGGACTAAGTTTTCACAATTATTATTCCAATGAGAATTCTGAAAACTTAGTATTGGCATTCACAGGGACATTTTTTTGACAAATTTGAAAAGTGTTGGAAAAATAATGAGCAAATAAAAAATCGGAGATTTCGGCAGACTATAACTGCGTCATTTAAAATTCAACATCACGTTCAGGCATCCAAAGACCACCCAGAAAAGAGCTTACACCTCAATCCAGACGATAAATATTTTTTTAGATCAGTAATACTCTTCATAATCGAGGACGTAACTTATAACATATGTGACCAGAGATTCCACGAGTTTGAAATTCGTCGCCAGAACAATAACGTGAGAGTGGTGAGAAAAACGCTCACTAAATTAGTGGACGAAGCTGAGCTCGGACCAAAGAAAGAATTGTTGGTAAATGGTACTGCTGTTGCAGTAGTTTACTTCCGATGTGGCTACGAGCCGGGACAATATCACACTGATAAAGAATGGGATATGAGGCTGCTGGTCGAACGATCGCTTGCGATCAAGTGCCCCTCGATACAATATCATCTGGCTGAATCGAAAAAAATCCAGCAAGCACTTGCAACGCCTGGGATCGTCGCAAGATTTTTGAAAAACGATGAAATGGCAGCGAGGGTCAAGCAAATATTTACCGGTAAAAAAATGCAGCTAAAAACTGAATGAAAAAAACATGAAAAAATATTTTATGGTCAATTATTTTCAAAAATGAAATTCGATACATTTTGACACCTTTTTCCTCACTTATTTCCATTTCTTTCAGGTTTATATTCCTTGGAGCTGAACGAACAAGGAGATGCTGCGATGAAGATGGCGCTTTCGAATCCTCATCGTTTTGTGTTGAAGCCGCAACGCGAAGGCGGTGGCAATAACGTTTATGGACAAGATATCAAAGTTTTTCTGGAATCCATGAAAAACAAACGCGATCGAACGGCTTATATTTTGATGGAAAGAATCCAGCCGCCTTCGCAGTTGAATTACATCGTACGTCCCGGTGATGAGAAGGATCTCCAGTTGGCAGAATCCACCGTCGAGCTTGGAATTTTTGGCGTCGTTCTCGGCGATGCCGAAAACATAATATTGAACAAACAAGCGGGTCATATGATGCGGAGTAAATTAGCGTCTTCCAACGAGGGTGGCTTGATGGTCGGGTCCGGAGCATGTGACAGCCCGTATCTCATTGACTGAGCGATCGTTATTTGAAAAAGTTCAAATTTTCTAACCCAAGAGCATAATCGAACAAATTGTTATTTTTCTACACAAAAGGCAGCGAATATTTACACAGAAAAGATCGATATTCTTTACAGAACTCACGTGCCAAGAGCGATTTAAAGATCGATGGATTATTTTTATTGTTAATTGTTAATTTGAGAATTGAATTAATTTATATGGAGTGAATAAAATTCGTGAGAAAAAAGTTATTTACCCAATTTTCTTGTTATTTTTCATCATTCACTTTCGACCATTTTTGTTTGTGTCTCAAAATCCTATCTGTTTTGCTGCCAATAGCTCTCCCCAATGTAATCCACGCCGTACCCAAATACGAAGTCGGACATGAAGCCAGAGAGATTTATTTCTTCCGCGAAGGAACTGTCATCATGTGGAATATTCCGGAACTTGAATCCAGCAACATTCTTGAATTCTTAAAATCTTTCGAAGAATCGAGTTACTCGAACGCCATGATACGCTCCGAAAGCGAAATGATGTCTTACACGTACTGCGAAAATGGGTAATTATTTTCATATCTTTATTTATTGTTTTGAAGCACAATACAAAAATGAAGATCAACGCTTTAATTATTATTAATTAAATTAATAAGTAATTAATTAATTAAATTGTGATAATAATAATAAATGAATAAGGATTATGACCATAATTTTCATTCAGCGATGAAGCATAAAAATTCGTTGATCCAGTAGTGAACAAAACGACCGTCCAGTTTCATTTTTGCAACAAAAAAAATGGCTCTGAAATGGGCGAATCCACCCTAATTTGTGCAAATTTCGTTTTCCCAGTAAAAAGAGTCATCTCAAGGACGGCGATATTTATTTGGCTATCGATGCAACGAGTTTGGACAAGTATACGTTTTCCAACGCGATTGCACAATCGGTGAAGCTGGGAATTTGGGAAGCGTCATTGGACAATTACATTAATTCGATTGAGTTCGTAACGGAGGATTTGAAAGCTGGTCGAAAAATAAAAATGACGCGCGAGGAAGTGCTCAGAAAGCAGGGCGAACTTTTCGCCCTCCGACATTTGATCAATCTGAGCTCCGATCTCCTAGACACTCCCGATTTTTACTGGGAAAGGGAAGAACTTGAAAACCTTTATCAACAGACCTGCAGTTACTTCAGTATTGCTAAACGCACAAGGGTAAAATTTAATGAAAAAAAACGATGAATTTCTCGTTGTTTCAATATTTTCAGAAAGACCCAACATTTTTGCGAAACGATGAAAAATATGAAATTTTTTCAGGTAATGAATGAAAAAATAAATCACTGCGTCGAGTTGGTCGAACTTTTATCTTCTCATTTGAGCGATCGACATCACGTTCGTCTCGAGTGGATGATAATTGTATTGATCATGGTCGAAGTTGGATTCGAAACTCTGCACTACTTAGATCGATACTTCGCGAAGCAAGAATCGAACGAGAGCACTTCGTTGTTGGCCTAGATTTTACGTTGGAAAGTGTATTATAAATATGTGTACATTATTTCTGGAAATGTTGACTTACGAGCGTGTTTTCAAAATAAATAAACATGCCAATGATCGAAAACACACATTGAAATAAAAACTTGTGACCATTGAGTTATTTATTGAAAATATTGTCTTCCCAGACACGTTGTTTTTGTTTTCGTAGGATGAAAAACTCCGCGCTAATCACGTGGAACTCGGAAAAATGCGCATGCGCCATCTTGGCAGAGATTCGTCCGAAAACTTGTCTGAACACGCCCAAAATGACAAGAAGTAGTAATCATGATAATCATGACATTCACGGTCGGGATTGAATAGATTTTTACACCTGCCCCATATTTTGAAACTTAGAACACTGCGGCGTTTATTTTTCTCGACTCTATTTTATTTGTCACCGGAATGCGGTGGACAAAATAGAGCCGATCTGTAGGAAAAAGTGGAATCTAAATTATATGGGCGAACGGAAGGCACGTAGAAAATGAGCAAAAGATAAATAACAAATGAGGAGCACCGGCAATCACAATAGTGCGTTCTGGTCGAGTTTCGTATCAGAAGAAAATTAGGTTATGCAAGGAATCCGCGCTTGCGCCGTGAGCGTGACCGTCTAAAGAGGACGCTCGTCGTACGTAAACATTGGCGACACGAAATATCGTGTGTGTTTGTATAGCGTGATATATAGGGTTGAGGTTCTATGTAGCTATTAGAAGGGAAAGAAATTCGACGTAAGATACACCACTACACGAGGAATAGGTAGTCCGGAAGGGGAAGCCGGTGGCAGGAGGGAGAAACAAATGTATAGCACGTTCACCGTTCACGTCACGTAGTTTGTGGGAATAACGCGCACGACTGAAAGCTTTTGAGTAGTCAGTGTTCGCACAGGAGATAAATAAATACGGAGAAGGATAAAAGAAAAGAGAGAGTGATACTCACGATACATAAATAAGAAACGTTCACAGTGAACGTTTACGAATGTAGGCAAGTTCAACCTCAGCGCGATGGTGTTTTGCTTTTTCCACTCTTGCACACACACGCGTTCAGAAGTGTGAGAAAAAAACGTTGATCGCGCGATTCGACAGGATTTCTCCTGCTGGTCGTACGGAGACAATAGCAAAACCCTAATATTTGTGGATTCGGGTGATTAGAAAAATAACTAAGCAACGCAATCTTTCTTGAAATTGCGTCTGCGATGAAAATAATAAGAAACAACGAAAAAATGTACGAGTGCGATTTGAAATACGAAGAAACGTTTTATCAAAGAAGTAAATGAGTAGACGACGTTTACACGAGGGTGTGAGTATCTCCGATAATTTTAAAATGCAATTATGATGCCATCGAACGGTTCAGTTAGCGAACCCCCGCTACGTTTCTCCCGCCCACAATGCGTTTTGAGTTATGTCCGCGTGATTCGTGATGGACAGTGATTTTTGTTTTTTATTTTTATTAGTTAATGTGTTCGAATACGGAAGAGAATTGCTCTCGAAGTGTTTGGTGGTCATGCGCTAACTCATCATATTTTCGTTACATTGGTTATTGAGAAATAATTCGATCAAACATTCCTCGAAGTTTCTATGTACATATTCAACTCATCGTTTCGGAAAAGAAAAGTGTGAGCCGCGCGTTAGTTACGTTTTCACGTTCAAGAAAGGTGACCGTTAATCTTGTGTGTTGTCATTCTCCTTTTTCTCAATTAGTTGCAGTTTGATGCACTTTTTTTCTTTCACTTGGTTGCTACCGAAGCGTACGAGCGGCGACGTCGGTACCATACAAATGTATGGTATCTCCGTCTCCTTCCATTTTCTGACCCATGTGTGCGATGGATATGTAAAACGAAAAACGAAATATATCCACCACTTGTTATTGTATTTCATCATCCACCAAATTTTTACATTTAACCTCTCGATATTTATTTTTGGCTGTGGCTACTAGTCCGGATATTTCGTATACTAAAAGCATGTCTGGACGAATAAGTAACCCTTACTCGTCCGGGTAAAGCGGGAAATCATTGGATAAAGCGTTTCCGGACGGGCTATCCGGACGGCTAGCCACTGCGTTTATTTTTTCTCGATCCACGAAATGTCCGTCCATATATACCGCACAAAATATAATGTAACTAAAAATGATCGAAAGTTCATCCGAAACGTTGTTCGTAGAAAAACAAAACATCGAGATTCTGACTTCTGGGGACACATGTAAACAAAGCGAATAGGGAAGGTCATCGCGTCCGAGAATATTTTTCGGTATAAATAAGCAAACTACCGAACGATTTGTGTTGCTCGTTTGACAGTTTTTTTTTCGTACATTCTTCTCCTTTTTTATTGCGTTTCTCTACGATTCTCTGCGACTAATAATTCGTTCGAGTGAAAAAGTGCAAAACTCGAATTTTTCTGCTTTCACCAGTTCAATGATTCAATGATCATTGTCAACAGTTGCAGAGTCCAATGGTTTCCGTCAGACTGGTAACCGCGGACAGCTATCAGGCTAAACCATTGCCTCAGCTGGATCCGTCCTTTTCAGAATTTCGTGGTTCTGAAATAAAACATGTTCCGATCATCCGAATATTTGGTACCACGGCCGAAGGTAATTTTATTGTCTTTTTCTGCATCCATGTCAATCAGTCGCTGCATAGGAAGCTTACAAAAAAAACAGTGAGCTGTTAGTTCTAATCAAATTATTGAACTGTATTGAAAAAAAAAAAATTCAATTCGTTCAGATTGAAAGGAAAAAAAAGAACTAAGAATTGAATGATAAAATATGGCAGATTGATATTTCTGCTGTTCATAAATTTGGTCCAAGGAATAAGAAAATTTAATTTCCCACTTTCAGGCGATAAGACATGTTTGCACGTTCATGGTGTATTTCCATATCTTTTTGTCCCCTACACGGGGGAGGAAGATCCACAAATCTTAGCCTATCGATTGGCTGCCTCTTTGGATGCCGCCATAAACGTTTCGCTCGGTTCAGCAACGTCGAATTCTCAACACGTCTATTCTGTACAAAGGGTGTCTGGAACGTAAGTTTTATCTTGTCGCAAACATTCTTTGCCAAGGAAAAATTAGCAAATTTGATAACACGTGATTTGTTTCTTTTTTGTAGCCCATTCTATGGTTACCATAGAAAGGAACACCAATTCTTCAAAGTCTATTTTTATAATCCAGCCATGATCAAACGGGCCGCCGACTTGCTGCAGGTTCGTCGAAGCTTTGTTACAAAAAATAGGATATTTTTACGATAAAGAAAAAGTTGTTAATTATGTTCTGATTATTTTCATTGAATTAAACTTGTTGAATATTTGTTTCTCCATTCGCGAGGGGAAAAACAGAAATTTCGATATCCAATAATTGCTTTGGTGTCTGTCTATGATTTAGAACGGATCGGTATTGAACCAAAGTCTTCAGCCCCACGAGGCCCACATAAACTATATTCTCCAGTTCATGATGGACTACAATATTTATGGTATGAGCTTCGTGAATTTACGACAAGTGAAGCATCGTCGAGTGATGCAAAGTTTGGGTGACTTGACGTCTTCCGGTCAGAGCGTGTCTTCAGAAAATAGTGAAATTATTTATTTGCCGATGGAAATTGAGCGCCAGAGTACCTGTGAGCTTGAGATTGATGCTCACGCGTCAGAGATTCTCAACAGGCTCGAAATCGACAAAAATATTAAATTGAGTCCGGGCCTTGCGGCTATTTGGGACGAGGAACGAGCCCGAAGAGCTCAAGCTGGATTCCAGGGCGGAGATTCTCAACTCGTGAACCCTAAAAGCCCAAGCAGGCCGACCTTCCATCCTACTGACAATGATATTTATCAAGGTCAAAGACTCGCCCGCAGACTATTGATGATTTCGCAGGTAAAAAATCAAAATAAATGGATTCAACATCGTAAATCCACGTTCTAGTTTTTTGCTCGACGGAAGCGTCGACGAGCTTGAAAAAAAAGTTTATTAATTGTATTCTGCCAGGGTGATGAGAGCACATTGTCGACCGCTTCGAATCGTTCCGTGGCTTACGCTGCGGAAGTGCAGGAGGGGGAAAATTTATTAAATGCATCACGACTCCCGAACGTATCGGTGCAAAGGATCAATCGAGATCGGGTCGAAGATTCGTTGGATGTTTCAAGTATTACGGATCTTTCGATGATGCCGGGGAGTCAAAACTTGACGCAGGACAATAGTATCCGTGAGCATAATTTCCAACCACTTGAGAATTTTTTTTTTTTATGAATAGAAACATTTTCAGGGCAAAAACAAAATAAAAATAATTTTCTTTTTCAGTGGAAACGGATGATATGCAATTGGTCGATCTTCTGGCTCAATTAGCGCGAGAAAATGACGAAGATTTAGGTATCGTGGACGTGGATAGTTTGTTGGGTTCCCAAGCGTCGGTGCTGCAGGACGAAAGCGATAAAATCGAACAGGAAGACGAGGAGGACGAGGAGGATGCTGTAGATTTGAATTTGACGTCTTTGGAATTGGATTCATTGAGTTCGTTCGATAGAGCGAGTGAGCGACAAGAATTGGCAAAAATGTCGGGCACGGAAAACAGTGAGGCGAGAGCATTGGTCGTCAGTCCATTTTTATCGCCATGGGAGTCCCCTTCCTGCTCGCCTAAATCTCCGAACGGCATCGGAGACGATTCGGAGTATCGGATGCCGCAGTACGACGGAGCCGGTGACGTCTCGCCCAGTATTTTACGCTCGGACGATGAGGACACGGAGGAGACTTCGAACAATACCAAAGAGTTGGATAGTTTTTCAGAATTTAACGGCGCACAGGAAACAAAAGATCCACCAAAAAACTCATCGCCCAATCGTAGCGCCAAGCAAACACCGTGTACAATTCCGGAGAGCTCTGAGGAGGCGGAATTATTGCAAGATGCCCCAACGGATCGCCAAGTTCTTGCGGAGGCCTCGTCTTTAGAAATCGCGGACATTCCTGTCGCGCATTATTGTGTCGTTGGGTACGAGCCTTTCGATGGCATGCTAGAGATGGGGAACGATTTAATGCCCGATTTCGCAGATATGGAATCCTCGACGGAAATCGGAATTTTATTTTCTGGCGAAGATTCCGAAAAAGTCGAATTGGTCGGTGAAATAATCACAGAGGAAGAAATTGTTTTAGAAACGGTATTGAACGGCGATCCTTGTTTCACCGAAAGTGCCGAACTGGACAAATCCGACGTCACAGAATTGCACGATCAATACGTGAGTCTCATGGATAATGCACTTTTGCCTGATCTCCCACGGATCAAGAATGACCTTGACGACGCATCGGGCTCCGTGGAAACGCAATTCGGAGGTATCGACCGGGCGAGCGAAGTTTTGTCGAATTCGTGCGATGATCGCGCCGCAATCAACAGTCCCGACGGCTACTCCTCTTCAGAAAACGTCGCGCCGAACGTGCAAGAACTCGCTTTCCGTGGATTCCCAAAGTCAAAATCAAACGATGCAAGCGACAATTGCCAGCCTTCGAATCGCAAAGAACAATCGAGACTCAGCAGTGACACAGCTGATTTAAATTGTAACGTCGTCGCAACGTGGGCCGAACTACAAAATCTCCAAATTGTCGATAATCCCAAAAAAGAACGACCCAAGAGGAGATTTCGAAGATTTCGCGCTGGTCGTCGAGCGATCAAGCAACGCGGGGACAGTCGATTGCAACCCGTCGATGTAACTAGTCACATACCTCGTGAAAACGCAGAGACAATAACCTTGATCGCCTCCAGCGACTTGCCAAGCTCGCCCGCGGAATATTCTCACTCCCAAGATCCTGTACATGTCCCTTCGTCCACTCATGGAGCAGAAACAAACACCGAAGAACACACGCACGTCATTGTTGGCAAGGATTTTGAAAAACTTCCGCGTAGGTCAGAAAATTTTGCCGAGTCCTCGTTCACTCAATTCTCCAACGCAGAGACGACGGAAGATCGTTCTCTTGTACGCGTAACGGAACATATCGATGCAGCTAATCGACGGATCAGCCTCTCGGGTGATCGATCGGTCGAAGCAAGGGGTGCGGTATCCAAAGCCAAATATTCAGCTTGTCAGCCCACGGACAATTTTGAAGCGACAGTCTCGGATGATTTCCCCAAGACTACCGGAAATCATCTCCAAAATTTGTACACTGAATCCCCCAAAAGCAGTGGAACTTCCTTCTATTCTTCGAAACGTTCGGAAAGACTTCCGGAAGTTGTAAACCGTCGACATCGACACTGTGTCGTATCACGAACCAACAAAATCGTTCCAGGTCCCGTGTTCACGACAGACGAGCTGTGGATTATTCATAAAAAGAAAAGACGAAGATTTGGTCGAATTCGTGTCAAGGGTCCTACTAAGACTGTCTGTACAAATCGATATTGCAAACTTCCTATTGTTTTTCTTGAAAAAATTGAGCAAAGGCACCTCGTAGATGAGCCAGTTCCGGAAGCGGAAGAGTTTCTTGTGGCTGGAGAAAAGTCTGGAATCGTTGCCAGAGAAGTTTTACCGGAAAGTATCTTTGTAGAGAATCCGGACAAAAATCAAGAAACTCACGAAAATCCTTCACCATTGCTGTTAATTAAAACGAGAGAGAAAATCGTAAAAATACCAAAACCGGAGAAAACTCGAAGGAAAAGAAAAATTCTACCGGCGGTAGCAACGAACGATGATTCCGAGGAGCCTCCGGACATTGGTTTGTCGACGAGTGCCTTAGAGACAAAATCCGAAAACCCCGCGTGTGGAGACTCGCCCTCGAACAATCTATCCCAGGCTGATAATTGCCACCAGGTCGCTAGACTCAAGCGAGGAACTTACAACACCAGAAGACGCCCAAATGTCCAAAACTTCGTCAAGCAACGTCGGAAAAATGCCAAACAAATTATCGCCAACGAGGATCAAGTCGAAGGGAAGAAAACAAAGGAACTTAAACTTCCAGGAATACCGGGAATTCCCGTTGCGATGACCATGAAAACTCGACGTTCCAGGAACAACGGACATGCAGGAAACGATGGGGAATCACCAAAACTTAAAGAAACCTCGGAAGCACTTCGGCAACGGGACGTCGAAATTTCGACGAAGGAAGTGTCGGATTCGTCTGTGCTGACGGAATCGCCGACATCACTGATACCAAAGAAAAATACAAGTCGACATCGCGAGAGGAAGAATTCTTCTTTGGAATACTCCAAATTTTCACCAGCGCCTCAAAAACTTGGGGACCCGGAACAGGAACCGGAAAAAAATATCAAGCGTCAGGTAGTAAGGGATGAGAAACAATCACCGGAACTGAAAGCGCTCTCCGCTATGCTGAAACAAGCAAAATCACGGAACATGCGCACGCAAATAAAAATGTTGATCCGAAAAAGAATAAAGGAGCAATGTAACGGCGAGAACGTTGAGATGAAATTTCGTATAAAAACTTATACGCGAAAAGGAGATGAGGTTGTGGATAAAAAGTCCGAAGAATCGACCCCGAAAAGCTATTCCCTCGAAGACCCTCTCGGTCGAAGCATCGAAGTTCCCAGGACAGTTCTAACAGACAAGGTGGACGATTTCGAAGTTTCAGATGCACCATCTTTTGAAAGCGTTCCTGATGCAAGTACCGATGAAATGCCGGGAAGAAATAACGTCGCAGACCCGCCGCTCAGAAATGTGAAGGATTTTGGTGTTACAACTTTAGTCATTGAGTATTCAGATCCTTCGACCGAAATTTTCGATAACGAGGCTAGCGTCGATTCCGTTATCGTCGAGACTCACGGTGTTACAGAATTTCCAAACGACACCGAAGAACCCACTGCTTATGACACTGATCGCTATGAAAACGCCATAAACGAGGCCAATTTCTTCGCTGGCAAAGATTACAGCATCGATGCCGTTTCCGTAGAAATTCCCACGTGCTTGTTCGAAGAAGATTCCATTCCAATTGACAAACATTCGTCCAAAAGAATGAACCACGATTCGGTACAAAATCAAATCGATTCCACCAGCACTCTCGACGCCGAAACCGCCAGTGAATTGAGCGTCGATCCACGAGATTTGGACGTCTACGACGTTCAGAGTCTCACCTCGAGCAGTTCCTTCTCGAATCTCAACGAAACCAGCGACATGACTGAATCTCTACAAGTCATCCTCCAAAATCACCAGACTAAAGTTTTTGATAAGGGTACAAATTACTTAGTTATCCGTGAAGAGTCCCTCGGTGCGGGAATTTTCAACACTAATTCCTCGATACCTATGTCCGAAGAGGATTCCAACATCGCAGAAGAATCGCCCACTTTCGAAGCTCTGAGTCCCGAACCGCACGTTGAATTGTCGTTCAGTTCATTTACCGAAAATAAATTTACCGTGCAATCAGAAATCAGGCACTGCGACGATCGAAATGTACCCAAGGATTTTGAAAAAAATTCTGGAAAAGGAAATGCCTGGATGACAGTTCAAAAATCTACAAAACAACTTGAATCCGGTTCACCAGAATATACATTCACGACACCTCTCATTTCACCAACAACAATTTCCCCCAAAACTCCTGAGTGTGCTCCAGAAAATATCTCTCGTGAAACTTCTCAGAAAAATGAATTTTCTGGAACTTTGGAAAATTCTCATGTAAAATCGGCTTCAAAAATATCACTCACTGAGTCTGAATCTTCGAACAAAATTCACGTTGATCGTAAATCAAACTCGAACAGTACAGAGAACCATTTCGACTCACATATTCTTATGAATTCTAGAATCGAACCGGAAGTCTTGGGAATAAATGAAAACGCCGTTTCCATCGATACTGGAAAAATTATCAACTCCTCAAAAACGAACCGACAAAATAGAAAAAAATCGAGAAATTGCAAGAAAACAGAAAAGTCTCCTTTAAATGCATCCAAGGAAAGATGCGAATCGATCTTCGTCGACGCTCGCGAGCTCGAAAATTGGTCATCCAGTGAAGATAAAGGAGATCTTTCAACAAATTCCACCGAATATGAGTTGCACTCGTTTGTTCCAGAGGAAGCAAAACGTTCGGGACACGAAGAAGTGGATATTGGGTCTACAAAAATAGTCAAGGAAAGCGAAAAACTTTCGGAATCGATCCTAGAAAATGTTCAACAGCTCCCCACCTCGTGTAATAACAGGAAAAAACTGTCGCAAAGACTCAACCGCGAAATTCCAGCCTCCGGAATCTTGTTTATCGAAAAAATTTCGCAAAGCTCCAGGAATCCTTCGGAGCAGACGCTGATCTCTGAAAAAACATTCGGTAACGAAAGCAAAATAGTTTCAGCGCCGTTTGAAATGGAAGGTGAATATTCAGTGGTTTCCAGAAACAGCACAGGTACGCAAGAAAACTTACCGGAAGGACAAAGAACTTTAAAAACTGAGAAACGAAATAAATCGCAAGAAAATGCGAAAAAGAATTTCGTGGATATAAACAAAAATGATGTTGTAACTATTCAGAAAGCAGAGAAACTAAGTTCGACAATTTCACAAAAACAAACGGATTGTCAACCGATTTCGATACAACTGAATCCAGAAATATTGCAAGAGCCAAAAACTCCAGGAATTCAAGAAACGCCGGAAGAAAGTCATAAAACGGAGACAACCGATGAGACGCACGAAAAACTCGCCGATACAGTAAACTTGTTCGCCCGGAACTTCGCAACTTCTACGAACCCGGGAATACAAAACCCTTCGCGAAAACGAGTCCGAAAGTATCGGAGGAAAACGTCCAAAGTCACGAAAATCCCGAAAAGGAGAAAAGTACGAGTTTATGCAGAAACGACGTCAAAATCGACGCGGAGGGCAAGTTCATCGACGAACACGTCAGAAGCTACGACTACGGAGCAACAAATTGCAAATACTGCAGCCATCGCTACAGGTAATCTCCACTAAATATTCAAACAAAATGAAAGAAAAAAAAACAATAACTTCATAGGCGCGAATAATCAATTAAATTTTTTTTAAAATTCTCTTTAAATCTACAGTTTCAGAGGGAGAGAAGGGCGAGGAAAATCGAGATAAAACCACCGTCTCCTCAACGCGACTCAGGGCAAAATCTTTCGCCGCGAAATCAAAACTGGAAATTTCTCAGGAGCTCGTTCTAGCGGAGCAATCGTTTATGGATGAAAATTCCGTATCCGTAATACCGAAGCGAAGGGAACGGAGGAGAAAAATAGCGCAGACAAATTCTCAGGAAACATCGTTGCCAATAATAGCGGATGAAAATACGGCGCCAATTTTCGGTAACTCCACGAGGCAAAATTTGCAAACGAACGTACAGGAAAAAGAAGACGATTCAAAATGTACCAGGCCGATCGGAAAGAAGGTTGTGGCCAACATGGCAGCAGAAATCACGTCGCAGCCGGTGAACATCAAGTTGAATATTTCTGAATCCACAACCAGCTCCGAAAATGTAATTTCTTCGGAACGATCGCGTGCGGTAAGAACCAAAGATTATATGCCAAGAAAATCGGCACCAAATAAAAATAATAGGGAAAAAACAACACGGGAAAATCCTGAGAATCCGATGTTGACGACGAGAAATATGCATCGAGGCCTAACTCCATCAATGATCTTTCCATCCCAAAATATTTTTCTCATGGAAAAAAATGATGAATCCCTCGTGAAAGCTCCAAAGGTGGAAGCAGATGCGGTCCAGTCAATTAAAAAAGAATTGGAAACAGGCGATGAAATCAAAGAAGAATTTGGAACAAATGTCAACATCATATCAAAAATTCCGATATTGTCTGAGCACGAACTACTCCAAAAATGTGAATCAGACGACAAAACACAGCTCAACGATCCCCCCGTCAGGCAGAGAGTTCGTCCTCGAATTCCATCAAAAAACGAGAAATTAACTCAATCGATAAAATCTGCACAACCTGTTAGGAAAAGAGGCCGTCCAAGGAGAAATCCCGTGGAAATCGCACAAAACTCATCGGCCAATGTGAATATTTTTCAAGAATTGGAGAGACCCGAAGAAACGGGACTTCGTTCCGGGAAAAAACTTCAGAGCCTCGAGGAATTCTCGTGCAGCAAATCATCAGGAGCTGAATTCTCAGTCCGTCAAATGCCAGAAAAGGGCGAGTCAGGAATTCTGATCGCGCAACCAGATCGTTCAATCGAATCCCCTGAGACAACTTTGTACAAAACACTCCAATCAGCCACCTCAAAGATAAAAAGACAGCGGAAATCAAACGGCACGCACACCGTGAGCAATGCATCAGAAAGTTCCTCATCAGACAGTCAGCGGGAGTCAGAATATTCCGAAGAATCCACTGAAATATGGTCCGAAAGTAGTTGGGACGCAGATTCCTCTTCGGACGATGAAAAATTTTATTGGAATACGAAAAAAAATGACAAAAAATCGCAAACCAAAGTCACGAAACAAAGGAAAGTCTCGCACGCGAACAAAAAGGTCTCCAAACCCCAGGAGGAAGAGAATGATTCCGAAGCCTCTGTTTCGAGCTGGCAAAATAAAAAATTGCTGAATTACCACACGGAAGCTCACCAGCGTAAGCCAATAATTCGGTTGAAGAGATTGAGTCGAAATCTGCTGAGACGTTACAGAATTATTTACGATTGGGAAGAGAAAAAGTTCGTGAAATCGAGATCCATGGCTGAAGTAAAAGGGAAGAAAAGGGCAAGGGAAATCGAGGAAGAATTCCAAGTGCCAGCATACGACGGGGCGGCGGATTTGTCATCGAGCGAAGAAGAACAAGATCAAGACGTGACAATAGCGAGAGAGGAAAAGCGAGTCTGCACGTACAGTTCAACGAAAAAAACACCGTCGAAAAGAAAATTGGAATCTGAGAGTGAAGAGTTGAGTCCGAAACGTCAGGCTCTCGGTACGAAGTTACGTAAAGAGACAAAAATAGGATCCCTTGATTCGCCCAACAGGAAAAGTACGTTGAAGACTCCCGGTCGTAGTCCAGCAAAATATTCACCTCTGAAAATAATTGTCACATCTCCCAAGGTACGTAAAGACATCTCCGAACCGAGTCTCCTCCGTTCGGGCAAATCGGACAACGAGGCTGGAGCATCCAGTGTGGGATCTAAGGCAACGACGCCCAGTCGGAAATTTGGTCGTCTGCACGACAACCTGCTACGGCGAAGGATCGATAGCGTCAAATCATCGCTGTGCAAATTAGGTGAGAACTCGCCATTTGAATTTCGGTGATTGGAATATCAGCACGAAAGAAGATTATATAAATATATTTTCCAAAAAACCCAAAGAAAAAAACATACAAAAGTACAAAAGACCAAAAAAAAAAAAATTAAAATGCCTCGCGACTTTCAGGAGACGAGCGTGCGAGCGCGGGTAAAGCTGGATCAAAGCCGGTCGGTGAGTTGGACGAGATGTTAGTCTCATAAAAAAAAAAAAAAAACAAGAAAGTGTAAATTCGTAAAAGAAATTCGAAAATCGTTGCATTCGAATTTTTATAAAATAATAAAAAACAAAAAATAAAAGAATCTTCCACATTTAACCGAACTTTGGAAAATTATGAAAGAAAAGAAGAAAAACCTTTTGTCTTATGGACCAAATTACAAAAAAAAGTCTATAAAGACAGAAAAATAAAAAATCACGTATTTAACGATATTCCGCAGACGATTCACTCGGTGAAAAAAAAGACGATCAGAGTCGCGGCTCGCCGAGGATTCCCGATGCAGGAACGATGCTCAAAGACAGCAGAGACGTAAGGAAAAAGCTTTTGTTTCTGGACCAGGATTCAAGCGATGGCATTGAAGAATCGTCAACGAAAAAGATGCAGGAAGAACGAAATAAATTGAGAGAAAGTTTCCACGATAAAGGTTCAGAAGAAAATGCGGAGGAGGAAGTCGGACTTGATATTTCCCAGAGCTTGGCAGATTCAATGGCGATGGATGCTGTGGCAGGACCTTCGCGATGCGCTAACAACCCTGCAAGTTCCCCAGCCTATGGAATCGAAGCAGAAGCGGACAGCGATGAGCATGAAAACGACGAGGACATTTGCAACGTAACTTTTACGCAATTCATCGAAACCCAACGGCATGAGGAAGACGCAACTTTTTTGGCGAATTTGGAAACAGAGACGGAAGAATCGAACAACAAAATAACAATAATCCCAAAATTCAAACCGCCCAGTCGCGATCGGGTTTTGGAAACGATGGAAGAATACGGTATACCAAAATGGCGAAACCAAGAGCCTTTTTTCAGCGAATCAATAGACGTGCCAAAGCAGAAAGAAGTGGCTCACAAGATCCTGAAAGTGCCAGGAAAAGGGGTAGAATTTTTGCCTCAGTTCGTATCTTCGCTCGAGGAAGTGACGGGAATTGGGCGTTGGCGAAAAATGTGGCTCAACGAGTTCCATCCTCCACTGGCAAGAACGAAAGAATCCGCTGTCAAAATGGCTCTAGCCAGCGCTGAGAAAGTTCTCATAACTCCGATCGCGCTCCCACCCACTCAAAAAGAAGTCAAAGACTGGATGAGAGCGCGAGACTTCTTGAACAGAAAAAAAGTCGCGAGGGAAGAGCCAAAAATCGAAACAAAAGAACGTGCAGCCATTCAAATTCAAGACAAACGCGACCACGATGAAAATTTCGTATCATCGCCCCATTCCTCAGACTCGAGCGTCATCGAGCCCTCGCCAGAAAGAACACTGGTTTCCGAAGATCTCCAAAAATCCGGCAATACTACCTTGAGGAGCAAATTAGCGAAAAGAGGCTTTTTAAGAAGGTCCATAATCAATCGCGAGACTGGTTCTCAAGAATTGAACGATTCGAAAGAAAAATCTCTGCGGAATTCTCCCGATACACTGCCGGACCCATCGCTGCTCGATGTTCTTCAAAAATCAAAATTATTCCGCGAGCAAGAAGCTTCCAGACATTTGGGTGTTTCGTGCGGACAAATTGAGTTTCTTTCCGATTCTACCAGGAGTAACATTGCCAACGAAAATCTCCAGAGAGCCAAAGCCTTGATCAAGGTACGTTTTCAAATTCAAAGTCAATTAATCGTACAAATTGTTAGAGCAACAATAACAATATTTAAATAATCAATAACAATTTTTCTTTTCGTTCGTGATTTCCAAATTTGCTGTTTAACAAATATTCATTATCATTGTGCAGTATCAATATTTGACAATAATGAGCCTGGAAATCCACGTCGTAACGCGAGGCGATTTGTTACCCGATGCTCAGCACGATCCCATAGCGGCAATATTTTATTCTGTACAGAGCGACGTGCCGCCCGAATCGAGTATTAAACCGCTCGAGCACGGTAAGCGATGTCAGTTTTTCTGAAAATAATGGATAAGCTTTCGTACGAACTTCATCGTCAATAATTTTATCGGCTCGAATAATTTTCCTCTCGAATTTTCTCAGGCGTTATAGTCGTCGCAGATTCTGAAAAAGCCATGAGGAAAATGTACTATTCCTATGCATCAAGCGTACCTTGGAAAATTTCGTTTGTAAACAATGAAGAAGCTTTGTTGAATGCTCTCGTCACACTGATCACGCGAACTGATCCTGAGATCCTGATGGGTTGGGAAATCGAGACATTGTCGTGGGGCTACGTTTTCCAACGAGCGTCGTCCTTGGGGATAAATCTTCTTAAACGGGTTTCGAGGATTCCGGCAACTCAGTACAAGTGGGAATATGAAGCGCCTGACATCGAAAAACTCGCTGAAGTGAAATTACCTGGTCGGATAGTTCTCGACATATGGCGGCTAATGCGACGCGAAACTGGTAATTTGAATTTAATATTTTTCAAAAATGTACTGACTAGTTTATACGAAGACAGGAAATTGCAACGTGTCTCGATTTTTCAGCTCTTTTGAGTTACACCTTCGAAAGCGTAACTCACCACGTCCTCAACGAACGAATTCCATGCCCGTCGTTCAAAGTTTTGACGGATTGGTGGGACCTCAAAAAAGCTCGTCCCTCTCGTTCGCGCGTTGTCGAACATTACAGCATTCGCGTATTGGGAATTCTCCGGATCCTCGATCAATTGGATATCATCGGACGCACCAGCGAACTAGCGCGTCTCTTTGGAATCCAATTTTTCGAAGTCTTCTCACGTGGCTCCCAGTTTCGCGTCGAATCAGTGATGCTCAGACTGGCTAAGCCTCTTAATTACATCGCTGTTTCGCCTTCGTCACAACAACGCGCATCCATGCGAGCTATGGAAGCTTTGCCACTTATTCTCGAACCGGAATCCATGCTCTACAGCGATCCTCTCATCGTCCTTGACTTCCAAAGCTTGTATCCGAGTATTATCATCGCACACAATCTATGTTTCTCCACATGCCTCGGCCGCATTGAACACATCGGGCAGTAAGTAGTGAAAATTATACATTCCAATCAAAATTCATCGATTCATTTTATTTTTACATCGTGCGAATGTTTAGCGAGACAAAATATATAAGTTCAAAGCGTTAACATTTGTTGAGATTGCTGGAGAAATTAAAGTTTCAAACGAAACAGTTAGGCAATCGGTATACTTTGCAGACCACACCCTTTCGAATTCGGAGCTTACACTCTTCGTGTACCGAAGAAAACAGCCATGAAACTCCAAAACAAAGTCAACTTTGCACCGTGTGGCGTCGCGTACGTGAAACCAGAAGTCCGCCTCGGGATATTGCCAAGGATGTTGACGGAAATATTGGAAACTCGTTTTATGGTAAAAAAAGCGATGAAGGATCATGACAGAAACGACAAAACTTTACAGCGAGCTTTACACTCCAGACAAATGGGTCTTAAGTTCCTTGCTAATGTCACGTACGGATACACGGCTGCGAATTTCAGCGGGAGGATGCCTTGCATCGAGGTAAAGCACGTTCGACATTCCCACGAATTACATTTTTTTTTCTTTTTTCGTGAATTTTTATCTACTTGGTCGATTTCTTTTCATGGCAATTTGTTTTAGGTCGGAGACAGTGTCATAAGTAAATCTAAAGAAACTCTCGAACGCGCGATAAAACTCGTCGAAGCGACGCCCAAGTGGGGAGCCCGGGTCGTTTATGGCGATACGGATTCGCTCTTCATTCTTGTTCCTGGAAAATCTAAAGACGAAGCTTTCGTCATTGGCAACGAAATCGCCGACGCTGTAACTGCTTCCAATCTTCCGCCAATAAAACTTAAATTCGAGAAAGTTTTGTATCCCGCGATTCTGCAGGTGAATTTCAACGCATTTTTCAACGCATTCATTACGTTCTTAGGCAATTATTCCGTCAAGATTATTGGGTGAATTCAACGTAGTGAAAATAATTTTTGTTCTGTGATGAGAAAAATACATCCTAAGAAAAAATCTACGGCCCAACTGCGTAAGAAATATGACCTTTGCACGCATTAGAGTCTCTACGAAGACGAAATAATTTTTATGAATTTAGATCGCGACGAATATATGACGAACTATAAGAATTTTTCGTTTTTAGACAAAAAAACGCTACTGTGGGTACATGTACGAGACACCCGACCAAGAAACCCCGACTTACTTGGCCAAAGGAATTGAAACTGTTCGGAGAGACGGTTGTCCAGCAGTTTCAAAGGTAATTTAAATAAATTCCACTTGATTCACGTTTTCTAAATTCTTCTAGAACCTCCCACACAGCAAAAAAAAAAATGAGCAGAACATTCTCTCTTGATTCGCTAAAAATTTCGGATAAAGTCGAAAAAAAAAAATTTCCTTCAAAATTTCGACATTAACATTGTCGTAGGACAAGATTAATTACTAGCTACTCATAAATTGATCAGAAAACATGGCAAAAATTTGACACGTTTATTTCTAATTGATCTTAGATTCTCGAAAAAACGTTGAAAATATTATTCGAGACAAAGGACGTGAGTCTCGTGAAGAAATACGTAACGAGACAACTGGACAAAGTGTTGCGTGGCAAAGTTTCCATTCAAGATTTAACTTTCGCTAAAGAGTTCAGAGGCTTAAAGGGTTACAAAGCGAAAGCGTGTGTCCCGTCGCTCGAACTGACTCGTCGTCTCATGCGAAAAGATCCACGCGCTGTGCCTCGAACGAGCGAACGCGTTCGCTACGTTATCGTCGCCGGTGCACCTAATCAAGCCCTCATTCATTGCGTACGAACTCCTTGGGAATTAATGGCCGATCCTGGATTTAGACCAAACGCCATTTACTACGTGACCAGAGTCATAATTCCGCCTCTTAATCGTTGTCTCAACCTCATGGGCGTCGATGTTAACGAATGGTGAGTTTTTAACAAATAAAAAGTCATTTTTGTTCCCTCATTTATTCCTTTGACCTCGACATTGATCCAAAAACATGTCTCCTGCTAAAATCCTCCTATACTAATCAATGGCGGGGGATATTTAAACTTTCCAAACGATTTCCCGTCATCCAGATCAAAACCAACAAAATTACAACAATTTTCCGTTTTTATTTTTTAACAGGTACAAAGAAATGCCTCACAGACAAATTCTTGACAACCCGGTGGGTCAGCCAAGCGACAAACAAAAGCTCACAATTTTCCAATACTTCGGTACGATCGTCTGCGTTGCCTGTGGGCAGCCATCGAACAAAGGAATTTGCACGAAATGTCTCAAGCGCCCGGCGGATACTCTAGTCGTTATTTACGAAAAACTCAGGTGGTTGGACCGCACCAATAATCACGTTATCTCGGTAAGAGCGCTAGTGTTTCCTGCTCCAAAGATTTGCAACGAGTAAAAGAACTTCGTATTGTGACTCTCAATGGAATAGAATTTAATTTTATTCTTTCGTAACTCTCTGACATTCCCATCACGATCGTAAACTGAGAGAGAAATTTTCTTCTAACAGATTTGTCAGTCGTGTGTCGGGCGGGGAGACGTGGCAGATTGTGCATCCTTGGATTGTCCGGTACTTTATCGACGAGCCCAGGCCGAGCGTGAGTTGAGTCAAGCGATTCAACTTCGCGAAATTGTCGAATGCGGAAACAATCTCGATTTCTGAAGATCGAAAAAACTCGGTTCTCTGAATATTTCTTATATATGTGAAGATGCGTTTTTTATTTTCCATAAAAGTAGCGAATGTAAAGGGGTTGGGGGCGGGGGTAGAGAAAGCGAGGAAAATCAGAAAAAAGAATTTAATGAGCCAAATCGTCGACATAAAATATAAGTTTTTACGAAAATTTGTAAAATGGGAAAATTAAAGAAAAGACAAACATTCACGGGCGACTTTTGTACGAAGGTCTATCAAGAAGAATTCATAATTTTTTAAAACCATTTGAACGCATAATAATATTTTTTTTCGATCAATCGATGCTCTAAGAAATAGATTCACTTTTTTCATGACGTGTTGCGAATAATATACGCAACAACCCACGAATATAAAAATAGATATTTCCTACGCGTGATGTACAGGACTTACAGAAAGTGGAGAGAAAAAGTAGATATATATTTTTCCTCGTATTCGTGGAGTCCAAAAAATTAGCCCAAAATTTTTGTTTTTTCTCTTTTAAGTCTCTCCATAATCCTCTCGAGCTGTGGGTCACATCGACTATTGAAAAATGTGTCTCCGATCAAACCACACAAGTACAATCTCACGGATCTTTCCTATAGCTTATCGAACAAATCATCCCATAGTGATTACCTCAATCGGAGGATAATCAGCGTCGAACTCATTTAATGCCGCGGCCAGATCAAAATCGAAACAAAAAATGACGAAATTCTCGTCCAATTCTTCGCGATCCAATCCAGATGAGATCTTCCCTTACGGATACGTTCCTCGTGTATTATTAATTTTAATGCACCATCAAATTAGAGAAAAATGGAGTCGTAGGGTAGTGTAAATATTCCAAAGCGAATAAAAACGAGGGAATTTATCGCGAGCAATCGCGACGAACTTTTCTTGTTGCATCAAGTGCCATACGTTATTTTTTCTTGCCCAAGTGTCGACAGCCATTTGAAATATCGAGTCAGGATTATTCACTTTTTATGCCTTGTGTTTTACGACGCAGTGTTTCCGATACTTTGTTGAACCTAAAACATTTTCTTTTGCTTCATCCAGCCGCGAAATTGTTCAGGCGATTTCAATACAATTGTTTGAAGAGAAATCCATTCGAATCCCATTTCTTACGTTCTCACACTATCAATTCGGATATTATTACGACGTTCGTAAAGGGCAAACCCAATTCAATGATCCAAAGTATTGGTGATGAGCTGTCGAGTCGAGAAACTGAAATAATGTTGATCTTAAGAGTCGTTCCTCATTATACTATATATAAATATATATTTTCAACGACCGTGATTGTTCGAACACTTGCTAATTCTTGGCATTCATCGACAGGGATTTGGGAGCAAAAAGTACACTGTAATTAATATAAATGACAAAATTCACCCTCGCATGCGGCGGTGTTTAGAGCCGAAGGTTGTTAGTCGATCAACATTCCCCGACATTGTCTACAAAAACTCGTACATGTACGTACGAATATTGTCGGGGGTTTTTGAATAAATTGATAATAAGAAAAAAGTATTCGTCTAAGAACGTTTGTTTTATAAGATGCGTTACGAAAAATTAATGCTGTTGGCAAAAGGGACGAAATCGTTGCCTCACGTGTGTGATATATTAGAGTCCCCGGTCTAGAGAAGCACTTATATCTTCGTTATCTGAACATAAATATTAATGTATACAGGATGTTCCAGGTTCTCCACAGAGACGTCTTTCCGGCGCATTATTCGTCCCTAAAATCTTCGGAAACGGCTAACTGTGTGTTATCGCTCTTTAGTGTCTATGCAATCGGAGTTAGAAAGAAAACCACAGAGATTTTGTAGAACATATGTCCTGCAAAACAATATTCACAATTCTTGTTTAAATGGGGTCATTTGGACCCGGAAACGGATTGAAAAACGATCTTGAAGCTGATCGGCATTTACTCGCGAACGTTGGAGCTCGGTTTTGATTCGATCTCAATATTAAAATCTTGAAAATGGAAAAGCGTCTCGAAACGTTCGTGACATTTATTCGTGGGAAACAATCAGTGGGCTCAAGGAATTTTGAAAAAATTTGATGCAAAAATATTATGAGAATTTCCCATTTGGATATTTGGACCGAAGCTCGTGCTTTTATAAGGATTTCCATGATCCCCATCCAGCCAGGGACACCCTGATAATATACATGAAATATATAATATGTTACAGTATACCTTGGTTGTGATTCAACCGACACGATTGAAAGACTGCTGTAAATCATCTCTAATGCACTTTGCAACATGTAAATTTCGAACTAGAAATCAAAAAACACAGAGCTAATAATTTCGAAATGACATTTGCATACCTAACGTGTATTTTTCTATGGTAAATCTGTATTTGAAAAAAATTGTTACAAACTTCTATTCCTGCACATATGTAATAAAAATTTCGTACTTGAAATAAAAAAGGCAAAGCATATAATTTCAAAAGTACATTTACATACACGACGTGGTATGGAAAATTTGTATTTCTGAAAAAGTTTCGGAACCTATTTTTCTGCACTTTTATTGCCTTTTGTGTGGAAATTATTCGAAACTCATTTAATGATTTTTTAAACAACAGAATCTGTTTAGCGAATATCTGCAAACTCAGTAACGTGAAAAAATACACATCTTTAAATTTCAGCAAGATTCTTCTTGATTCTCAATTGTTGTGATAAATATTGTCGCTGGATCAGGAAGAATAAAATAGACAATGGTTTTGACACATATACATTACTTTTAATCATTTTTATCCAGATTTGTACAGTCCAAGGCAATTTTACAATGTTTCAATTGCATATATGCTGATATTGGGGCGCGGTCCATTTTTTTATTATACATTTGTGTTCAGGGTCTCGTGGCACATTTTAAAATTGTTCAGTCTTTCAACAATGGTTGTATATAGCTTTAAAAAATATGGAACCCGGTTATCTAGTTTTATTATACTTTCCACTTGGCACAGTGTTGATTGACATGTTTTTATTCAATTCCGAGCAGGAAGACGTGGCAGAGTCGAAAAAGATTCTAAATCGTATTGTCATTTTGAGATCTTGACATTTTTTACTTGTTCGGCCGCCAGAAAATTCTGAGCATTCTAATGATTTTTAGCGATGGCCGCGCCCATGAACAATACATTGATTACTCGTTTAATATTGGAGTTCTGCGAATGAAAATATAACGCTCCATTATAAGTTCCACTTTTTGGCTTTTTTTTTGACAATCGAAGCCGCATCTGTTTTGAAATGCCGAATCACAATTTGATATTTTTATTGTTCTGTTTCCAGAGAAACTTGTTAGTGATATAAGACGGGGAATAATTTTGTTACCACATTTACAAAACACTCCACCAGGAGTTAGCATGTACAGGCGATTGCAATAGAAAAAATCTTGGAATAAAATGAAAAAATAGTACTTGTTCGAAAGAATAGATTTCAAGGTCATTGAAAAAATAGTGGCGACACATAGAAAATAGAATTAAATGTAAAGTGTGAATAACTTAAGAGTAAGAATTAACGAAGAGATTTGCAGGTTGTTGTTGAAATAAGTTTATAACGACGAGGTTGGAAGTCAGCGAGACATTTTCTCCTTGAGACGGGTTTCGTCTCGATCGCTTCCAAAATTTTCCATTTTTGTTTCGGGAACATATGAATTCGTGTGATAGAGCGCCCGATGTTTTGACGCGCTTAGAAAAATTATATTTTTCTGGCGGTGAATGTTCGTTAGAGAATAATGCACGAAGTCTTCTCTCTGAATGGATTGGATTTTTGTGAGGAAAAACCAACCAACAGACAATCCTCTTGTTCATGTTCGGTTATGTATTTCATTATGTCCTCGACGGCTTTGCTCACGGTTATGCGTCGGAGGGCGGCCTCTCTTCGAAGCTGCTCCGTGACTTGACGCTGTTGTTGCAAATTCGTGATCACCATATCCGCAATCGCGGTATCCGAGAGACCTATTTTCGGGCGTGGTCGTTAAAACTTGAGCGGAAGCACAAAAAAGCCCTTCGTGTGGGCTTTTCGTTCAGATTCAGACGAAACACTCAACTTTCGAAGCAACAGTTCAGTTCACTCAACAGCCTTGAAAGTCTCTTTATTTTTCTCTTGTTCACGGTGGAAACAATATTTACGATAAAAATCTATCACTGAATATCAACTGTGTTTCTATTTGCGACTGACGTTTACTGCGATGCGAATTATCAGAAGTCTGATTACTTAGAAAACAATGACAATGGCGGCTGAATCCGCTTCCGCTTTGCTCGTACAACGAATACATATTCGTTTGAAACATTCGAGATGTATTTCTTATGTGTTGAACAGAGACAGACGTTGATGGGACTTCCGGTCATGTATACCAACATCACCGAATCAGTGATCAAGAAATGAAATTGAAAAACCCGATGTTCAAAAAACTATCACGAAATGTTGATTATTTAACCCGTTAATTGTTAGTGCATCGCAAAGTTCTATGCACTGCATAATTACATTCGATTGCTAGTAATTAGTGCCGCCCGAAACGAAAACATCATTACTTCTGTGAAGCTTGCGAGGAAAGTTTTTTTGTTGGCCATCGTGGAGTCGTAGTCTCTATGATTACCGGTGTGACTGTTGGCTAACATCCGGCAATTGTCTTAGAGTGAATTCCTTGGGCGATACATGTGACAACGTTTTCATCCTCACAAAAAAATGGCTTTACACGTACCAAAAGCGCCAGGAATGGCTCAAATGATGAAAGAAGGATCACGAGTAAGTATTTCCAACAATAAAATGTCATTGCACTTCTAAATGAAGTAAATACGAGTTAGGAAAAAATCACCGACTATGAGCAACGCCGGAATGGCTGTAGGGAACGTCATGCTTTTATATATATCTCCTTATATGGGCAAGAGCACGTCTCGTGCTACTCCTCAATATTCCTCTTTCAGGATACTGACAACAATTTTAACGACAAACAAATAAAAAAACAAATCACTCGAAAAAATTTTATTCGACAAATTTTCGTGCAGGATTTATCGAATGGAAATGAGGACATTTTATTTTGTCATGTGTTTCTATGGCTATGATTCCATGTACATAAATCTCCTTTCTAACAGAATCAGGATCGAAAAAAACTTTCATACGCGAACGAATTGACGAGAGTCCCTTATTTTTAATAAATAATAATAATTGTTTTGAGTATCTTAACAAAAGCCATTCTTCCTCGTATGGGCGTATAATAATTAATCGTATTACTTATAACAATAATTATAATTATCCAATAATGATTATAAATTATGCAAATTTTTCATCGGTCGCTTATCATTACAAACGCCATGTAATTGAGATTTTCCAAAATGTTTTTTTCAACTTTTCCAACAAATTGGAGAATGAGACGTGGGCACAGTTTTCAAACTTTCCTCTGTAACGTAAAATATAACAAAACATTTTTTTCAGTACTACTCGGGTCTGGAAGAAGCTGTTTACAGAAATATTGCTGCCTGCAAACAATTTGCACATACAGTACGCACGGCTTATGGTCCGAATGGGATGAACAAGATGGTCATAAACCATCTGGAAAAACTCTTCGTTACCAGCGACGCTGCGACCATTATTAAAGAATTGGAAGTCGAACATCCGGCTGCAAAACTCATGGTACTCGCCTCGGAAATGCAAGAGGCTGAAGTTGGCGATGGAACAAATTTTATCATCATTTTTGCCGGAGCTTTACTCGAAGCCGCTGAAGAACTTTTGCGTCTGGTGAGTCCGAAAAATGGTTCTCAATTTCAATTCTTAAAGTCTGGGTTTTCAGTGTATTTGAAAATATTACGACGGCGACAAAAAACAATAAACAATATCTTTCGGGATGATTTGCTAAAATGCAAAAAAAATTTGCACTTTTTTCTGAATGAGAAAAATCATTCTTCAGGAAATTTTTCTGGAATCCTTTCTAAATCTTCATTTTCATTGTTGAAGTGAGAACTTAGAATTGGATTTTACACGAAATTAAGAAAACCGAAAAATTTACGGTTCAGATACGAAATTTATGGAAATGTGAAAAATTGGTCATCGGAATCAGGAAACTGAGTTGTAATTCGATTGATATTTCAGGGAATTACGACATCGGAGATCGTGGAAGGATACGAGGCTGCGTTGGAGAAAGCGTTGGAGGTGCTGCCGAGTTTGGTAGTTTACGAAGTGAAAGACATAAAGAACGTGGAAGAGGTTAAGAGAGGAATTAGGACATCGATAATGAGCAAGCAGTACGGAAATGAGGATTTCTTAGCCGAGCTCGTGAGCCGTGCGTGTGTTGCGATATTGCCGGAAAAAACAACGTTCAATGTGGACAACGTACGAGTGACGAAGATCCTTGGAGCGGGTTTGCAATCGTCGCAGATAATTCAGGGAATGGTATTCAAGAGACACGTCGAGGGCGACATTACCAAGAAAACGAGCGCGAAGATCGCGATTTTCACGTGTCCCGTTGACATCACACAAACGGAGACGAAAGGAACTGTGCTGATTAAAACTGCTGACGAATTAATGAAATTTTCACGAGGCGAGGAATCGCTTTTGGAGAGTCAAATCCAATCGATCGCGAACACCGGAGCCACGGTGGTTGTTTCCGGTGGAAAATTCGGTGACATGGCGCTTCACTACATGAATAAATTCGGGCTGATGGCTGTACGAATTCCGAGCAAATTCGACATCAGGCGTCTGTGCAAAGCTGTCGGCGGCACAGCTCTCTCAAAATTAATTCCACCGACGAGCGAGGAACTCGGTTATGCCGATTCCGTGCACACTGCTGAGCTCGGCGACACCGCAGTCGTTGTTTTCGATCTCGAGAGCAAAGAGAGTCGCATCAGCACTATCGTCATTCGTGGCTCGACCGAAAACTTCATGGACGATATCGAACGCTCTATCGATGATGGCGTCAACACCTTCAAAGGCATGTCTCGCGACGGACGATTCTTACCTGGTGCCGGAGCCACCGAAGTCGAATTAGCCGCCCAAATTTCCGAATACGCCGACACTCTGCCTGGCTTGGATCAATACGCCGTGAGAAAATTCGCGACTGCTCTCGAATCATTCCCTAAAACTCTCGCTGAAAACAGCGGCAACAGAGCTTCTGAACTATTATCCAAACTCTATGCTGCTCACAAAGAAGGCAAAAAAACTTATGGTTTCGATATCGACGTAAGTGTTTATCCTCTCATCTGTTTTTTTTCTCCATTTTCATTTCGTATCTCGAGATAAAATCCACACTAAAAAAGGAACCTCCCAAAAAAAATGGGACTCGACACGATGGGTTGCATTTACACATTGGACCGACCCCCTTAAGAAATTGACTGAATTTTTCCACATCAATCTATTTTTCTTCAACCCTTCGAGTTACCCAACGCACACCTATGAGTGGGCATTGAGTCAATCTAACCCAAAGCATTTTTCGAATCGTTGTATTCCGGTGAATATCCATCTTTCGTTTTTATTTTTTGTAAACACATTTTCGTGGTCAATTGTCCATATTTTGTGGCCCGGAATTGATTTTTTTGCGAAAATTAAAATTAAATGCCGATCGATGGCAGAAAATTGTTGGGGTCGGGACGACCCGGTATGCATTTCAAGGGTTAAGTTTACCCGGTACCATAGTTCAGAAAGTCCAGAGAATGTATTATTCGCAGAACAATTTTGAGTCCAAATTTGCAACTATTTACAGGGAACTGGAGCAGCGTTGATCGACGCGAATGAAGCACAGATAATCGATGCTTTCATCACGAAATCCTGGGGTCTCAAGTACGCCGTTAGTGCAGCTTGTACGATTCTGAAGGTTGACCAAATAATAATGGCGAAACGAGCTGGAGGGCCAAAACCGCGTGCTGGAAATGCGAACAGTGACGATGAGTCGTAAACGCGCTAAGAATTTTACTTACATTATTACCTTCTCACGGATACCGCAACATTTTTAACAACTCTAAAGAATATTTTCAAGCTTGGGGCTTATTTTCACTCGCTCGCTCATAAATCAGTTCTCGCAACATCGTTAAGTTTCCTTATAAATTAAGCCATTCTGTAATGAAACTCTAATTTGTACCGTTCTTCATCTTTCATAAAAATAAAAAAATGAACACGTTCACCCGATCTGTCGATTGTTTTTTTTTTCTCAGTATTACTACCGTATCTTGCCCATTTTTTTAAATGAAAACGTTCAGCCAGGAGAATGATCGCGATCTGAAAGTTCAAATTCATTTACTGGGTTCCTGCCGAAAAATTCACGAACATTCCCGAAGTATCTACAGCTGGTAATGGAACCTCCTCGTGCTTTCATTTTTCGGAAGGAACCGCGCGACCAGCGTTCTCCAAATTTCCGATACTAGATCTTACGAAATTTTATTAGAATATTTTTCATACAGTGGAACTTTGCGACTCTTTCAAAAATTTAATGTCAACTTGAACGGAAAATGAATTGGTGATTTTACAGCCATGTGGATAATTTTTAGTTAATTACGGAAAAAACATTCGAGTGAAAAAAAAGAATGTCTAACGACTCAAACAAATGCATAAACAAAAGGATAGTGCGAAGTTCGGGTGGGGCGATTCATTTTACCAGAAGTCCATGTCAAACCGTTCCTCCGACGGTTTTACGTCTTCGTTTAATTGACCAGAAGGTCGTGAATTGAATGTCGATCGCGTAAGAGATACGCCCTTGTGCTTTTGAGTGGAGCAGAATTTTCGCGAACCGTACGGTCGTTTCGAGAGATGATTTCGGTGGGGTTCGCGAAGGTTCGCTGTGATTGGTCGACTGATATAAATTCGGCGTGCGCGCCACGGAGCGTCAGTATTCAAACAGCAACTGAGCGTGCAACATTGAGCAAAGCGGAATATCAAAGAAAACTATACTTTGAAAAAAGTGATAAAAACATCGAAAAGTACGTATGAATTTTGAAAATCACACGAAAATGCCATCAGCTATTGGAATTGATTTGGGAACGACGTATTCGTGCGTCGGAGTGTGGCAAAATGGTAAAGTGGAGATAATCGCAAACGATCAAGGTAATCGTACGACCCCGAGTTACGTTGCATTTACGGAAACTGAGCGTTTGATCGGTGATGCTGCGAAGAACCAAGTGGCTCTGAATCCCGTGAATACGGTTTTCGACGCGAAACGTTTGATCGGCCGTCGATTCGACGATCCCAAGATACAGGCGGATATGAAGCATTGGCCGTTCCGTGTGGTGAACGACGGAGGCAAGCCAAAGATACAGGTGGAATTTCACGGTGAAACGAAGACCTTCAATCCGGAGGAGATAAGTTCGATGGTGTTGACGAAAATGCGAGAAATCGCGGAAGCATTTCTCGGGCGTAACGTGAAAGACGCGGTGATAACTGTGCCGGCTTATTTCAACGATTCTCAGCGTCAAGCGACCAAAGACGCTGGAGCAATAGCCAGTTTGAACGTGTTGAGAATAATAAACGAGCCTACAGCAGCTGCGCTGGCTTACGGTCTGGACAAAAATCTCAAAAGTGAGCGTAACATCTTGATCTTTGACCTCGGCGGTGGGACTTTTGACGTTTCGATTCTCTCCATCCACGAAGGTTCGCTTTTCGAAGTGAAATCAACCGCAGGAGACACTCATCTTGGCGGAGAAGATTTTGACTCCTGTCTCGTGAAACATTTCTGTCAGGAGTTTCAGCGCAAGTTCAAGAAAAACTTGGCTAACAATCCACGAGCTTTGAGAAGATTGAGAACCGCCGCTGAGCGTGCAAAACGTACTTTGTCGTCGAGTACCGAAGCGACCCTTGAGATCGATGCCCTCTACGACGGCCTAGACTTCTATACAAGGATATCCAGGGCTCGCTTCGAAGAACTCTGTGCCGATCTCTTCCGATCGACTCTAGAGCCAGTGGAAAAGGCATTGAAAGATGCCAAGATGGACAAGGGCATGATAAACGACATTGTTCTGGTCGGCGGTTCGACCAGAATCCCCAAAGTTCAGTCTCTCCTGCAGAATTTCTTTGGCGGAAAGCAGCTGAACTTGTCGATCAATCCGGACGAGGCAGTGGCTTACGGAGCAGCTGTTCAAGCGGCGATCTTATCCGGAGAAGGTGAGAGGAACTCTGCTCTCCAGGATGTCCTCCTGGTAGACGTAGCTCCTTTGTCGCTCGGAATTGAAACCGCCGGAGGTGTCATGTCGAATATCATAGAGCGGAATTCGACCATTCCCTGTAAGCAAACCCAAACATTTACCACGTATGCGGACAATCAACCGGCAGTGACGGTGCAAGTTTATGAAGGCGAACGTGCCATGACGAAGGACAACAACTTGTTGGGCACTTTTGAGCTCACCGGGATCGCCCCGGCCCCACGCGGAGTTCCAAAAATCGAGGTAACTTTTGATCTCGATGCGAACGGTATTCTCCACGTTACTGCCAGAGACACAGCTAGTGGACGGACCCGTGACGTCACTATTCGAAACGACAAAGGTCGTTTGAGTCGAGCAGAAATCGATCGAATGCTCTCGGATGCCGATCGTTACCGGGACGAGGACGCGAAACAGCGAGAGAAAATTGCCACGAGAAACCAACTGGAATCTTATGTTTTCTCAGTCAAACAAGCAGCCCAGGAATCCGGAGACAAACTCTCCCAGGAAGACAGAAATCAAGTCGTCAATTTGTGCGAGGAAACCGTTCGTTGGCTCGACAGCAATAATCTCGCGGACAAAGAAGAATATCAGCACAAACTCGAAACTCTGCAGTCTCAGTCCTCGCCGATTATGGCGAAGATCCGTCAAGGTGGAGGAGCAGCCAATGGTCAACAACCCCATGGCGGCGGACAACAATCCTATGGTGCTGGGCAACATGCTGGACCAACCATCGAGGAAATGGACTAGAAAATCACGCCCCATGTATCTTTTTTTTGTCGATTCTTCTGATTGTTGTACTCCAAAGTGTAGAAGCTTTGTAAAGATATCTCATTAATTCTTCCCAACCATTGACTCCAACTGCCTCAAGATTGATTTTTATCATTTTTTCATTATCATATTTACCAAAAACTGAATCGTCACGGCTGAGATTTTTTTTAATGATTCACACTCTGTATCAAAATACAAAGATCAATAAAATACGTACGATGCGATAGAAAAAAATGCATTTTTCGTGGCTTATTTGACCTTCTGCTTAATAATCGACACCAAAAACCCTAATTAGACTCGTTGTGTTAGCTCAGCTGAATACTTTTCATCAGGCTAGTGTTCTCCATCTCTTGCATCTTCAATAACAAGTTAGCAAGTGTGTGTCGCAGTAAATGGAATTTTGCTAAACTGAGTTCGAAAATTCTGCGCTCTCCTGTACTCAAAATCCATTCCATTAGGATCACAGGCTTGAGAACCCTCGAGAGCGAACTGTAAAAAATATTCAACTATATTATTCCAGAAGGGTAGGGAAAAACAGTGAGTAAGAAGATTGAAATGCAATGACCTTGATGAAATTGTGATGTCTATGCGCCAGAGGAATTTTTTAACACGAGGAAAGAGCTTTGTGCTTTCTGCCAGACTGCTCAACATTGCTGGCCTCTTGTGGCCATAGAGTACGACGCACAAATCTTCTATGCAATCGTTTTCAAATCTGGGAGAAAAATAATGACACATATCAAAGCCAATGCTGGATTTGGGCATTTAGTTGCTTGAAGCAAAGCTGTCAATGATTTTATTGAAAACTTCTATCTACAGAATGTGACCAACTTGTCTTGTTCCTGAATTCACTCCATTGATTATTCTTTACATAAATGTCACGAAGTTAATTATACAATTTTAGTAATGAGCGTTTCATTCGCTAACACTTAACACACACATTCTCCTTACAGTAAGAATGACTTGATAATGGATAAAAGAGAATGCACTTATCACAATAAGTACCCTGAAAATAATTCGAATTTATTTAAGTACTCACTTCAATTCTTGCAAGCATTGCTTGAATTCTGCATTTTTAATGGAATTCCTAGGGGCTCTGAGATGAAGACGAACGATCATTAATATAGCAGCGTACCATTCTTCAACTTTGTTTTGTGGTACATTATATTTTTCGGCTATTCTTTCAAGAACTCCATCTTCTATGTGTTCTTGTTCTATGGATTTGACAGCGACTGCGTTCCAAACGGTTAGTCAAATTGTTACAATTATTAGCGAACAGTATAAACGGAAAAATAATGATTAAAGAAAAAGGTTATGTTTCTCTGAACTGTCAAACTTGAGAGGTCTTGGGAGTATTCTATTAGGATTTTATTAGCTCACGTTGAACAAGAGGTCGTAACAATGTTTTCTTCAGTTCCGATAACAGTTTTCCTTTATTTCCTAAACTCGATGACAGTTTCATCAAAGCCGTGGAAGCCATTGTTGGATTTCGGTAACTAAATATTGTGGTTTGAACGGAAGAGGAGCAAAGGGTGAAGGTTGCGCTAGCTGACATATTCGGACCAGACCACATAATACCCCAGCAAACAAAATACTGGTACGGTACTGGTACGATACCAGTACCACCCCCGCCACGTAACAGTACTGTAACCTCCATTGAGTTAGCCCCCTCAAGTGGAAAATATTAATTTCTTTTTTTACAAATCCTTTGGGGGTCGTTCAGCGGTTTATGGTGGCGCAATTAAATC